>CM067520.1:5675826-5999161 GCA_034509495.1 Acestrorhynchus altus
CAATTAACCTTTGGTGATTAACAATATTCAGAAATTGCAAGTGGATATTAAATACTGTATAGAATAATAATTTTAATAAATATATATGAAATATAATATAAATAATACATTATAAAATAATAAATAATACACATACCACATAAATAAAACATAAATAAAATAAAAATCCTGTAAACAAACTCAACATACCAGTGCTCTGACAAGTTGTGTTACCAAATTGTGTGTTTAAAGATAAAACTGCCTAAAGGGAACTGTAGACAAGCTATTTCAGCACTGCATCAGAAAATGCTCCCAGCTAAAGCATAGCCTAAAATACAATATGAGGGTAAAAAGAATGCAACTGAGGGGATAAGACATCGTTTTAGTATTTACACTTTAGTAAAAGCCAAGCAACTAATGTCTGACTGTTTGTATACTGCCCTGCAGGAGAACAGAATAATCGTCAAACATGAAAACTTCAGAGCAGTCTTTGGGACAAACAGCTATGAGCTATTAGCTGCCAGACCGATAACATATGCAGCCATGGATGAGGTCATGCACAGCATGCATGACTGTCCGGAACCCTCTCGCAATGCTTTCCTACAACTCACATGATTGTGAGTTCAGATTGTCATGTAAATGCACTAGTTTTCAGGGATGGACGGGGATAATGTATGTATCATGACAGGCCTTGTCCTACCCGGAATTAGTATCTACTGTCTATTGTCAAATAAAGTGCACGGTAAGTGTGTGTCAGTGTGTACCCTGAAGGAGCAAGCACTAAACAAGTCTGGGTTTGGAGAACTGAACTACAAATGTAAACACACCCTTAAAGTTCGTCCAGTTCCAATAGTACTGTATAAGGGACGAGACAGTCCGAGGGTTTGAGCTGTAGAGGATGAGAGCCGTCATGTTTATATGCGTGTGTTATTTTTTGTTTGCCTGAACATGGCAGGCACTGAAATGGGCTCAGCCTGTCAGGTTTATCGGATTAAAATGTGGAAGAACATGAGCACACGTTCACAAACACACACACACACACGCAAATAATGCTGTACATACACACACATATAACAGAGACAATGACATACAATTGAAGACAAAGCTGGGTTTCATACTCATAGTAGCACTCAGTCATAAATCAGGTGTTACAAAACGATCCCAGCTCTAAATTCTGATTGGCCGAGCTGCTGTACAATACTTAACACAAACATATAAGACCATACACCCCAACTGGAACAATAAATATAGCAAGTTATTAAAAAGCAAGCTATTGATGTTATATTGCTTGGCAACAACATCCAGCTGTAAACAAACTACATGGCTCGGTGGAGGAACTGTTTGTTGTGCTTATTATTAATAATACATGAAATGATTTATTGGACAGCGTATTTTGTTGTGTTTTACTTTTTCCGTTGCTTTATAACAGCATTAAGCCACTTGAGATGTGTGTTGTAGTGTTTCTGCGCCACTTCACATCGTGCCTAACAACAGCCCATGGGAAAATCACTGTACCACTCAGTTTACAGTGGGATATTCCTTTATTTGAATTCCCAGGAAACACAGTATAAATATTAAACATGTTTGTATTATTCTAAAATTGAGTGCTATATTAAACATTCAGCAGTAAAACAAGCAGATAAACATGATAAAACACTTGTACTGGACAAAAGCACAAACTGGGTCTGGGTGTGGACTAATATTCTAAAGAGCACAATGGATTGTCATCCCTCCATCCAACACAGGGCAGATAAATTTGAATCATTTCCAGTTCCAACCCACCAGATAAGACTGGTATGATGTTACCACTGCAGATGCAAAGGTGAAGTCTAGCACATGCTGCCTTTTAGTCATTTGACCTGAAATGAGCCACATGCAAAGCCCGTTATGGTCTTTGGGACTCACTGATCTCCTGATGTCCCACACTTAGGATGTTTTCCTACTTTGATCCAAACATTCAGACCAGTTTTGGTCTAAAATCCAAATAGCAACTGTCCCTAAAGGACGAAGTTTTGTTCCAGCCAAAAGAAGTATTTTTCTGGGTTGTTTTTTGTAGTGGAATAGTTTGGACTTTGGGTCCAATTACAGAAAATGGAGGCAGGCTATCATCACAAATCAAGCAATAGAGGGTGAAAAAGTATCAGTGCTGTGCTGAAATCTGTCTCAGTCCAACGCAGCAGTTTGGGCACAACAGTTTCCAATTCCTGCAATTACTGTAACTTTACATTAACACTTGTATATAAACCCAAACAAAAGATAGTCTGGAATAATCTGGAATGCTCATTTTGCTGCATAAAGCATGTGCACTTGAAGGGAGTCAGGTTCTGGAAGGCAGGCACAATTCAGCAATTTGTCAACCCACTGAATTGACAATGTGCCAACATCTGATGCACGTCCCTCTCCAAAAACCAGGACATAGCAGTTTAGTAGACATCGAAGTTCAGTGTGCAGTGTGATCAAATATACACAATGTGACTCAACAACCATGGTTTGGACGTTGGACCTTCTGGTGTGAAAACACTCTTAGATAGCTCAACCGTTCAAGACCCTGTGATATTTGGATTCCTAGATTTTCCACAGATGTTTAAAGTTACATACCCTGGTCTTTCAAGTGATGGGTAGGAGAGACACTTTTTCCAGACAATTATTGAAAATCAGTCACCTCATTGTCCTTTTGGATTTGGAAACATGTTTTTTTTGGAATACTGGACACTCCAGTCTTCCTAGACAGTAAAATATAGATTGAAACAACCCAGCACCTGGTCAGTACTGGACAAACACTTCATTTGGTTGTTTTGACCAAGTAGATTGGGCTGTTTTTCTGACACAGCATTGTAGGTCAATTATTTAACTGAAATTCCATCTAATTTATCTACATTAGAACCAAATAGAACTGAATTTGGGGTTTTGTCCATTGCAAAACAACAGCAAACTAGTTGAAATAATATTGCATTTAACTATTTATGTCAGAATAATAATTCACTCTACTGGCTCAAAACAACCCAATGCAGAATTTGTCTAATACTGACCCAATGCTCGGTTGTGTAAACATAAAAAGCAATGGCCCTAGAAAAGAAGTATATGACAACGTATTTCTTTATATGTCAGATATGTTTCAAATGTATTGTTTCATTTCAAAATCGATTACAAAATGTATTTCAAACACATTGTTGCTGTCCAGTGAAACAGTGTATCTCATTTGTTCGTGTTTTCGCCATCGTTTGAGCCACATAGCTGCTCTACACACTGTTCTGGGTTAATAGACCAATTAAAGATGACTTTTAATAACCATTGTTTTACATTAACTTCAAACTCAAAGTTAAGAACATTCTGCTTTCTTCTGGAAATGCCATATTTCTTTTCCATATGGGGCTACTGCCGGTCCGCTTTCAGGGTCACTTTAACAGAACTTTAACAGAAGTTTAATTCATTTTTAATGAACTCTATGAGAAAAAGCCCACAGATATACCATGCTGTCAAAACCCATAAAAAACTCATTTACACACTAGATTTGGCTTCCTCGCATTCTGCTGAGAGAATACTTCAAAATTCCTTTGAGTTTAACAAAAAGGAAAAGGCAAAATATGGGGTTAATTAAAGTTTGAGGCGGGATAAACTATGATAACATTTCTAAAAGGGAAGCTACAGTAAGTAACTACAACAACAGGCTCAGCTCTGTTTGCATTTCAGAGTTAAAGAACTACTGCTCAAATCAGCCCCTGACAGAAACATTCTTATTCACTTTACTGCTGGATGTACATCCATAAAACACACACACACACACACACACACACACACACACACACACACACACAGAGAATGGCTGAATGATCATTTGGGTGAATGAATAAGTGAACAGTTGAGAGCTCTATAATGTGGGCTATGTTGGCTCACTCTTGTTAGTTAGTGTTCCCTCTGTAAGTTGCTGAGACAGCAGGAGGCCATGGGAACAGCAATGACCCTCATTGATTTGGTCTCACCATTTCCTCTCAGGGGAATCTGTTATTAAATTATTACAGTGAAGTGGAATTCATCAGGTGAGTGCTCAGAGCGGACAGGAATTGAGGAAACAAGTGCCTCAAAAACAGTGGAAATCCTGGTCCAATTTTATGGGATGTTTTCATAGCTTGTATTTTTATTTGCCAAAAAAAAATGAGAAAGGTATTTATAGGAGGCGGACACATACCAAATATTATTATTTTCAGGGGATCCTAGCCCCCTCAAACATGTGCACCTACATTTTTTTATTTTTTGCTTACAAGGACTAAAAAAATCTTTACATCTCAGAAATCCTGTGGTAATAGGATCATTAGTCTTTTGAGCTAAAATGGAACAATGTTGATTAATTATTTGTTATGACAAAGATATTTATAATAATAGAATCTTCAAAATACTTGACAGTGGTCCAATTAAAATAATAAAAAAGCAACCTTAATGTCCTTCATTATTTTTGTTATTTATGTATCAGTATAATCCTTTCTCATGACTTTTATTCTGAAATTTGAACACTGTCTTAGCAAAGAAGAGAGCAAATAGCCCCTCCTTTCTTATTTTCCTCTATAACCCAATATCTGGGCCAGGGATATCATGAGCCCTGATCAAGCATGTACATGGTGACAGAGCAGTAAACATGCACTGGAAGCTCCTTTAGCATTTAAACTGGGACTTAATTCAGTTGGAAACAAGTGAATTGTAGCTGTTTTCTGAACTGAAACTCACTGAAAGCTCTTAAGACAACACTTAGATAGCGTAAGCCTTGTAGTGTGTTATGATATGTGTATCATGTCTGTAGGGTACTCTGATCCTGAGCTATGGAGCATTGAATCAGCATGTTGTTGCCCGCAAAGTGCGGATCTCGGTCGTAAGAGATAAGCTACAAGATATTTACTGTGGCTTATAAAAATACAATTAAATGTTTAGCCTGGCCAACAGCAATCTCATTACTCAAGATTAGGTTTGCCTGATTTACACCAAAAGTGGAGAAATATGACAAAATACATTAGTCGTACTGGTCACTGGAACCTATTTATAGGGCTTACGTTACGTACATGTGCACTGTGTGCCCATTAGATTAACCTAATTTGAAAGAAAATGTGGACTAGGTTCCCTGAGGCTGTAATGTTATTTGTCATGATTATGCAGTGTTCTGTAATATAGGACTGTATCCTGTGGCTCACTGGTTTGACACAACTCACAATTGGTTACTACTGTTGAATCCTTTGGATATTGTACCCACCATGAATACTATTGGGAAACCCTGTGGGGCTCACAAACTCATATCTGGATGCTCCACCTAATTGCTCTTCCTAATGAGTTTAGGTGTTTTAGCTACATCCATAACCAACAGGTAGGACACATGATCTCCACAGGCAAAAATCTCCACAGCAGAATGAGTAATGAAGAGTTCAGTGAGTTTAAATGTGGCACTTAAAAATGTTTGCCACCTTTGTGACATTGCCACTTTGCTAGAGGTGCCCCAGTCGACTGTTATTTTGGTTGGATAATGGAATCATCTAGTAGCAAAATCAAATTAACCATAAAGTATTAGATGACAAAAACTCACAGAGTCAGGCTGCTGACTGCTGAAGCATTGCACATATCTTTGGTTGAATCATCCACTACAGACTTCCCAGGGGCTCAGTGGTCTCATCTGAGCAGGGGTGGAGAACTCTAGGCCTGGATGTCCAGCTTCCTACAAAGTTTCGCAATTTTCTTGTCTTTCTTTTCTTATCTATTACACCTGGTTTAACCGCCCGTGTTAAACCAGGGAAACCGTCCTGGATTGTGCCTATTGGTTCCTCACCCCAGGATCCAGGATCCATTGCTCATCCTGAACTCCCACAGCGTGTCTACTCCCTGTAGAGGGGTATCGCCAATAGAATTGGAGTAAAAACATGTACCTATTGGCATCATGTCAGGCATGGGATAGGCAAGTATAAAGCCCTCCAGCATTGAGTTGTGGAGCAGTGGTACTGCGTTCTCTGGAACGATGGTGCTCCATCTAATACTTCTGGGATGAGTTCGGGGTGCTGAGGATGGAAAGGTGTGGTGATCATCCAATATCCTGACCTCGCTAATGCTTTTGTGGTTGAATGCAATCAAAGCCTCACAGCAATGCTCCAAAGGCAGAAAGCCTTCCTTGGACCTGCTTTAGTGTACCAGCTGATATTTAGCAGTACATTGATTAGTTCAGTCACAATCCACAGAAAACCTGCAGATTACAATGCAGGGAAAATACGAATTTGCTCACTTCTAATGAACGCTTGTAAATAAATCTGGTATGAAATCAGCAGCAGGGATTAAACTGACTGGACATTGACTGGTGAACTGTGCAAATATTTTTTTGAAAAAAAAAAAAAAAAAAAAAAAAAGCTCCAATCTGCTTGCCGTCCACCTGGGCAGAGGATACCATGAGCTGCGTTTGAGCTTGATTCACCGTGCGTGAAAGCAGCCTGCTGCTGTGGTTCATTTTGCAATTGTTTTGCTCCTTTTCACTCGAGGGCGACGGTAACAAACCTTCAGTACCATTCCCAAACTAGGGCACTGACTGTCTTCAGGCATCAAGGAGAACAAGTGAGCAAGAGGGAGGGAGGTGGGGGGGGGGGGTAGACGTAGAAAGAGGCTGAGGAAGGCAGAAACTAACAAACAACATGTACAGCTTTGAACATCTAAAACATGTGTGTTTCCTTCATATATTCTGCCTGTCAGAAGTAACACAGCTTCATAAAGTCATGTTTTAATAAAAAAGGAACATGTATCTGGGTTGGCCACCAAAGCAAAGGATTTCACAGGATCCCCCACTGACCCAACGGAAGGGCACTTATCTGTTTTGTGCTAACAAACCGTTTGTAGGCATATTTTCCCCTTAGTAAATTAAAAAATAACCATGGTAATCATCACATTAATTGAACCGATTCAAAAGACAGCAGTGTGTCCTGAAAAAGAAAATCCAGCGTAATCAAAAAGAGCTATGGAACAGGCCAATTCCAAAAATTCCAGAACAACCCAATAGCAGTATCGAATGGTTATGTCTTATTTACTCCACCAGCATTTACATACACACAGCCCAATAGTGAAGCATGTTCCACTTGTAAAATGCAATGTCCACTTTGAGTAATATGGTAGTGCTGATACTGATGAGCAGTGCATCAGTGGACCCCTCAGAAATTATGAGCCGGCCAGATGGGGCCACTGAAAATCATGGGACATCACACCTGAACCAAAAGCCATGAATTTGAGGAATTACATTATGCTGCTGTGGTTTATGGACTAGATCATAGCTGAGTGTTATGGAACGCCATGACGTTACATCCATTTCCTTGTTTCTACACTCACTGTCCATTCTGATAGCTCCACTGACCATACAGTAGCACCCTGTAGTTCTAAAATTACAGACTGCAGTCCATCTCAGCATACGTTGTTAGCCTCCTTTCACTATGTTCTTCAATGGTCAGGACCACCACTGAGCAGGTATTATGTGGGTGGTGGGTCATTCTCAGCACCGTAGTGACACTGACATGGTGGTGATGTGTTAATGTGTTTTCTGCTGGAAAGAGTGAATCAGACGCAGCAGTGCTGCTGGAGTGTTTAAACCCCTCGGTGTCACTGCTGGACTAAGAATGATCTTCCACACAGAAATATCCATCAACAGCATCATGTGAGCACTGATGAAGGAATTGAAGATGACCTACACAAACTGCAAAAACAGGGTGGAGATACAAGGTGGAGCAACTAGGTAGGAGTTTCTATTGAAGTGGACAGTAAATGGACACATTGTGTAAACTTCCCAGCAGTGTCTGATCCAAGACAACAACAAAATAATACATTTTTGGGCCGTTAAACTAAATTTGAATCTTACAATGAAACACTCTGCTCTCCTTTTTCTTCAGTGCTGTCTTAAATCAGACCACAGGCTCCAATGTCTATGAACGAGAGACCAAAATACTTGAAACTACAGGTCAAATTATCTTTTCAAAACATCTTTTAAATCACTGACAACATCTAGTAAAACCTTGTGGTTTGTAGTTTGTAGATCTCCACATCAAGGTATCACCAGCAGGTTGACTGGCTCTTTTTCTGGAACGATTGGACTTTATCCATAACCAGCAAGCTGATTGGCTCTTTTTGTTGAAGGATGGGCTCTATCTGTAAACAGACGCCATCTGTAAACAGGAATGAACATCCTTTGTGTGTCTGTGACTTCAAATACCGACTGAAATCCCATCGGCTTCACAAGCATTTAATTCAGTGATAACTACGGCTGTAACTATCTTGCTTTTGTTTCTTTGACATTTAGGCTCAGTGTAGGGTTTAGTTCTGGTTTTTGGCCATTGTGCATGTTGTTTGTATTTGACAGTATTGGAGTTTAGTGGTATCTTTGGACTCCCTGCATTACTTGCAGGGCTTTAAGGCAGTGACAGGATCTTCACATTTTCTGACTTCTGATTTGAATCTAAACACTTTACAGTGGAATCACTCTGAGAGCCCATCTCACTGAAAGCTCATTGTCCGACTGCGTCCAAATGTCAGCTTCGTTACAGAACACACTATCAGAATTGATGTCTCGGAATGTCTCATCAGTTCAGTTTGTGAAAATGAACCCTTCAAAGAGGTGTCCCTGCGCCCTTCATGCTGAGATGGAACACCACAGATGTGAGCGAGGGGCCACCTGCTGCTGAGAGATAATCAGCTTACGCATGTCTCTCTAGTCCAGGACACAGACAGCAGGGTGGAGTCCTGAACAAAGGCTCTGGGACAAAGTCCTCTGATTGAAATTGTGCTCTCTGACGACCTGTTTTACCTTGCTTCGCCGCGTAACTGCTAGGATTCTGAGCACATTTCGAGTAACTTTAAAGTTACTCTGACATGAATGGTAACAGTGATGGGATACATGCAATACCTTACACTCGGCCTTTACGTTGAGCCCAAGAACATCCCTTTCCCATGATTAAATCACAGAACAGTGACAAACCATGAACTTCATTCAAAAACTAAACACAATATGGAAACATAATTAAAATAGTGCTGTAAACCCTCCTGAACTGAATTATGCCAGCTGTTATGGTATAGGTGGTATATAGGTGGCATAGGTGGTATGGTATAGGTGTTATATAGGCTTGTGAATGTTTCCCCCTCTGTACATTTTATAGCTGTGCATTATTTTATAGCTTATGCAAAACACATAAAGAAGCCAACTCCACACATCACACATGTCCCAGCAACAGACATGAGCGTCAGATCCTGTATTATAGCTGCCGGACTGAGCCAAATGTCACCATGACAGGATTACTGAAGCAGATGTCATCGTGTGTATGCTGTCCTTCAGTAACTCCAGCCTCTCCACAATGCTCCATTACTCCACCCCCAACAGCTCAACATCCTATTACTCCACACCCATCCCATACACAGCCCATTTCTCCATCCCCTCTCCTCAACACCCATCACTCCACACACTATTACTCAACCCTCATTTCCTCAACACTCCATTACTATGCCACTATTTCCTTAAAGCCCACCGCTGTGTCTCCTCGACACCCTATTTCCTCGACACAACATTACTACACTAATATATACTCAAACCCCCATTACTCTGCATCTCTTCTACACCCTATTCCTCAAACCTCATTTCCTCAACACCCAATTGCTCCACCCTACCTCCTCAATGTCCTATTACTCAGCTCCCATTTCCTCAACACCTCGTTATTCCCTTCTATCTCCTCAAGTCCCCATTACTCCACCTCATCTTCTAGACACCTCATTACTCCACCTCAAATACCCAATTACTCCATGCTGTCTCTTCAACAGCCTATTAGTTCACCTCACTTCATTAAAAAAACCCCACTAATTCAACCCCCTTTTCCTCAACACTGAATAACTTTGCCCCATCTCTTCAATGCTCCATGGAAGCTACTGCCAGCTACTTGTAGGCAGATAGATAGATAGATAGATAGATAGATAGATAGATAGATAGATAGATAGATAGATAGATAACATACTTTTTCACATAATGAATAGAGGAGATCTTTCTTAATCACTTTGACAGCAGGGTAAAGCCAAGCTTTGTGTGAACCTCCTTCAGCTTCTTCACTGCTCAGCTGCAGATCACACGGTCAGGTAGTGGCTGATAAACTCGTGGGAGCTCATTAGAAATAAGACAATGTCAAACCATGAATACACTCAACTATTCTTATAACAGGAAACCATAATGGTCTGGATTGTGATCTTTCGTACTAAGCAGCAACACCTGTAAAGGTGAAATGCGAAGACCATCACGCCCCTCGGACATGCCATGTGGCACTTCTAAACCAAGAAGAATCCATGGAGAATGTGGGGAGGATGATTAGGTTATACGTCTAGAGCCATGATTTTGTTCATGGGCAGGAGTAGAATGGGGATCCGAGGAGTTGCATTCACCTTCTTTACTGTAAGAGGGGGTGTTCCCGGAATCTTGATCAATCTGATCCAATTGGATGAGTTCACGTCGCTTGTAAAAGTTTGCACAAATCATGCAAAGGGTAAATGCAATAATGTCAAATTCTCAGTCCAAACAAATGTGATTGGTGTCGAGATATCACCTGTAAAGTGTTAAAACTAAAGTGTCGGTGGCTTAAGGGTTAAATTTAGCAGCACTTTGAGTAACAGCACACAAACAAGAAACAGCTAAGCTAGGCAAACAGAGCACATGCTGTCTGTGCTTCACCTATATTCGCTTGCAAACAGTTTAATACACTGCAGATTGTCAACCCTGTTTGTCAACCCTGTCTAGGTTTTGAATGTATCATTACCTGATTTTAGACAAACTGCTCAACTCATTAAAAACAGCCTTTTCTGATACAGCCAATATTCTGCTGATGTGTGTAAAATGTTCATATACAGGCATATTTAGAATCTATTTCAAACATTGGTGCATAACATGTCACTAAGAGTACACAATATGGTCAAAAGTATTTAGACACTCCTTCTAATTAGCAAACAAAGGCTACAGTCAGTACAGTCAGCAGCAGTATTGGGCTGAAGTGACTTAAATCTCATATTTTGCCTTAATGTAAAACTGATTTTGTCATGTTTTGATACTTTCAAATAGGGTTTGAGCCACTTTCTTACGTAGTCCCAGATCAGATATGTGTCCCAGTCCAGTGGACATGTGACATGAATGTGAATGGTCAGATGAAATTTCATGCATTGTTGTCTGTATGAACGCACTTAGAGCTGGTGGGGACTTACAGGGCAATGTGTTCACTTAGTGACCATTTCTGCAAAACCACTGGGCAGTTATTTCCAGTCACACAAGCACAGGCTACAGTTTATATGAAGAGGGAAATTACTGCTTCAAAAGTCATGGATAAAATCTGATCAAAATAGAATTAAATAAATCACATTGAGCATTTGGCTCAATTTGGCTCAACAATACACAAAAATGTTGTTTTTCTGCTAATTTCCTCTCTAGCATGTGGACTGTTCCTTTTTCTTGAGGGGTGGGGCTTTATTTCTAGCAAGCTGATTATCTCTTTTTGTTGATGGGCAGGCCTTTGTGAGTGAACGGATGCAATGTTTAGACTAAACTTGATAGTTTCCTGGAAGAAACCTGACTTTTTTCATATTTTCTGCAGAGCTGTAAGGACATTGGGAACCATTCAATTTCAAAACCATCCTCTGATGTGTTTTTGGGGTCACTGCCCTGTTGGAACAGTCAACTCCTACATGTCCAAACCATCAATGGTTTGAGATTGTGCTAAAGAATTCTGAGGTAGTCATGCTTCTTCATTGTTCCATCCCCTTTGTGCACTTTACCAGTTCTACTGACAGCACAACAGCTCCAGAGCCTGATGCCCCCACCACACCCCCATCAGGCCCCACCACACTTCTATCCACTTTATCAGCCTGTGAGAATGTTGCTACCATCACCATGCTTAACAGTTAGTACAGTGTTCACATTTGCTCATTTATAAACAAGGATCGCCAGTGTGTTTTGTGATTTGTATCATGCTTTATTCCTTTTCATGCATCATCTGACAGTTGATGACACATTTGATGCCATATTTATATAAGTTTGTTTATGTAATGTTATTATTGATATGTATTGATACATTTTTATATTTTTACTAAGCTCTCCACTGTGTAGGCTGGAGCGGCCTAGACCATGAGGGCAGTGTGTGTGTATGTCAGAGGGTGAGAAAGAGCTTTCACAGTTCTGGACTATGCTTGCCCACCCACACATGATCTGATAAGTCTCTCTCTCTCTCTCTCTCTCTCTCTCTCTCTCTCTCTCTCACTCTCTCTCTCTCACTGTGCCTATGCAAACATTGTAGTAAAAGCTCAAAGGGCCACATCTGGGTGCACATGCCCAAGTTTGACCTGTTGAGGTTTGAATGAAAAATTGGCAATAATCTTCACACTGGACATTTTCGTACTGGGTCCATCAGCGGTGCTGTCTGCTGAACTTTATGTGTGGGCAAGCAAAATTGCCAATATGGCTTACAAGTCACAATAACTCAATTTTTCCAGAATGTCTTCCATTTGAATCATGTTGCACAGGTAGATGAATGCAGCATTAGGAGAATTGCCTTGAAACCAACTCTGTCATGGGAAAGACAATGCTGTTACCTCCTGCACTTCACCAACCAGAGCATAGCTTTCTTCTTCTGGTACATCCTTGTACTGGACTTGGTGTGTTTTGTTTGACCAGTAAGAAGATCAGGCTGAAGACCAGGCTAATTTAATTAAGGTTGTGGCGTCATTAGAGGTGGAGGCTGTGGACTCCTACAAGTATCTCGGGCTGTGGCTGGACAGAAAGTTGGATTGGTCATGTAACATCGACCACCTGTACAGAAAGGGACAGAGCAGGCTGTACTTTCTGAGGAGACTACGGTCCTTCAACATCTGCAGGAAACTCCTGGGGATGTTTTATCAGTCCGTGGTCGCCAGTGTCCTTTTCTACACTGTGGTATTCTGGGGGGGCAGCATATCCAAGAAGGACACACACAGGCTGGACAAACTGATCAGGCGGGCTGGCTCTGCGGTTGGCACAAAGCTGGACTCTTTGGTGTCGGTGGCAGAGAAGAGGACTCTGAAAAAAACTGCTGGACATTATGGACAATGCCAGTCATCCTCTACACACTGTCATCAGCCACCAGAGGAGCCTGTTCAGCGAGAGACTGCTCCTTCCCAAGTGCAGGACCAACAGACTTAAAAACTCCCGCACGCCATCACTGTACAACTCCTCTCTGGGGGGGTGGGAGGGGGATTAAGGATGGGAATGAGTAGGATCTGAACCAACAGTCAACAGCTAACAGCAACTTGCAACCACCACAACACACTGGACTCTCTGTGCAATAAACAGTTTTTTCAAGTGCAATAATAATGTGAAATACACCCTCCTACAGGACTCTTTTTTTCTCAGGCACTATTGTCTATATTGTATACGGTAATGTAGTCTGTATATTATATATTCTATATATTTATATAGTGCTGCTTCTACTAAATTATTTTATTACTGTACTGATGCTGCTACTGGAACCTTAATTTCCCTGAAGGAACCCTCCCAAGGGATTAATAAAGTTCTATTCTATTCTATTAGCCAAGAAAACTGATGACAGGATTTCCACTTCAAAGAAAAGAAATGAGTAAGAGAGAAGGAGACGGAAAACAAGATGAAGAGGCTAGAGAAACAGTGAGAATTTAAAGCAATCTAAATTAGAAAGTGATAATTGGAGCAAACGTAGTGGCTCAGTGAAGAAATGCTTACTGTCTTACCCTTTCTTCTTTAAGTTCCTGAGAAGAAGCTGCCTCAGTATCAGTCTTTTCACCAATGTTTGGTTATACATTATCAATAAACATACTGTAAACCTGCTGTATAAGATAACATATCAGAACCTGTGTCAGAAGAAGTCTGCTAATATGGCAGTGGTGGCACAGCTGTCATTGAGTGCAGGGTTATCAATCACATGGTTGTGGGGTCGATGCCCAGGTCCACTAAGCTGGCAATGATGGGAGCTTGATCCAAGACCAATGATCTGCGTTCATTTCGTCTGTATTTCTTACGGATATGGACAGAGTGGAGCAGTATCACAGAAGCTCTAGCAGAAAACTTATTGCAGAACATTTTTAAACAGCCATTTATGCCACTGCCTCTTGCCTTTTATGTAGTAACTATATAACCATGACCTCACCCACTATCGCCATGTTTGTTGTCAGAAAATGTTTGACTCTAAACTGCCCTCTAATGAATGCTTAACATCGAGGTCAAAAGAAAGGGCACATAGAAATATGTGGGCAGTGATGGATACATCATGTGAATTGGACGCATTCATTTTCATATGTAAAGGGAATACAAATGAGCATTTAGACTAGTTGGAAAATGTATCATACGATGTGTACCACTAGAAATGCATTTGAATAGCTAATGGTTTCTAGAAGATACATGAAGATGTAAGTCCATGAGAAGATGCTGAGAACTTGCTAGTGAATTCTGTCTGTATGTATGTTTTAAATTCAGTTTTTAATCATTCACACACTCTTATTTATTTTGTTTTATATTTGGCAATATTTGGGGAGGATATCCTGTGGGTCTCTAGGCCTAGTGGATCTTCTGACATGCAATCAAATGGAAAGAAGTACTCACTAGTTAACCATTCGGCATACCCAGCCTTGCAATCAGCACTTGATTGCAGTTATATTTCAGTTCAGGATGATGCAACAGTTTGATTTTATTTTCATTTTGGAAAGTTTTTGCATTTCAGAAAATGTCGTGGGAAATCTCAAATACGTAAAATGATGTGTAGTAGTGACTCAAAAACCTTATCATTTCATTTCAAGGCAAAATTAGTTTGGTTACGTTAGAAAAGTAAGTGTAGAACAGTAGTCGAATTTTCTCAGAGGAAGAGAACAGAAAAGCAGAAAAGCTTGGGCCCTTGGGTTACTTTTTCTTTTTGTGTGGGCTCCCTGATTTCATTTCCTGCCGGATCAACCATGTCTGTGTATGTCTGCTACAATGCAAAATCTTCAACATTTTATACAATTTAGAAATCGGAGCTGGAAGATCCCAAAAGGAGTGATCAAAAGGGTGTATGATGTTTCTAGATAAAAGCTATCTCTCCTGCAATCTCTTCAGATTGCTAACAGCATATCATGCTAAGAAGAAAGAAATATAATAGCAACACTGTCCAGTAAAGTAAGGAATCATTACAAAAATCAATTAAGGTGTTTTAACTACAGAGTAGGAAAGTATTCTGTGGTATGGAGCTCGTGTGAGCTGCTGCAGTGACCTAAACCTGCTGATAGAGCTTATCAGCAATCCCTCAATAAAATGACTGTTTTGTTCCAAGGCAAAATAAAGGGTTGTAAAATTATACTTTCAGCCCCAAGCAAAGTTACTTACTATTTACAGAGCGTCCATTTACAGCACTTAACTTTTTCAACATTTTATGCTACAGCCTTATTCCAAAAGCAATTCAATTCCTTTTGTCCCTCGAAATTCTACACACAATACCTCATGATGACAAAGTGAGAAAAGTTTAACAATTACAGCCTAAAGTATTTTTGAATATGATGCTATAAGCTTGGGACGTTTCTCCCATTCTTCTTTGCAGAACCTCTCAAGCTCCACCAGACTGGATGGGCAGTGGATGGTGCGCAGTCATTTTTGATATCTCCAGAGATGCTCAATCAGGGTCAAGTCTAGGATCTGGCTGGGGCATTACCAGAGTTGTCCTGTAGCCACACCTTTGTTATCTTGGTTATGAGCTAAGTGTCATTGTCCAGTTGGAAGATAAACCATCAGTCCTGCTCTGAGGTCCAAAGCACTCTGGAGTAGGTTCTCAAGGATGTATCTGTACCTAATTTCCTGATTAGTCTCCCATTTCCTGCTGCAGAAAAACATCCCCACAGCAAGATGGTGCCACCACCAGACTTCATTGTAGGAATGGTATGGGCTAGGTGATGAGCAGTGTCTGGTTTCCTCTAGACATGACACTTAGTATTGAGGACAAAGAGTTTCTTACACTCAGATAATTTTGTTTCTCATGGTCCTACAGTCATTTAGATGGAATGTCATGTGCCTTTCACTGAGGAGTGCCTTCCATCTGTCTGCAAGGTTCTCCTCTCTCCACAGAGCATTTTTAAAGCTCTGTCAGAGTGACCATTGTCTTGTTGGTCACCTCCCTGACTAAGGCCCTTCAACCATTATCACTCAGTTTGGCCAGGCAGCCAGCTCTATGAAGAGTCCTGGGGGCTCCATGCTTCTTCCATTTATGGATGATGGAGGCCAATTTGGAGATCCAATGCAGCAGAAATTTGTTTATACCCTTCTCCAGATCTGTGCCTCAATACTTTTCTGTCTCTGAGTTCTACAGACAGTTCCTCAGACTTCATGGCTTGTTTTGTGTTGTCATGCTCTGTCTACTATGGGATATCATGTAAGCAGGTATGTGTCTTTCCAAATCATGTCCAATGAAGCTGTAGAAACATCTGAAGGATGATCAATGGAAACCAGATGCACCTGAGCTCAATTTTGTGTGAATATCTATGACCATGTTATACTTTTGTGTTTTATTTGTAATAAATGTGCAAAAACGTTTCTCACTTTGTCATCGTGGTGTACTGTGTGTAGAATTTTGAGGGGAAAATGAATTATTTACACTATACATACCAAAAAACTATTCTAAAATACCCAATAAATGCATTCTGTCACCTTTCAAGTAGCTGTAGTAATATTCTCTAATTAGAAAACATCTGGAAACAGGATACCAGTAAAGACATTGGATTCCTTTTCATTCTGCTGTCTGATCTTTTCAGTTTGTTAGGCCTCATTCATGCCCCAATCGAAAACATTCCCCCTGCGTTCCCCCTGCACAACACACAGTGTTTCAGAACACGCTTTGCCATATTTCCTTTCCGAAAGCGTTTCTCCGGCTGCATATTTAAACAAGGATGTCCCACAGACACAGTGGAGTGGCTGCAGACGGAGGTATACCGCGCTTTCCTTGGCTTCTGAGGCAGGAAATGAAACAGATGGCAGAAGAACAGACAGAGAGAGAGAGAGCTTTCCCCCAGCTGCTTTTCTCTATCTCTCTCCACATGCTTTTTCTCCAATCGTGTTGTTTACCTCATCCTTTTCTTTTCTCCCTGTCTCTCTGTTCCTCACTTAATCTCTCAGTTTGCTTCCTAAAGTCTCTACATCTTTCTTTCTCCTCCTCTCTCTTCACTTCCCCACCTAAAGCAGACGAGTCTATTTCAACTCTTTCTGCTTTTTGTAGGATCTCCCTCTGACCTCTCTGGCCTGGTGACTCTATCCTTCACATCTGTTCTTTCATGACACATTTGCTCGGCCGTGCACCTTATCATGACATTGTTGCTGTCGAGTCAAGACAAGGTGGCTGAGAAGCTCCATATGTGCGTCCAGCTGGCCAACATCATTGAAAGAGATAGATATCGGTCGTGACTCTGGCTGACCAAAATTCAGAGTCAGGAGGATGTCTAATGCCAACGCCGATTTGACATAGGACAGTGACGATAGCTGATGTTGATATTTTGTTCATTTAAAGCTGTGATATGTAACCAATATCCAAACATTCAAACCAGCATCATCTATGCCAACTTTCACACTGACACTAAACACTGACACAGAGGTATGATAACCAGAATTCAGCGTCCATCTAACATGGAGGTTAATGTCAGCCCATGTTTTTAAAGGATATCCCGATGAATTTTCAATAAAAAATCAGACATCTGTCTACTTTTTAAGTCAATCCCAAATACACACAAAAATTCATCATCTTTCACAAATTGTTTTGAAATCAATATCAATTATTCTTTGAACCAAAATTGAACACCTGTCCTATGGTTGGTTTTGAAGTCTCAATTTCAATGACACTTTCAACAAAAATTCAACATCCTTCCAACAATAGTCTGAGCTACATTTCCAATCAAAATTCAACATCTGTCCAATGTTGGGTTTTGAAGTCAAACTCATTTACACTGTCAACCAAAATTCAACATTTATCTGATCCAACATCAACTTGACATCTAGTGTCTGAGGGGGTGTGATTTTTCCTTTATCAGTTCAGACTATTTAAAAGACCATGATTTATTCTCACAAACTCCTTCCTAAGTAAAATATACTGGTTTAATCCACTTCCCCCAACTTCAGGTGGTACAGCTCCAGGGTCAGATTAAATGAAGTTGGCTGCTTAGTTTTAATGTTCCGTTCCACCTTAAATTGTGCACTAGAATCAGAATGGACCAAGTGGACTATTTAAAGTGGACTCACAATTTGAATAAGAAGCCAACATCAGCCTTAGCCTCATTACATATTTTTGCAATTTCATATGTCCACCGTTCCTTAATTGCCACTTCTGGATGTATGATAAGATGTTCTCTGTAAAACGTTGATAAATAGGCCTCGAACTCTAAATGAAAATGCTCAGTAATCTATAAGAGTGCTCGAGAATTCTGTTGGGGTCTAAAGCAGTTAAACGATGCAGCCAATGCAGGTGCAATGATTTAGGAGCTGCTTTAGGACTTTGGTGCCTTTCCCCCATTTACAGCCAGTAATGACTGGTCATTTGAAATACTATGGACAGGTTAGTGCCCAGTAGAGGTCAATAAGTGGGCTGCGGTTTGATCCCCGTGGGAGTGTACAGTCATTAGCAGAGCTTAGAGTTTCTAAACACACACAGAGGGACGCTAGGGATCAATCAATACACACTTGGGGTGTAAGGGGTTGAAGCTCGATCAGGAAGGCTGTAATACATACTGAATAGAGGTGTACAATGGTATTGATTGGAAGTAAGGCTGTCACAATTCCTCAGATCAACTCGATTTTTAAAAATAAAGTGAATAAAGGGATTCAATACTGATTAGGCTAGTGGTCAGTTTGTATGACAATAATGTATAAATGAAAAATAAGATAGTGATGTTACACTGTCAGTGGTATTGATGTTTATGCCAATATTATTGACAGTGCTAAGTTGAGAAGAATGCCAAAGGGCACACCTCTCATCCCTTTCTATGGATTTTAGCATCTATCAGCAATCAAACATAACAGTTAATGTGTTTTTCAGATATTAAATACATTGATTGCATCGGTTATAAAGTTCTGAATCCAACGCAGTCGTTTTGCAACACTACAGATTGATGTGCACATACACATACTGCCCCTACTATTAGTCCTATGCTGCTATAGTGTGTAATGCCCCTTCCACCCATCCCCTACCCCAACAGGCCCATCTGCTTGTTAGCTGAGTTGAAGGAAAACCCAAGCTGCACACAGATAAAGAATTAATGTAGCTCCTCTGTCAGTCCTTTGTAGTTCAAGACCAGGCCAGGGATTTCCAATTACTCCAGCGCTGAGCAGATAGCATGAAGATATGGCACATACGGCAATGCATATGTTAGCATAGTTAACAGGCCATATACATACTACAGGGATGCAAACACACACACAAATTCTTGAAGAATTTTTGCCCAAGGTCTCATGCTGGTGTACAGTCAAATAAAGGTCAAGTAAACCACTGTAAATTTTTCAAATACTGGTATAATAAAGAGTGGGGTAATGAGTGGCCCCGCTGTCATCAGGAGACCACAGGTTCAAGACCAGGGAGTAACAGAGAGCACACCTGACCTTGTTCTCTGTGAATGGGTGAGTGGAGTGACCCTTATTCATTCTGCATCACTGAGTGTAGTGCTAGCCAGTGTGGGTGTCTGTAAGCTGATGAAACAGAGTTGGGGGTTACAGTTCTCCTGCAAGGTTATTGCAGTGTTCAACTGTTTAATCTTAGTAGCTGTTCAAAAATAAATGGATAACCTCGAGCCTTTGACCTTCCAGCACTGGTAACTGGTAAATGGTCAGAGCTAGTGAGTGGGAACGGCTAAATTTATCTACATCTAAATTTGTATAAATATTCATATTATATTATATTATCCATCCATCCATGGGAGCCAGTGCCCAGCCCTAGACAGGGCGCTATTATATTATATGACATTATATTATATTATATTATATTATATTATATGACATTATATTATATTATATTATATTATATTATATTATATTATATTATATTATATTGTTTGTTTATTAATTTATTTTTGTTCAGGTTAGGGATCATTATTGAAATTATTACTGTACTACTCCAACGTTGTTATTATAGTACTTTATGGCCACAATGATCAAACCTATGTTTGAAAAAACCTCTGAACCATGAAACGAACTAAACATAACTAAAAGAACTCCTCTCTAACTTGTAAGCATGGGGTGGATGCATCATGTTATCCGATTTTTGGACCTAATGCAGAAAAGAGGAGGAGCTTCTACAGTTAGATAATGATCCTAAACATAATAATGGGCTACCTCGTGAGGTGCAAGCTGAAGGTTTTGACATGGTCCTCACTGTCCCCCAACATAAACATCATCATAAATCTGTGGATAGACCTCACATATAAGGTGGCCCAGGAATCTCACAGAATTGGATTAGAGCAGAGATATGCAAAAAGTTATTAGTCAATAGTTATATTGGTCAGAACCTCTCAAACAAGGTCTCTTATCTACAACAAAAAAGTTGTGATGCTTAAAAATGTTTTTTAAGGGTTTTTAAAGAATGACCTTTTTTATATTTTGAAACTTCTAGTTTAATAACTAACAGTGTGACATACAGTGTCAGAAACAACGTATTTATCGATCGATCAACCTATAACCGATGACTTTTCGTACAAAGTAATTAGCCTTCCAGCTACAGTGTGACACTACAGGTGCAAACATCTGACACCAAACTTGTCTCAGCTGATCGAGTACATTTGAGGTAATTGGGTAATTTGGTCAATTAGGTTTTGCACAAAACAAGCACTTCAAACTGGACACAGTGAAATGGCTTGGAATGAAATTGGGAACAGACCAATTTGAGACAAAGGCAGTAATATTGTACTGGGATTAGAAAGTTCTAGGACGTGTGTTTAATGTGCTCTTAAACTCAGACACATAAAACTGACTGAAAGACCATTTACACGGCATCCAGAATCCACACACACACACACACACACACATGCCACTCACCTCCCCCACACACTCTTCAGTCTCTCGCAAATCGATACTTTCATTAGCTCTTGACTGTTTTCTGTTGTGTGTTGTCGATTATTTTTTTGAAAAAAAAAAAATAAATAAATAAATAAATAAAGTTTTTGCAGCCCCTCTGGCTGACTCTTAAAAATACTTAATTAAAGCGAACAAAGTAATTCGACACGAAAAGAGAAAGATAAAATGCACTCGGGATTTTATATGCAACACTTGGAATTTAAATGAGCTACAAGAAAAAATATGGCAAAAATAAATAGTTGATTATTTACTACAGAAAGCTGACAGCATAATTGCAGCTACATTACTTTATGAAGCTCAGTGTTTCCTTATACACTACAAAAAAAACAGTGGCTAATAATAATGTAAAACAAAGATTTCTGTATTATTTTTGTTTTGATCAATTTAAAAAATGAAAAAGAAAAGGAGCAACATGCAAACCAAGACACCCCGAGTAACTGAAGTTCTATGATACCTTTTCCCAAGTTTCCAGACGTTTATCAGCTTGTTAGGACTGATTTATTCACACTTAAGGTAAGGATAGATCATGCAAATTCCAAAGTTCCAAATTCCAAAAATTCTCTGACTTTTACAAACTTTAAAAGCAGTTACCTACAGCTGCTGTCAAACTGAATGCAGAAAATTGCTTTCAAATACATTATTCATATCACAGCAATATAAAGAATCCACCATACCAGATACACAAGTCATATAAAATTCAAATGATTGCACAATGCACATTGGCCAAGTCTAGGAAAAGCTACGAAGGGCGCCTCCCACTTTTGTGGCCAACCAGCAAATGGTGTGCATATTGCAAGTTGTGCTCACAGCAGCCTGATTCATTAAAAATAGAAGATTTTTCTAACAAAGAGCAAATGTATGTTTGTGGAACTATCTTATTGTGGGGTCAGAATTACATGAAAAAAGAACACTTCTCCAACTGTTAAGCACAGTGGTGGATGGGTCATGATTTGTGCTGCAGCCAGTGGCACAGGAAACATGTCATTGATAAAGTCTTAATACATTTAGATTTACATTCACATTTGTGGCATTTAGCAGACGCCCTTATCCAGAGTGACTTACAAAAGTGCTTTGCTGTTTACTTAGAATATCCATAGCTAGTAAACAAAGCTGGAATCTAGAGATTCCGCACGTTTAGACCGTGTTGAAACAAAAGTCTTTATGGAGTTAAATACTCCTGAAACAGATGAGTCTTCAGTCTGAAGACAGTGAGGGACTCAGCTGTTCGGACTCCCAGGGAAAGTTCATTCCACCATTTTGGTGCCAGAACAGAAGAGAGTCTGGATGCATGTTTACCGTGCATTCTGAGAGATGGTGGGTCAAGCCAAGCTGCACATGAAGCTCGAAGGGCTCTTGGTACAGCTTGAGTTTTGACCATTGCCATCATGTATGGAGGGGCTGGTCCATTTTTGGCTTTGTAGGTCAGCATCAAGGTTTTGAATCTGATAGGTGCAGCTACAGGGAGCCAATGAAGGGAACGCAGCAGAGGAGTTACGTGACTGAATTTAGGAGCATTGAAGATACAGTTAAATACCAGAACAAAGGTTCAAACATCATACCATCTGCAAAAAGAAGCTACATATGAAAATGGGAGCAGTTTCTACAGGAGAATAATGATTCAAAACACACCAGAAAATGGCTGGATTCATGGATTTTGCCATGAGCAGCAAGACAAGCCAAGAATCTCACAGAACTAGAAGCAATTTACAGGAAGAATCAGCAAAAGTCTCCTGAACAAGAACTTAAAGACTGCTACAAAAAGCATTTACAAGCTATTTACCAAATGGTAGAAGTAATGACAATGCAGGACACCCAGAGTTTTCCTTGGCTCGATTCCTTTTTTATTTTGAAACTGTAAAACACGGAAAGTGTAAAACTAGATAAAATCACCAGTTCATCCTTTACTTGGCTAAAATTTTTACCCAAATTTTGCACGCCATATTTTTCCTCCATATAATTATATGCAGAAACAGACGTCTATGCAAACACACAGGCATTCTCTTCATTCACACACAGCTTAAGTTGCAGTTCTGTACTCAAATCCTCTTAAGGAAACTTAAAACCCTCATTACACACAGATCACAGATTCATAGAGAGAGAGAGAGAGACAGACAGAGAGAGAAAGGTCCAGCTGTAGAGGGAGCAGGGTGTCATTATTCTCTGAAAGTGTGGTGCTGACACAGGCACAGGAGTGTGTGCAGGAGTTTAAAACACACTGCTGTCAAACAGTAATAACAAAGCTACTGTTTAATCACTGGGGTGAGCAGGAAGCACTAACATTACAGAGAGAGAGTGAGAAAGGGGGGAGCTTACAGGTCTACGCCTAATGTGCTCTACATCACTGACCTTTACTGTCAACAGAGTGTGTGAGTGTGTGTGTGTGTGTGTGTGTGTGTGTGTGTGTGTGTGTGTGTGTGCTGCAGTTTTTAAGGAAGAGGCCAAATGTCCTTGTGGAGAGCAGTCAAATCTCCATACAGCAACAAAATGTTCATGATTTCATCACCCTGGAGGGATTTGACCACCTCTGTGAGACAAACACACACACACACACACACACACACACACACACACACACACACACACACACAAACAGAGACTGACAGAGACAGACAGACAGAGACACCTCATGCTGGGTGAGTTTCCCACCACTGCGTAACAGTCTAAGTGGTGCAGCTGAGCCCTCACTCTCTCTTACGTCAGCTCGGACAGACTTTTTTTTCCCTCAACATTTATCATCTAGTTACAGAAAATTATACATTTACAAAAATATATCAAACAACCGGTACAAATAAACGTCATACCGGCTTGCCATTCCGTAAGCCATGTGTTACTACACCTCTGGCTAGCAGAACCTTGATGTTAACTACTCTAGCTGATGTAATATAGACGTTATCTACTCCAGCTGCTGTTATATAAATGTTATCGACTTTAGCTGATGTTATATAGACGCTATCTGCTCTAGCTGATGTTATACAGATGTTAACTACTCTTCCTGTTCTATACACACTAACTACTCTAGCTGACGTTATATAGATGTCAAATCCCATTGCCACAGGTGTAAAATAAGCCCAGTCCTCTGTCTTTCAAACATTAGTGAACGAATGTTCCAATTTAATGAGGTCACTGAAATCCAGCATAGCAGTAAAACAGGATACCACCATTGTAACAAGTCTCCTAGATAATGAACGATCAGCTTCGAGTGGTATTATTGAAACGTGGAAGCCTTTATGAACCACAGTAACTCAGCCATGAAGTGTCAGACTACTCTGTAAAGATACAGAGTGACATTGCCAAGTGCTAAGACGTATAGTGCATAAAGATCTCAAACACTCTGCTGATCAGTAACTGAAAAAAAAACTCCTCTGGCATTAAAATCGGTGCAAATACTGTGGGCTGGGAGCTTCGTGGCATGTGTTGTCAGGACCGCGCAGCTGCACGTGAGTCCTACATCAGCAAGTACAATGCCATTTTTACAATGCCACTGGATTCTGGATGCTTGTCTAGTTGGAAGTCTGATGGACAAGTTTAAGTTTTGGCAAATGCCAGGAGAATGTTACGTTACTGACTGCATTGTGCCAGCTATAAAGTTTGGTGGCGGATGCTAAGGGGCTTCAGGGGTGGGCCTTGGCCCCTTAGTTTGAGTAAAGGGCAATATTCACACTTCAGCAGACCACAAATTTGGACAATTGTAGCTTACAACTTTGCGCAGCATGACTGTGACCCAGTGCACAAAGCAAGCTCCATAAAAGCATGGTCGGGTGAGTCTGGTGGGGAAGAACGTGACAAGCCCAAACTGAGCTCTGGTCTCAACCCCATCCAACACCTTTGGGATGAACGAGAACAGAGATTGTGAGCCAGGCCCTTTCGTCCAACATCAGTGTCTGACCTCAAAAGTTTTTCTGGATGAATGGGTAAAACTTCCCACAGGCATACTCCAAAATCTTGTAGAAAGCCTTCCTAGATAAGTGAAAGCTGTTAGTGCTGTAAAGGAGAACAATTCCATATTGATGCCCATTGATTTAGAACAGGATATCATATAAGCTCCTGTAGGAGTAATGTGCAGGTGTTCTAATAGTGTTCAGCCCTTTGGTGTAGCTCTGGCTTAATAAGAAACTATATAAACAATGCCTTGATCAGGTAAATATCCCTTTCAAACCTGAAATATATTTGAAAATATTTAAAAATATGTTTTTACATAATAATAATAATAATAATAATAATAATAAGTGGATAGCGCTGTTGCCTCACAGCAAGAAGTACCTGGGTTCGATCCCCGGGTGGGGCAACCTGGAAAATTTATAATAATAATAATAATAATAATAATTTTAAACTGATAAGCCAACAATACACATTTTATGACATACATGTGAAACATTGATTTATTGATGAACCAAAACTTATAACTGTTTTTTTTTTTTGTTTGCTTGTTTGTTTGTTTTTCAGAAAATGACATCACTACATAGTGTTTTATCACAAAAAGTCAGTTCAGCCTTAACATTATGATCACCTCATTGTGGTCCATTATTGTCCATTTTATCAGCTCTATTTAGCTACATTAGCACTTTGTGGTTCTATCATAATCGATTGTAGTCCATCTGTTTCTCTGCATTCTTTGTCAGCCTCCCTTCAACCTGGTCTTCAAAGGTCAGACCCACCACAGAGTAGGTGTTATGTGGGTGGTGGGTCATTCTTAGCACTGCAGTGACAGTGCCATGGTGTTTTTCGCTGGAAGGAGTGAATCAAACACAGCTGTGGAGTGGTGTCACTGCTGGAATACGAACAGTCCACCAACCAGAAATATTCAGCCAATAGTGTCCTGTGGGCAGCGTCATGTGAGCACTGATGAAGGACTAGACGATGACCAACACAAACTGCAGAAACAGATGAACTTTACATGTTCAGAGACGACCAACTATTGTAGGTAGGAGTGTCTAATAGAGTGGACGGTGAGTGGACACAGTGTTTAAACCCTCCAGCAGCACTGCGGTGTCTGATCCGCTCATACCAGCACAACACACACTAACACGCCACCACCATGTCAGTGTCATTGCAGTTCTGAAAATGACCCACCATCAGTCAGTGCCTTAGAGCTTATATTTTGTAATGCATGTTCATTTTCTCACTTTGTACCTTATTCAGAAGGAATTTTGATGGAAACATCAGCTAATTATGCTCTTCTGAGTCTGTTGGTGACACTTCACTTTGAAGCTCTCATTTGCTCTCTTTCTTCTTTTCACTCACCTGCTCTCCCCTCACCATTCCTTTCTCTCGCATTCTCACTTTCACCCTCTTCCCTGTATCTCTCTCTCACTCTGCCACCTCGTTTTGTGCTCTCTATCGTGTTCTCCCCTCTCTCCCTGGCTCTGTCACTTTCTCTCGTCTCCTTCAGCTCTTTATCTCTGTTGCTCCGTCTTATTCTTCCCTTCTCTTCCTCTCCTCGCGCTCACTCGCTCACGCTCTCGGCATTCATCTCAGAGGAGCTTGATTGGCGTCACGGTTCCGCAACATTATTGCAGTAACGTAATAATGGCAGTTCAAAGAGTAAAAAAAAAAGGCCTGTGAGCTGGAAATAGCAAGAGACGGTGAGAGCAGTAATAACAGCTAATAAAGTCACTACTCACGGAAGAATAGAATAGGAACAATTCACCTGAGCGTTCAGTTAGATTTGTTAGGTAGGGTGGCACTGTTGAAACTAATTAGTGCCCATTGATCTCCAAGTGGACTGCGCTCTTTAGTGCAGAAATGGCATTCTGATGTTCTCCTCACACAAATGCCAGTTTCTCGATTGCAGATGCTTCTGACAATTTCTGGATCATGCTTTGCTACACTGTGCCAATCTCAATTACCTTATATTCACTTTGCTTTGTGTAGCCAAGTTTGGACCTGGAGTCTGAGCCTGGCTAGGATTCATCTCTGCTATCCATCTACGATGAGGAAACTCCCCTTAATCAGCGGATGCAACTTTAGAGATCCACACGTTGCAGGCAGTTATCATGTACAGATATGATACAACCTCACAAACTACAAGACTTACCCTATATAGTCATAATAGTCTCGTCACTGTGTGTTGAATTTTCAGTGAGAAATCCAGCTCAGAAAACAGCTAAACTTCACTTTTTTTCCATCTGAATGAAATCCCAGTGTAAATGCCAAAGGAGCTTCCAGTGCATGTTTACTGCACTGTCCACGTGTACATGCTCAACCTGCAGACAGACTCTGACTGATCACTGAGCCAGATATTGGGTTATAAATGAAAATGAGAAGGGAGGGGCTGTTTGCTCTTACTTTGCTTACACGTTGTTCAAATTTCAGAATAAAAGTCCTGAGAATGGATAATACTAACACATACACACAAATCACAAAAAATAAATAAATAAACAAAAACAATTGTTTGGACTACTGTCATGTATTATGAAGAATTATGATAAATATTCTTGTCAATCTAATCATTATAAATAATTCATCAAATTTTTCCATTTTCAACTCAAAAACGTTCTGGCTGATCAATTTCAATCAACACGATTTCTGAGACCTAAAGTGTCTTTATTCTTTATGAGCAAAAAACAAACAAAATAATTGTCAAATTCAATTTTACATCTTTGAGTAGCCTAGGATCTCCTGAAAATAACAAGATCTGTCATGTGTGACTGTCTCCTTTACATACTTTTCTAATTCACTTGCAAATTAAAGTATGTACAACTATAGAAACATTCCACAAAATTAGCCTGGGTTCTAAAAGTACCTTTATGGAGCCCAAGGCCACCATTTGTAATCTCAAACGTCAGCTAAAATGGTACAAAGCCCACAAGCTCTAGGTTGTGGACCAGTGAACCTGCTGTCTTTGCAGTGATGAGGTTTTATTTTTAAGAATACTCATCCAACTACTCAACTAGACCTCACTTGTGTTCTTCTGGTGGAATACAATCATATCCTCAAAGCAATGTTCCAAAATCTAGTGTAAAGCCTTTCCAGATGAGCACAGATTGTTACTGACTTTATTAATACTCTTGATTTCAGAAGTAATGCTGGACAAGCAGGTGTCTACATACGCTTGGACATGCTCCAATCAGTCAAACCATTATGACCACCTGCCTAATATTGTGTAGACCTTCCTTCTGCTTACAAAAAAGCTCGGTGAGGCATGAACTCCACAAGACCTCTGAAGGTGTCTTGTGGGATCTTGCACCAAGATTTTAGCAGCAGATCCTTTAAGCCTTGTAAGTTGTGAGGTGGGGCCCTGGGAGCCCCTGACCTTGTTGCTGGTTCACCAGTTGTCTTTCCTTGGAGTATTATTGGTAGGTACTGACCACTGCATACTGGAAATGCCCCCAAAAGACCTGCCCAGGTTTTTGAGATCTTCTGACCAAGTCATCTTGCAATCTATATTTGACCCTTGTCGAAGCTGTTCAGATTCTTTCCAGATTCCAACGCACCAACGTGAGCAGGTCTTGCCATTGTTAACAGATAATCAATGTTATTACTTCACCTGTCCGTGCTTTTAATAGAACCCTTTATTCAGTATTATATGAATGTTCTTGCTTGTTTATGTCTTCATCTGATAGCACATAAGAAATGTACTATCTTAATAATAGGCTTGTTTTTAACATCTGACTCTCGACAGACGCTCATGTCACTTTCGTGGCATGAGCTGCTGCTAATAACAGCAGGCGAGTAATAAAAATAGTGAAGCAACTGAGCCATGGAATATATTTTGATAGGTGGAGTCAGGTTGTGTTAAACACAACTTGATGCGTAATCAAACCAATCAGACATAAAGGAATAGAGATGAAGACCAGGTTTGTTTTCATTGCTTTAATTCTGACCTACTTAAATGTTACCTTACAAGTGTTATTCAGCAAGCCAATTTATTTTTATCAACATGATTAGATATTACCATATACTGTTAGGTATTACAATATACAACTGTAAACAATGGATATATATAAGGGAATGGGCTAAGACATATATATATATATATTGAAACTGTATATTATTTTGAAACTGTAAAATATATATATATATATATATATATATATATATATATATATATATCTCCATTGTTTACAGTTTCAAAATAATGGAACAGTTGGGAACTGCATGGTCCATGCTTAGTAACAGCCACTTTGGCAAGTATCACAGCTTGTAAACACTCCCTAGAGTCTCTCAGTCCTTGTTGATGATTTTCATCCATTCTTTCTTGCAAAAGGCTTCTAGTTCTGTCAGATTCTTGGACCGCCTCATTGCACTGCTCTTTTGAGGTCTATCCACAGATGTCTAATAATGTTTAGGACAGGGGACTGTGAGAGACCTGACAAAACCTTTAGCCTGCTTCTCTTGAAGTATTCCATTGTGGATGTGGAGGTGTGCGATTATTATCCTGCTGTCGAAGCTCTTCTTCTTCCATCTTCAGCTTTTTTACTGATGGTGAGATGTTTGATGTTTGCTTCCAGAATTTGCTGGTATTCCAAAGCATGATCCATCCACCTCCATGTTTATTAGTTGGAGAGGTAACTTTTCTACTGTTATAGCCAACTGTTCAATTTTTTTGCTTCATTTGTCCACTTTGGACTTGATTCCAAATTGTATTGTTTAGATGAACATTTGAAAGGAACTCTGAACTGTCTTAGTTTTGTGGTGAAGACCAATTTATTTTTCTCTGTGATGACTATTCCATGAAGGCCACGGTGTTGCTGCACAGTAGAACAGTGTACCAACACTCCAGAATCTGATCTTCCTCCAGGTATTTTGCAGTTACACTGGGTTCTCATTTGGGTTCTGGACAATCCTACAAGCAGTACTTTTCTGAAGGCTTTCTTGGTTTTCCAGAACTCACACCTGAAATTAAGAAATGTTACAAGTCTTCTTACTGTTTTCTCCTACTTTGTGGGCATTAGTCATGTCCATGGCTGTTGATTGGTTGGACAAGATTTCAGGAGTCTACATATTCATAAAGCTTTCAAATTTCATCATCTGTCCTTTCCTACCCATTATGATGAACAAGGCATAGCCCTTACAAGCTAATTAAGGTCTGGGACTTTAGTCAAATTTATCTAAGAGCTTCTACAACCCTAAAATTGTGATTTTATCATTTTATTCATGCCTTTTGGAAACCAGTTCATCGCTTAACTGGTCATGGTAACAGAAGTTGACCAGGTGGCCTAAACCTTCACATGCCAACGTGTATAATTGATTAAATGAATTAAATAAAAGAAGAAAGGACTAGAATTGTTCTAGAATTGTTTTATATAACAATGCCAATATCTTTAGCTCTGGCTCCTCCACAGGTTGATACAAGCTCCCACAAACCTTCTTCACCCTCTTTCCCAAAAGACAGGCCAGTATTCTTTTCTATTGAGCCTAATATTGAAACTCCAGGGAGATTCAATTTTTTCTAACCAAGTCCACATTCCCTCTCAAACTATATGAACCGAAGTGGTCAGTCTGCCTTTACAGAGCGACACCGGGCTGTGGCTTGATATAGGATTATTTTTAACGGATTTAAAAAAAAAAATGTTGGGTCTAAATGGATTACCTGCCTTTATCGTGGACTTTTAAAGTGCAGGGATTAGTCGAGAGAGCATGCAACATTTTAAATTGGTTGTCAGCGGAGTGCCTGATTTATGGACCTTTGCTCCAATGTGGGGCTTTAAAGCCTGCTCCTACACGGCACCAGTAAAATGAAGACACATATTGGATACAGCTAGCAAAGGCCTGTGTCTATCACCTCTGGTTAAGGTCCTAAAACCTTCCAGCAATTACAGTGAGCCTGCGAACAACAGCAAGCAATGCTGCAGCACCTACACAAGCAGGACCAGGATCCATTCGAAGTGACAGAATGTGTGTAATTTATTAGTGATTCATTCTCAAAGTTAAGCAGAATGCATTTCATTCGTTTAGAGCACTTAAATCGTTTAGCATTTTGCATTGGCAAAGCAAATAAAGGTCAGAAGGGAAAGTGGGGCCGAAGATGAGTGCCAGGATGCTGGCTGATCTGTAACTTTTATAAGACCATGAAAGATGCAGAGAGGCTTTAAGCAGAAGTGCAGTTATGACTAGGCCATTTACGCAATCACTTATGACAGAGTGCGCTGCTGTGCTCGCATGCAAGTAAAAGTTGCTTTAAAAGTGCGTATTAAATCGAATGATTTCCATCTTTCAAATGACAATAAACCATAAGCCTGCATGTCTTTATTGGCTGTTAGCAGTGCGATATTATTTTCAGCTGTAAGAGAATGGAATTTTAAACACGCACACACACACACGCACACACACACACTTAGAGCTTACATAGTTTACATTTACACATTTTGACGTACCTTTATTCACCTATATATGACAGAATTACTAGAAGACAGTCACACATGGCAGATGTCCTTTTCAGGAGATATGAGGTTACTCAGGTCTTCATTTCAGATGCAAATATTAACAGAATTTGTACATTTGCATGTATTCGACCATCTTTTGATCAAAAATTGAAAACTTCACCCCTACACATTTTTGTGCTTGTAAGACATCTTAAAACAGTTGACACCTTAGAAATCCAGAGTGTCTGAGCTGAAAATACAATAATTTTAATGATGAGTTATTTGTTATGATTAGATTAACAAAGATATTTATACTAAACTAAAAATAAAAAAATAAATGGATTGTTCTTTATTAATTTTGTCATTTATGTATATATCAGTTTACCCCTTCTCTTCACTATTATTCTAAAACTGGAAAAATGTGTGAGCAAAGAAAGAGATCAATACCCCCTTCTTTCTCATTTTCCTCAAGGGTCAATGATATTATCAGCCCCTCCCACTCTAAGGGAGTAGGTGTCAGACTACAGCTGCAATGGCATTTAAAGTGGGATTTAATTCAGTTGGAAAGGAGTGGATTTTTCAAGATGAACTACCTGCTGATACAGTTACTCTGACCCTAAGATATGACGCCTAGAATGCCAGCATGTAGCCACTCACAAAGTGCAGGCCTTTGGTTCTAAGTGTTAAAGGAAACTGTGCTGCTTTGTGAACCAGGTTTTGTGTTCAGGGTTACATTAAGTGGGTTGCGTGTTAAGTGGGTATTTGATTTCAATGCACTGAATCAGCGGCAAATCCTGGGGTTCCAGGATTATACAAATATTTTTTTTTTACTGACCCCCAAACCTTATATTATCAACCCCTTTCGCAACCAACCCACCCCTCCTCCTGCACCCCTGTTGAATGAATGTAATACAAAATCTAAAATGCCGCATGGGGGACCCTATAATCCACCCACCACCCTTGTTGACATGACAAATATGAATGTTGGGGACACCCCTATTGCTCCTGTTGCCCCCTCACCCCTATTCCCAACACCTCCAGTCAAACAAGTTACTAATGAAAATGCACAAGAGATTACTTTCCTTTCTGCACCCACTGAATTTTGCGACTAAATAACAAAGACTCAAAGACCTTGAACGTGATCTGCTCATTCACAGGCTCTAAATATATAAAACCTCTTTCTTAGTTAGGTAGTGGGGTGCTCTCCCAGGACCAAATGCTAAAATGGCATGTAACCTCTCAGGAGCAGTGCTCATAACGCAAATATGCAGGGTTGCTCACCAAGCTCATTTGCTCTGGCCTCATAAAAGCGAGCAACCAGGGCTCTTCTTTGCCTCTGGACATCAGCTACCTTTTCCACTACATCGACAGCTGTTAAAACGTCATAATGCATTTAAACAGACAGCAAAATCTTTTCTATTACTCTTCAGAAGCCTTTCCCCCGCACCGTCCAGCTGGTCCTGCGCTGTTCTGCTCCATTCCAACACAAAAGTGCCATTTATACACATCAAACGAGACCACAAAACCCACTAAATCGTGCCCGGCCTGTTTCTCTGATTTGTTCCTGATTGAAAAATGGATGGATATTCTCACAAGCCTCAAACCAAGCAAACGCAAATCTCCTTAGTGCTGAAGCTGACAAATGAAAAACATGTAGACGGTTCCTTTTATCCTCAGAGCTTTTCTTTGGAAAGCTAACAATCAGAAATGCTTTTAGCAAAGTGATTCATGTGAACTATGGCGACGTATATCATCTTTTATCATTAGCACAATATTGCCGTTCCCGAGAGAAAGGGCCAATATGCAATTGTTTGCGTCTAAAGATCGCTTTCTATTTCCGAACGTCCACCAAATGCAGCCCCATCTTTAACCATGTTATATGAAAGTATCACTTTCTGTATATTATATTATGAGTTGTAGTTCAATTACAGTAAACTATAAAAACACAGAACATGATTATAGCCTATCACCACCCCTGCCAAAAAGCTCTCATAGAGCTGCTATCAGCAGCATGCTTGTCGTTTTTGTTCTTTCTGGGGATTCTTAGTCGAGTCACACTAATAAGCAAAAAAAAAAAAAAACATTTTCACAATTTCAGTAATAAAGCTGAGACAGGGAGGTGTGTTTTCTGTCTGTTTCAAAACCCAAACTTGCTTTCACTATCTACCAGTGAAGACGAAAATGGAAAGTCTTTAATGTTTTATCTGTGGCACAGTTTCACATTGTCTTCTTCTTGACTGTCAAATAAAACAAAGTGAACCAAAGTGAGGAAGCAGTTTTAATCATCTGGGAGGATCCTGAAACATAACGACTCTAATATTGCTCACAGTTACCATTTTTAGGAAAATGAATTACACTATATGTCTAAAAGGACAGGCACTCGCCCCACTGTACAGTATCAGTAGAGAAGCCTTACCTCGGGTACTTAAGATGCCTTGAGCGATGCAATAGAAGAACCACTACTGGTTCCATAAAGAGCCTTTTCTGTAAAAGAGATCTACACGTTGTTTCCAAACATTTGCAGAGGCCTGCTTTAGAACTCAAGGGTAATAATAGACCTCTTTTCCACTGCAGGGCTGAACGGTTCTGAGCATGAAGGGTAACCGTTCCGGTGGACTTTCCATGAAGACGTGATTCGGCACAGAACCTGCTGTCAAACCAGGCTGAGCCACAGTGAGCTACTTATACTTGAGGCCATAGAACAGTAAGATGGGAGGGCTTCCAAGATTTGCTCTTTGTGGCCAGTTACATGCCAATATTCTAAGCCTTAAAAATCAGTGTAACCTACAAACATAATACACATATCATAATAAACTATCAGACTTACCCTATCCAACCATGGTCTCATTGTGTGATGAATCATCAGTGAGTAATCGAGCTCGGAAAACAGCTAGAATTACTTGTTTCCAACTGAATCAAATCCCAGTTTAGGTGACAAAGGAGCTTCCAGTGTATGTAAACTGCTCTGTCCACATGTACATGCTCAACCTGCATGCAGACTCTGACTGATCAGCAAGAGTGGGGCTAATGACATCACTGTCCCATATATTTGTTTATATGGGAAAATAATAAGGGTTTGCTTTTTTTTGGCTTAGATTTCAGTGTTCAAACCTCATTGAGTTTCAAACAGACTTGTTTACGTAGATTCTAATGTTATTTTGGCTTTATATTACATCTATAAAACAGCTTCCTTGACATGGTTTCAGGAGAGTGTGGTTTATGCAGGCAAATCACACAATGCTAACAGATGATTTACAGCTTCCAGCTAATGTTGGTGATGAAATATTAACAGAATTATTAGAATTATAATGAACAGAAATGAATTTAAGCTTTAATGTTGTGAGAATAAACAAATTCAATGGGGGCAAGTGTCACATTATTATGCAATGCTATCTACCTCCTGGTTTAGCAACACAGCAAATGGGAAAACAATCTGTAACTGGTCTAATGGGTCCAGATTGGGGCAGAACAGTAGGACCTGAGTTTAGTAGCCATTTGGCCGGCAGGGGAACAAAGGCCATAAAGAGTTTGTTATGCCTTTGATGCTGTGATAACCTCTTCTCTTCCTTGCACTAGATTTGGACACTGCTGTGAGGATACAATGGCATTAGGCCTTGTGAGTATGTGGTCAGGTTTTGATCATGGATTATTAGTGATATATCAAAAATGCCACTCAAACTTATCCCAGAGTATTTGCTGGAGCTCCAGCACTCTAGAGAAGAAGTCAGTTTCACTGCAGGACTTTAAACCCCTCTTTCCACTGGATGGCATTGGACATGGTGACTTTAGACTCGTGCATGTCTGCTCTGGAGCATCCTGTTATATAGGTAATGCTCTGCTATGATGATTAACTCTTAGAATCGGAGACACTTTGCTTTTCTAGGCTCTTCTGCTTTTCTGATCTCAAGATCAGAGCAACTTATAGACATGATACACATATAACAAACTACAAGACTTACTCTACATACTCTACTAATTAATTCATTTCAAATTAAATTCCAGTTGAAATGCCAAAGGAGTACATGTTTACTGCTCTGTCCACGTGTAAATGCTTAACCTTCATACAGACTCTGACTGATCAGCGAGACCGGATGAGACTACTGATGTCACTGACCCAGATATTGCATTATATTGCAAATGTATATCAGAAGTATATCAAATGTATATCAAATTGCAGAATAGAAAAAGAAAAGTCCTGAAAAAGAATATTGTTACATAAACATTAACAAAAATAATGTTTTTTTTGTTTGTTTTTTTTTTCATTTATTTATTTATATATTTATTTTCATTGCAAATATCTCAGTGAAATTATTGCATGAGTTTTAGTCCTTAGAAACAAAAACACAAAAATTGCAGGCACAAGTAAGCATTTGATCCAAACATGGTCAAATTCATGGTCATAGTCTGGGATCTCCTGAAAATAATAAATGGTATGTGTGACTGTCTCTTATATATATACTTTTCAAAATATTTGGATAAAAATATGTTAAACCAAAAAAAACATCCTATTTAATTGGCCCAAGGTTCTAAAGGTTAAACAAGCTGTTTACTTGAATGATTGTCTGGATACTCCTGTATGTATAATTAATGTCTCTTTAAATATTCAAAGAATCAATGTTGTGGTTCTTCAAACTTCCTCTTTTTAACAATTTTTCTTTTCTTTTCTTTTTTTTTTCCTTTGGCATCACAACAATCCCTTGTTTTTCAGAATGTATAGAAGGGGGGGGCCCAATACCAACCATCAGCAACAGGGCCTAAAGCCCCCAGCACTGGGAGAGTGCTTTCTATGGACTGATGAAGGCTACTTTATCTGGACTGATGAATACCTCTGGGATGATTGGAGTGGCATTTGTGATCAAGAACTAATCAACCCATTCAACCCATCCCCTCCCTAATGCTCTTGCAACTAAATCTTCAGACCTGAAGCATTTCATTCAACTGCACTGCCACAGGTTAATAAAATCAAGCTCCTAGCCACGCAGTCAAAAAAAAAAGAAACAAGAAAAGTTAAGATAAGCAAGTGTTTACAAACCACCTTGGGCCCAGTATGGGATTTATCTGGTTATCTGATTGATTTGTTACTGTCCATTGGGCCCTTGTTGTCACACTGTCATATCTTCAGATCTTTTGCATAAGCCTGAATGAATTCTCTTTCTTATTACAGGCTTACTAGATGGTTTAGAATATGCAGACATGTTCAAATGTAGACATTTCAAACTCTGAAGCTAAAGAACTGCAGTGTTTACTGGTCTTCTGTAGAAGGAAGTTGGGTCTGAGATCAAAATGCTATTAGATTTTCATCTTAAAAAGTCAGATATTACACAGATGGGGTAACTGTCTAAGCATTGGCCTGTAGGTTCAATTGCCAGTGATGACACAACCACCCTTGCTGAAAGTCTAAGGCTATGTTCACACTGCAGGCAAATTGGTTTTGTTTCTAAAATCATATCTGTTGAGAATAACAGAGTCCACACTGTTATCGGCAAGTGATCAGATTGGATTGCATTTACACATTAATCTCTCTCTCTCTCTCTCTCTCCCTCTCTCTCTCTCTCTCTCTCTCTTTCTTTCTTTCAGCACAAAGCTAACTAACCAACATGGTATCACAAAAATTTGTACATATACTACTAAAGTGCACCCCATGAAATAAGGCTCATTTGTACATATCTTTGTGCATATTTCATGCATACTCGTGCATCCCCAAAAATGAATACTGAGATGTCTCAAATGTTTTTTTAGCTGCTACTGTGATTAGTAATCTATTCAAATTTGAAAAAATACTTAGTAACATTTTGAGATTCTGGATTTCTGGTTTTCGTGAGCTATAAGCCAACATGATCAACAGAAAAACATAAAAAGGCTTGAGGACTTTCAATGAAATTAATATATGACGGTTTATCTATTTGAATGAAATTGTGATTTCAACAATATTTTAACAATATATACCTTTTTTCCTGAGATGCACAAGAACATTTCAAGCCACAATGTAGAGGGGAGGGGAAAATACAGCCTCACCACAGTATGCTGCATTTCTCCACTCTGGAGCTTCTAAAAAGTGAATTCATATTTTGCTATGGTCAGGGTTTGGGTTAGGCTTAGGGTTAGGTTAGGTTTAGGTTTAAGTTAAGAAGAGGTTTTAGATTAGAAAAAGGGTTAAATTAAGTTTAGACTGTGATTAAAGTTGTGGTTAAGATTAGAGATTAACCCATGCATAGCTTATGCATAGACCTATGGTGTACCCCATGCCGTAGCCTGGCTGTGATTGGTCCACATGGCAGCATTGCATTTCCTCCTTTGCCACGATTTTTTAAGGTAGACATGGATAGATCATAGAGTGTGTACAGTGATATGACAAACAGGTTAGGTCAAATCTACCTGCATTTCCTCGTCCATGTCTCTCAGCACAGAAAATTCACCCTCCTTCTGCCTTAAATCGGTCCAGTGGCCTTATAGACCGTCTCCTCTGACATCTGTCTCTTTTGTTGCAGAATGTTTAGTAAAATAACTGCTATAGCTCCATTTTCAACATATAATCTGCTCTGTTTCAGGCAAAGAGGCATAGAATCTCCATCAACTGGCATTTTGCCGATGTAAATGCAGCAACGCAGACACCACAATGCACAATGTAGGCCACTTATGCACGCGATGGCATAGACTTATACTGTGATGTCAGGTTGAGAACATGGCCAATAAAATACCAGTGAAAAGTCAGTATTTCAGGTCAGTTTGTACCAGTTAATGAGAATCTTATCCAAAAACAAAACATGATAATTAAACCCCAAGTTTATTTTCCAGCAAAAAAGGAGAGCCAATCGGGCGAGCTCATCAGATTTATCCATGTTTGATGAAGTCTCCACCCCCAGATGGTTTGCTCCCTTTGGACACAGCGGTTAATTAGGCTAGCGCATCTGAATAATTCAACATGCTTCATGGGCATAGATGTTAAGTTCAGTCACATGTGCAGTATTCCGAAACAACTTACCTCTGACAGTGTGTGTGTGCGTGTGTGTGTGTGTGTGTGTGTGTGTGTGTGTGTGTGAAAACAGGTCTCACCCAAATTCCAAAGAAATGTCTCTAACCTTGAGCTCATTCCTCAGGAACACAGAGCGTTTACATCCTGCGCATCACTGGATGCGACGTATTATTGAGCGTGAACATTATACAACAAGTTTATGAATCCCAGCAACCCGGTAATTCCCAGTGTAAGCATGTTTTGGCCCCGGGCGAAAAGGTGAAGGGAATTCTACAGCAGCAGTCTGAGTGAGGAAGATATTTTAAAGGAGGGAAGAAGAAAAAAAAACACTTGCAATTGATATTTGACTTCCTTAGACTAGTCTAGTACGTTCACAAGTCATTTTGTATTACATAATAACAATAATAATAATAATAATAATAATAATAATAATAAGAAGAAGAAGAAGAAGAAGAAGAAGAAGAAGAAGAAGAAGAAGAATTAAAGAGAATTCTCAGTAAGCAACCTTATCTGCAGGCGTTTGCATATTCTCAGCTTCATATTTCAATATCAGAGGAACCTACAGACATGATACACTTATCATAAAAAATCACTACTGTCTAACCATGCCGGTAATCCAGTAATTCATCTTGGAAAACAACAAAAATTTGCAACTGAACCAAAGGAGCTGCCAGTGCAGGTTTGCCGCTCTGTCCACATGAACATGCTCAACCTGCATACAGACTCTGACTGATCCAGATATTAAGTTATAAATAAAAATGAGGGGTGGGAGGGGCATCAGTGTTCAAATTTCAGAATAAAGGACCTGAGAAGGAAAATTACTGATACATACATAAATGAGAATTAGATTTAGGCTGTGTTTTATTTCTTTCAACCAATGTCATGTATTTTAAGAACTAATTATTACAAATATCTTTGCCAATCTAACTCATTACAATTCCCAACAGCATTTCTGAGATCTAAAGTGTTTTAGTCAGTCAATGAACAGTAGTACAGTCAATTAAACCCACAATAACAATTCTCTTTACACAGTAGCATAGCAGATATTACCTCATAAACCACCTCAACAGGAACCACCTAGATAAACACCAAATACACTAGAATAGGGGCTGTTACTCCATAAACAACTACAATAAACACTCTTTTATAAACACATGATATGAAATAGCATGATATATTAGTCCATAAACCTCCCAAATGCTCCAGTACGGCAAAAGAAGAGTTATTAACCCCATAAACACCAGCTATAAGCACTGTTTTATGCTGCAATAAAAATTCTCAATGTAAATGCATCTTCAACACCAACAGATGACATTAGGTTATAAACAACCTACGTAAATACTGTTGCACATGAGAAGAAGAGATATTACTCCATAAACAACCCTAACACTTTACACCAAATATCAAAAAGATATCAGAAAGATATCATATTATACAACACATCTCAATAAACACTTACCAGCCCACAAATAACCTCAATTAATCCTCTCATAAAACAAAATGAGGATATTTATCCATTAACAACCTCAATAAATGCTTTTTTTATCTGGTAGAATAAAAGGTATTAGTTCACAAACAACTGCGGAAAAACATCTGTACACTACAATAATTAAAACTGTATTGCATCATAAACAACCTCAGTAAACACCACCTGCTCTACAAGAGAAGATATTACTCCATAAACAATAGATAGACTCCAGCAGACTGGAAGAGGGGTTATTAGCCCATGAATAACCTCAATAAAGATCCCGTTATACCCAGATAGAAGGAGGAATTAGCCCATTAAAAAAAACTCAATATTCACAATATTCAATGACAATAGATGCCATTAATCTATAAATAAATATATACACATTCTTGTACACTAGAAAAGGAGACATTAGTCTATAAACACCCACAATAAACACTCATGCACAGGAATAGCAGAGAGTAGTCTATAAACACCCTTAATAAACACTCCTATACACAAGAAGATATTACTCACAATAAACACTTCTATGCACAAGTATATGAGATATTAGTCGATCAATAAACACTCCTATACACAAGAACGGGAGACATTAGTCTGTAAACACCCACAATAAACACTCATACACAGGAATAGCAGATAGTAGTCTATAAACACCCTCAATAAACACTCCAAGAACAATACAAGAAGATACTATTCTATAAACTCTCAGAATAAACACTCATATACACAAGAACGGGAGACATTAGTCTGTAAACACCCACAATAAACACTCATGCACAGGAATAGCTGATAGTAGTCTATAAACACCCTCAATAAACACTCCTATATACAAGAAGATACTATTCTATAAACACTCACAATAAACACTCATATACACAAGAATAGGAGATATTATTCTACACACACCCTCAATAAATACTCCTATACACAAGAAGACATTAGTCTATAAACACTCACAATAAACACTCATATGCACAAGAATAGCAGATAGTAGTCTATAAACACCCCCAACAAACACTCCTATATGCAAGAAGATATATTCTATAAACACCCACAATAAACACTCCTATGCACAAGAAGATATTAGTCTGTAAACACCCACAATAAACACTCCTATGCACAAGAAGATATTGTTCTATAAACACCCACAGTAAACACTCCTATGCACAAGAAGATATTGTTCTATAAACACCCACAATAAACACTCCTATGCACAAGAAGATATTAGTCTATAAATACCCACAATAAACACTCCTATGCACAAGAAGATATTAGTCTGTAAACACCCACAATAAACACTCCTATGCACAAGAAGATATTGTTCTATAAACACCCACAGTAAACACTCCTATGCACAAGAATATATTGTTCTATAAACACCCACAGTAAACACTCCTATGCACAAGAAGATATTAGTCTATAAACATCCACAGTAAACACTCCTATGCACAAGAAGATATTAGTCTATAAACACCCACAGTAAACACTCCTATGCACAAGAATAGGAGACATTAGTCTATAAACACCCACAATAAACACTCCTATACACAAGAGATATTAGTCTATAAACACACTCAATAAATACTCCTATACACAAGAATATGAGATATTAGTCTATAAACACACTCGATAAATACTCCTATGCACATGAATAGGAGATATTGGTCTATAACCCCCCCCCCCCCCATTAGCTAAACATTAGAAGATATTATTCCATGAACTCCACAATAAACACAACATACAGTCTACTAAGACATGTTAGTCCATAGACAGCCTCAACAAACACATATTCTCTGGAATAGGAGAAATAAGGCCAAACATAACTTCAACAACACTACATAGACTAGAACAGGAGATTACTCCAGGAGAGTACTCCATAAACAACCTTAATACACATTCCTGTATGCAAGAACTGCAGATGTTGCATTTAGAACAAGCAATAGCAGCACCAAACTCACCTATTCTTCTCTGTTCTGTCAAGTCTGGGTCCCCAGAGCTTTGTTCTGCTGGATCTGACGGTACTGCCTTATATTTCTGTCCTTCCAAGGGGTCTCATTGGGGTTTATAGCTGCAGGTGTGGGATGTTTGGGGTCCGGCAGTTTCCACAGGCCTCATGCCCTTCTCTGAAACCACAGCTTCTTTTACAGGCTGCTGTAAGATACAATGATGATGTGTGTGTGTGTGTGTGTGTGTGTGAGAGAGAGAGAGAGAGAGAGAGAGAGAGAGAGAGAGAGAGAGAGAGAGAGAGAGTTACAGAACCAGTGCCTGTTTCTGAAAAATGTTGTTTGCAAAACCCACTTGACTTTGCCTAATTAATCTGATTTTAATACAGCAGCAGACTAGACACAAAGAGAGGGCGAGCGAGACAGAGTGTGCGAGAGAGACTGAGAGAGAATGAGCCAGGGGAAATTTGTGTCACGACCAGTCAATGGATGCAAGTCAGAGAGAAAGCCCTTTACTTAAACATTATTCATACAAAGGGTCGAGAGAGGGAGCGAGAGAGTGAGATGGAGAGAAAAGCATCATTCATTGGATGCAAGGAGATACACATCTCCATATAAATATAAGCAATTAAAGTCCCATATCATTCACAAATACATAATCAATGCACAGTTTTCACTCAATGATTTGCCCATAAACAAACAAGGGTTGAACCGATGTGTGAATTCTGGCCCGATATCTGATATTTTAATATACAATCACGATTATGTTGATACATAAACATATAAAACAGATATATCAATGTTTTAGGGTTACAGCTGTGCAAATTATCTTTGCAAATGTATTATATATAAAACACAAAAATATAACGTGGACATCCCTATTCACAGCCTTTTCCATGACACTCAAAATTGAGCTCAGGTGCATTTTGGTTCCACTGATCAGCCTTCAGATGTTTCTACAGCTTGATTGGACACCTGTGGTAAATTCAGATGATTGGATATGATTTGGAAAGACACACCTGTTTATATAAGGTCTCATCGTAGACAGTGCAAGTCAGAGCAAACACCAAGCCATGAAGACTGAGGAATTGTCTGTAGACCTCTGGACAGGAAAGTATCAAGACAGATTTTGGGAAGGGTACAGAAATATTTCTGCTGCATTGAAGGTCCCAATGAGCACAGTGGCCTCCTTCATCCATGAATGGAAGAAGTTTGGAGACACCAGGACTCTTCATAGAACTGTCCACCCAGCCAAACTGAGTGATCGTGGAAGAAGTGCCTAGTCAGGGAGGTGAACAAGAACCCAATGATCACCCTTAGAGAACTAATTGTTGTTCTGTGGAGAGTGGAGAACCTTCCCAAAGGACAACCATTTCTCAGCACTTCACCAATCAGGCCTGTATGGTAGAGTGGCCAGACGGAAGCCACTCCTCAGTAAAAGGCACATGACAGCCCATCTGGAGTTTGCAAAAAGGCACTTAAAGGACACTCAGACCATGAGAAACAAAATGATCTGGTCTGATGAAACAAAGATTGAACTCTTATTTACATAGCCATCCTTGATGATAACCTGCTCCAGAGCGCTCTGGACCTAAGGAGTGGCTCTGGCAGGACAGCTCTGTGTATGTACTGGAGTGGCAAAGACAGAGCCCACACTTGAACCCAATTGAACATCTGTGGAGATATCTACAAAAGGCTGTACCCCAATGCTCCCCATCCAATCTGATGGAGCTTGAGAGGTTCTGCAAAGACGAATGGCAGAAACTTCCCAAAAATAGGTGTAGCATCAAACTCATAAAGACTTGTGGCTGTAATTGCTACCAAAGGTGCTTCAACAAAGTATTGAGCAAAAGATGTCTATGTTATATTTTTGTGTTTTATTTTTAATAAATTTGCAAAGATGTCAAACAAACTTTTTTCACTTTGCAATCATGGGCTAAAGAACTACACAAGGGTCATTTTTATCCATTTTCATTTTACCACATTGGTAATTGGTACATTTAATGCAGGTCATGACACCCCCACCACCATGTTTAACAGATGAGGTGGTATGCTGGTATGTCCAAAGGTATGCTGTGGACAGCTTTCAGCTTTTGGTCTCTTCTCTTCTTTTTTTCAGAACTATGTAGGCTCTTTGAAGCATGTTATAGAAATGGACATAACAATGGCCATCTTGTTTTGGTGGCTAACTACTGGTTTGCACCTTGCAATTTTTTTCTGTATTTTCCCTTTTTGAAGTATTTTCATCTATTAGATCAGGATACATGGATTTTTCTTCATTATGGAAAGAATTATTCTGTCATCAGCTAAGAAGATCAGCCTGTTTATCATTCCTAAGCTTACCACTTGTTCTTCTTACTAATGTTCCTTAGTAGACTCTAACTGTTACTATGTTATTATTGTCTCTTGACCTTACAACAGCCTCCTAGACATTTACTGTCATGCAGATCATGTTGACAATGTTTACAAACAATAAGATCAAAGTTCAAAGACAACTATAAGACTGCAATCTTATAGAAGTCTCTCCATTATGAGCAATAATGAAGCGATTAAACACACCTGAGTAATAAAGCAATAACATATGTGAGACCCTACGTCTGAAAATGTATAGTACCTTGTTTAAAACAGCCTACTAAGGTCTGGAAAAAGGTCAGGAAACCTTTGAATGGATGAGAGCAAGATTAACTTGCATCAGCACAATGGTAAGAAAGAAATGTGGATGCAAAAAGGAAGTGCCCTAGATCCAAAGCATATCGTCTGTTAAACATGGTGGTGGGGGTGTTATGGCCGGTTGACAAATCACTGTCATTTCTGTCTATGAACATTTGCCTTTATAAATATCAGAAAAACTACATTTAAAGACATATTTAAGCTGTACCAAGTACAGAAGCAAATAATATGTACATAATCTACATTTCTATTTGCATCTGCAACAGTCAATGAGATGCATTCCACATGAATGTGCCAAAGATGTTTCCAAAGCTTAAAGTTATTAATTCAAGTGTTGTATTGTATTTGTGAGAAGAAAAAAAAAACTAGTTTCAGAAAAACACATTACATTTGCATTTACATTTACATTAATGGCATTTAGCAGACGCCCTTAACCAGAGCGACTTACAAACGTGCTTTGCTGTTCACTCAGAGAGCTTAGCAAGTAGACGAGGCTAGACTCTAGAGATTCCTCAACCTTAGATCCTGTTGAACACAAATGTCTTTATGGAGTTAAATACTCCTGAAACAGATGATTATTAACATATTTCATTATTAAATTTAATCAATGTAATTACATTATTATCATATTGTTATTAAATACTAATTAAATACATTATGATCGACTTCCTCTATATATAAATGAAGTCATTTGAGCCAGAAGTGAAAATGGCTTTTCATTTTAGACAGGAATTGTCAAGCTTAACCCTACCACCCCATCATGCAAAATGTAGAGAAACTTTTTATTTTTAGGTTTTTATTAAACCTAAGAAATTTCAGATTGATTGGCGTGTGCTTGGTCAGGAACGTAACCATGTGAAGAACTGTGGCTAGATTACGATGAAATTCACCACCTCATTGCACAGTGGTGGGCGATATGGTTAGAATATCATATCCTGATATATTTTAGTTGAATGGCGATAGACGATAAATGTACGATACGTTATGTGAAAACATATTCCTCCTCCATGGCATGTGGGTAAGAACACGAGTTGGAGTGGAAGTGGAGGGGAGCAGAGTAGAGGGGAAGCTGAGACCAGGGGCCAGAACCAAGCAATGCAGCAGGTTTTACGGCAATAATGAGAAAGCATTATTTAAAAACTTTAAAAGTCTATATAAACAATATCACCTCAGCTATATCCCACTGTTTACATCCCCTTATCAGTATAAATATCAATATATCGCCCAGCTCTACTGTCATGTTTATTGGAAATGTATATATTTTGTTTTATTTTTGGATGATCATAATTGAAAAATTTAGAAAACGGCAACATGGAAATAAAACAAGTTTGGCAAACCTTTGTCATGTCCTTCAAATAACACTGTGAAAGACTTCCACATTTTGCTAGCTTTGCGTGTTGTGAGCGTGCATGTTGAGAGAGAGAGAGAGAGAGAGAGAGAGAGAGAGAGAGAGAGAGAGTCTTTCTCTCTTTCTCTCTCTCCTTCCCTCCATCTCCACCCCTCGCCTGCCCTACACCTCCTCCTTATACTGTACAGGCAAGTTATGGTATGATTTTGAAACATTGCACTGTCAAGTCACTGCACCAACCAACACAACACATCCCAATATCACCAACCAGTTTAGGAAAAGCGGGTTGTTCCAGAATTTTCCACCAGTCTCTAGTGAATTAAACTGGTGACTATTGCTAAATCAGCAGTTTCACAGTGACAGGGTACCTGTCGTTTCAGCAATGGTTCAGATTGGTTTAGAACAATCACATAAATATCCGTTTAAAATCTTTCTCTGCACGCTCAGCAATAAAAAAAAGGGTATAATATAATAATGTTGATTATTGGTAAGAGCCAAGTGTGGAGTTGAACAGAGACTGCTCTACAGAAAAAGTATACCAGCTCGTCTGTTAAACGTGGTGGTCCTCCTTGTCTCTACACTCGCTATAATAGTGGGTAAAATAGACATTGAGAGTAGGGACGATATATTATATGTTTTATCTGTGTATATGATAATGTGATACATATGTTACACTGATCAGCCATATCATTATGACTACCTCCTGCACCTCATGTCCTATGGATTCCTGACAATTCAAGAACTTTGCCATGGTCTGGAAGAAGATCCAAACTGACACACTCAGCTGAGAGGAAGGTCTGTTATGAACTGGATGCTATTGGAACACCAATGCCACAGTCTGCAGTCAGATGATGTGATGATTTATGTAGTCATCATAATCTGTCCTTTGTCAAAGTGTCTTAAAGTTTGTCCATTTCTAAACAATTGTTCTTCAAAACTTACAGAATTTAAGTTACTGTCAGATATAGTCTGGAAGGAGACCCAAACAGTCACCCTCAAATGAGAGAAACTGCTTCAGAATGTCAGAAAATATGTGAGAACAAAACCACCAAGGCCCAGTCCTGTCATGAGCTGGAAGCTGACGAACACCAGAGTCAGACTTAAGAGTTTTACATCACCTTGGACTGAAAGGCTTCCATCAAAGTTGCTCTTTCCTTGGAGCACTTTTGGTAAGTACTAACCACTGCATTCCAGGAACATCCCACAAGACCTGCCTGATGTTTTTCTGATCTGATCAAAATCTGGTTCTTGTTAAACAGTCTCAGATTCTTATGCTTACCCATATTTTCTTCTTCAACACATCAACTTCAAAAACCGACTGGTCACTTGCAGCCTAATATGTCGAGCCTTGACCCCTTGACCACTGCAACTGAGATATGAGCTACTCAGAGTTATTCACTTCATGACCCCACCGTTAGTGGTTTTAAAGTTATGGCTGATGGATATAACCTATAATAATAATCATAAACACCATTAACCATAACATTATGACATTGTCCTTGTTTCTACATTCATTATCCATTTGATCAACTGACCTTACCGTACAGGAGCACTTTGTAGGTGTATAACTACAGACTGTAGTCCATCTGCATACTTTGCTATCCTGTTTTCACCCAGTTCCTCAATGGTCAGGACCCCACAGGTGCCACTGACATGGCGGTGATCTGTTAGTGTGTGTTGCACTCGTACAAGTGTATCAGGCACAACAGTGCTGCTGCAGGTCTGAGTCAGGAATTTCTCATAGATTCCAAGAGTATCTCCTCAAATAGGAAATAAGAACAAGTTGTTGATTGTAAGGGTTATAGCTACTCTGCTGAAGTCTGGAAGAAGACCCAAACTGACCACTGAAGTGCCCTGGTATGGTAAGAGGAGCGGATAAAATGAACAGTGAGTGTAGCAACAAAGAGGTGGTCATAACATTATAGTTGATCGGTGTTATATTCATGTTTTACTTCTCTGTCTTGTTCTTGCTCTATATCTTACACCACAATAGGAGTAATAAGGTTGCGCTTGAGTAGCAGTGAGAGTAGGAGTAAGTGTCAGCTTGTGGGAATACAGGACCTGAATTCATCCACACACTCTGCTCAATATACAGCACAGTATCACAGTGGCACACATACACATACACACATAACCACAAGCGTATCCGTTGCCCACACTGACAGCTACCTCTCAGCAGGTGACACTCCGAATTATAATAATGGGCATCTCGTGTTGTTGCTCTCAGTGAGGGACACTAACACGGTCAATAAACAGAAAAACGGAAAACCCAGCCAGAGCTGTAGGAAACTTTAGCCATGCCGAACGAGTCCATAATCACAAAGGCATCTCGCTCTGTTTGAGCATTCGCCCGCGTTCATGCCCACTGCCAGCCAGAAGCAAAATTACATCAGACATTCTGGAGCTTCCCAGCAAATAATCGTTTCGCTGGTGCTCTGAACGCTCCTGTGGTCCTTTTCTGAGGCCCTGCAGCTTCAACTGAGTAGATTTTAGTCTTGTTCTCCATTTTGTTCTCATTATTTCTTAGAATTCACTGTGGGAAAGATTCGCAAGCCCATTCAAGCTCAGCTATACGACGTGCAACAAAACAGCAATGAAGTAATTTAGTCCTTTCTCACAGAGGATGGTTTCTTCCCACTTCAGCTATAGTAACGTCTAATCACTTCCACTCCAATGAAATACAGCAGAGGTGACTGTAGAGTATATTCAAATTTTAGTCTTTAGTCATATCTTGCCAAGCCCGAGATGTCTTAACTTCCTGCCAGTGAGAATGAATTGGTGCGGCTAACTGGTATAGCTAACAGGAATTATTGGATTGACCGTCACTACAATAGGAAAACCCAAGGAGCTCATTATGGGTCTGAGTCATCATCTCAAACAATACATAAGAATATGCTGCTGATTGTAAGTTATGGCTACTCTGGAAGTCTGGAAGAAAATGCAAACTGGTTCAGATGATGGCAACAACAACAGAACGGAGCCTACAAGACACAGAGGACCCATTAACTGGAACCTGCTGTAACACCAGTGTAACTGTATATATCCAGAAAACTTCTACATTCACTGAGAAACTGGAGGAAAAAAAAAACTTCCCATTTTGTTAAATTATATACACTACAAGTGATAGGACATCTGCTCATTCAGTGCTTCTTCTGAAAATATGGGTATTAAAAAGACTGTAATCTGCTTTTCTTGGAATAACTGTCTTTATGGAAAAGATTTCTACTAGATTCTACTGGATTTGATTGGATTGACTGTGTCAGCAATAGGTGCAAATTAAAGTAACTGAAGGTCTGTCTGTTCAGTCTCTTGTCATTTCAAGACTAGACTACTGCAACTCCCTTCTAGCTGGGCTTCCAATGCAGACCATCAGACCATTGCAGCTCATCCAGAATGCAGCAGCGTGGCTCGTCTCCAATGCTCCTAAATTCAGTCACATACATGATGGCAATGGTCCAAACTCAAGCTGTACCAAGAGCCCTTCGAGCTACAAGTACAGCACGGCTTGACCCACCCTCCCTCAAAACGCAAGGAAAACATGCATCCAGGTTCTTATCTGTTCTGGCACCAAAATGGTGGAATGAACTTCCCTCACTGTCTTCAAACACAGACTGAAGACTCATCTGTTTCAGGAGTATTTAACTCCATAAAGACATTTCTGTTCAACAGGATCTAAGCGTGAGGAATCTCCAGATTCTAGCCTTGTCTACTAGCTAAGGATATTCTCTGAGTGAACAGCAAAGCACTTTTGTAAGGCGGTCTGGATAAGGGCGTCTGCTAAATGCCATAAATTTAAATGTAAATGTAAGGTATTTAATTAGAAGGGGTGTCCATAAACATTTGTACTTATAGTGTATCAGACTGAGGAGTGATAAGGAGAGGGAATGTCATCCTACGCACCCAGAAAGAGCAATATCAATTATGCTCTGTTAGATTTCCAGCCACAAATGCCTGTGTACCACTAAGTATGAAAGTTGTATTATCTTGATCATGTGACAACACTTAGACAGTTGTGCCACTTGGGAGCCCTTATGTCACACTGAGTCTTACAGATCTGACAGTATAGATGTTAGTCTTGCTTCTGAAAGTTGGGCACTACATAATCTCTTAAAATGCCCAACAGCACTTCATTATTCATATTAATTATGCCATTCTTCGGTCTCATTTCTCCATCTCGGGTCGATGGGAATCGACCCAGAGCTCTGTCTTGGTTGAGGTTTTCCCATAACTCCAACTCTCGCTCCTTTTCGAAAACCATTCAAACCATCAGCCATATGCACTATGATCTGCCATACACACTCTAATCTGCCCAATACCAATCCACCATACGCATTCTGATCTCTAGGCTGATCCCACTTCCATTCGCAGCGTTCCAGCCTGTGACGGCATAATCCTACATGCCTTTGTAGTTTTCCTGATATTTTGAACGTCTTTCACAGAGGCGGATTATAATGAGCTATACATGTGCTTATCACACACACTGACACAGCACACACACAGAAAGGCTAATCAGAGCAGACTCATTTAAGGCTCGAGCTGCCTCATCACTCTCTCTGTCCTCTAAAGTCTGGAAACGTGCTCCGCATCTCCGAGTCCGAGAACCCGACACTAATTGGCTATTATTGCCAAAATTCTCCACAGTGCAATATGAAAACGCAATATGTTACCACACTCATACTTTACCTAATGACTAGATTTCTCCTGATAGCATCACTTGTGCAGCAGCTGTTAGTGCAATCGATGCTTTGAGCAGTTTGAAATGAGCTAGGACACAAGCTCTGCTGTGGCGTCAAGAAAATACGCATTATTGCTATAAATTGCACATTCCCAATAATTGACTGGCACTGAAGGCCTAATGCATGGATGCATTACACGCTTTCGAGGGCTCTTTGGCAGTTTTCATTATCGATGCAACGACAATGATTCCAACCAGTTAGTGTGCTTCTAAGTCAGTGCCTGTACATTCACACAAAGCCTAGCAAGACACTTAAACAATACAGTGTTAGTGAGATAAAATGGAAGCCAATGGAATGTCTAAGGTCACCATGCCCACAGCCAAACAGAAGGGTAAAATGCCCCAGGCATTGGGCTTGGAAGCAATCGATAAAGCTCTATCCAATACCACTGGAGTGATCCAGAAAGAATCATTCTATGGCAGCAACCTGACATCATAGATGCTCTTGTAGCTGAATGCAATTAAAACCTCACAGCAATGTTCCATCCTCTAGTGGAAACCTTCCTAGAAAACTAGAGGCAGGTAAGAGAAAGGGTTTTACTCTCTAAAAAAACATTGATTTTCAGAAGAAACACAGGTTTCTACAAACTTTCAATCAAGCAGTACAAACTTTCAACACCCATAACCTTTTGAACTCTAGGCCATTTTAGAGGGATGTTTTTGAAGTTCGATGTACTTTTATTTGCCGGAACATTTAAAAAAAGCATTTTTAGGAGACAGTCACACATGCAAAATACTCTTATTTTTTTCAGGAGATACTCAAATTAATCTTCATTTGAGATGTAAAAATTAAGAGACTTTAGATATTTGTATGAATTTCACCATGCTACACCTTATTTATTTATTTATTTATTTACTTATTTATTTGCTTAAAAGGATGAAATGTCCCAGAAACCCTTTTGGGACTTAAAAAAAATAAAAACAACCTGAAAGTCATTTAATTCATTCCTTTGTTCCTTTATTTATTTATTTATTTGTTTATTTGTTTGTTTGTTTGTTTGTTATTTAGGTGTGTATCTGCATTATCCCTTCTGATGGACTTTTATTCTGAAATTGAAACACTCTGTGAGCAAAAAAGAGCAAACAGCCCTCATTTTCTTCTATAACCCAATATCTGGATCAGTGACATCATTAGCCCTGCCCCCTTCTTCCTGATCAGTCAGAGTCTGCATGCAGATTGAGCAGGTACACATGGCCAGTACAGTAAACATTCACTGGAAGCTGAATTGATCAGACACAATGATGTTAGAATAAGTATTCTTGTTTGTTATGATATGTATCATGTCTGTAGATTACTCTGATCCTGAGATATAAAGCCTAGAAAAGAGTATGTAACTGCCCGCGAAGTGCAGATCTCGGGTTCTAAGAGTTACTAAGAGCTCTTATTGTAACATGTAACATAAGTAACATTCAACCTTTACTTAGTAAGCTGTAATTATTGGAGCCTGCACTCCAGGTTTTACAAAACATACTGTATGTCCAGTTATTTCAATCTAACACTAATCCTTTGATTTATGGACACAGAAATCAGGTTCATCTGGGAATCTCTTAGGACTGGTTTGGTAACCATTGATGTAGACATCACCTATGCACTGGACTGTCCACTTGTGGGTAAGGTTACAACACAAAGCTCCCAGTGCAGAAGGTACAAGGGTCTGGAACAGATTTTCTGCACTGACGCAAAACCTGGACTCCAGGGATGAGGCTGCTCACCTTTTAAACATTTAACCAAACAAGGCATGACAATTAAAATTGAATGAACAGTGAGAGAACACTGTGCTCCACACGACTGATGCTTATGAAATCCAGTTCATGTGGTTTACTGATCACATTTCGCAAATGGAGTCTTCCTTCAAATAACCTTCCTGATCCCAGGACAGATATTCTTCACCTTCCAGGCTATTATTCGCCGCTCCACCAAAACCCAGAGGTTATGCAGTGGTCATTTTATTAGAAACCATTCCCTTGTGGCTCTATGATAGGCTCTAGCCTTTCATCATTGGTCAGCTTCTGATAGCACAGCCATTCTTGGCTGGATATTTTTAGGTGGTGGTACCACTGTGAAACTAGCATTGACATTGCCATCTGACCAGCGTCACGCACTGCAACCGCAAAGACATCAGGTCAGCAACAGCTCTGTGGATGGAAACTGACCATTGATGAATGAGGTTAAAGGAGGTTGATAATTTGGGCAGCACTTCCGATGGACTGGAAGTGAATACTTATAGAGTGGATCTATAAGGTGGGTGGAGCTCATGAAGTGGGCAGGGAGTTGAAGTACAAGGTCGGAGTTTCTAATAAAGTGGCCAATGTGTGTAATTTCCTCAGTCACTACTGTATTTCTTTGAGTAGTGCATCAACATCACACTCGGGCAGTGAATCATTTTTAGTGTACGCTGCTAGAGTGGAAGGCCCTGCGGGAGTTCTGACAAATCACAGGTGTTCACGGTCTGACAATCAAAGGTGTTTCAGAAGAGGAGATTCTGATTTATTGAAATACAGTATAGAGAACTATTGGCTTTAAAACCTTAGGGGTCCTTGTCATATTATACACCACAGACACATAGTCTTTTTCTATTGGTTTAACAGGGAGATACAGCATGACAGTCAATCAGAATTACAGTTAGTTAATAAATGATAATGAATATTAGAATTACATTTATAATTACTTTGTTACTGGCTTTCCACGTATTCCTGAATTACTACGATATTTACTGTCTGATATGTAATAAATACTTCCTAGGCGTCCTGTAGACTAAGGCGGGAATGGAGTCAGTCATGTCTGAACTGAGTAACACACTGGTTAGTCTAAACATTATCATTATGTTACTCGTTGTCAATCAGATGCTCGTCATCATTCTGTAATAATTTAATTGATATATTTCTTGTCATTCTGTGACTCTCACTGAGATATTCATTGTTATTATGTAACTTACTTTAATTACCATATTTCAATATTTAGTGTCATTTTGTAACACTGTAATTTCCACATCCATTATCATTCTGTAACTTACTATGATTCCAATACTCATTGTCATTTCATGTGTAACTCACTTTAATTCCAATATTCATTGTGATTCTATATCGTACTATAATTCCCAAATGTAACTCAGACATTTGTAATTCATTTTAATTCCAGTACTCATTATTATTATGTAATTATTTTTAATACTCATATTCACTCTCATTTGTAACTCACTTTAATTCCAATATTCATTATCATTGTGTAACCCATTGTAATTCCCATATTCACTGTCATTGTGTAACTCAACTTAAATTCCAGTTACAGTTAAAACTCATTTTAGTTCTGTAACCTATTTATTCAGTAACTTATATATAGTAACTTATTTGATTCTAATATTCATTATCATTTAACTACATTCATTACTATATAGATTATTATTGTATAACACTGTAATTCCCAAATCATTCAGTAAACCATCATCAGTGTAATATTCACTCACTGCCATTTAATCCAAAATAACCAATTATTTCAAATATATCAAAATATATATTTAAAAAAAAAGGTGGTTGTGCGTGTGGGCATGTGTGCATGCTTCATTATACTCACTCAAAATCATCCAGAACAGTTACATCAGTCCTTGAGTTTTTAGTTTTGTTTTATTTCAGCTCTCTCCTGGGACACCTGAGCAGAGTCTCTCAGAATGTGTCAGAAGCATTAGAGGCTTGTTTTTCTGCGAGTTAGAAAACATTGTTGTTTTTTTTCTCACTTTTACAGTCAGTCCAACGGAGGACGACTCAAAGCATTCGCCTGCTGGGGATTATATCCTCCTCTCAGTGGGACAGCACTGCTAAGGAGCCTGGCTTTCCACATCTTTCAAAACCTCTCCATGACTCCTCAAAGACCACTTTTGAAACTTCTCTGACCGTTTTTCACGACTTCAAAAAAACAAAGGAATAATCCCGCAAGAGGCTGTGTTCCATTTTTTACAGTTGGTGGTAGGATTGGCCTGTATGATGTGAAGGATGTGATTATTCTTGATTTGTTGAATTAGTGCTGGATAACTGGATTTAATGCAGTTGGCAAAGTGTTGTATATATAGTCTTAGCAGTATTTATCAAAAGTGTCACCACTCATTCTGCTTGTCCATTCCAACTCATCACCAACACGGACATCAAATATCCAATATTAAAACCAAAAATTGTGCCACATTACCCACCCGTCATTCTCAAAACTCACACATAGCACATTCAATATCTACATTTAAAATAAGACTATCCCTAGAGTAAACACTTTAGTGATCATTTATATGCATTTATAACTCGAATATAAAGGGTAGACAGTGGACGTCAGAAAGAAGTTAGAGTTCGGTCTATCTATCTATCTATCTATCTATCTATCTATCTATCTATCTATCTATCTATCTATCTAATAAGCTACAAAGTACAGCGTGGTAAATACACCAAATAATGTCATATTGACAATTTAAGTAATGTAAATCATTAACAGTTGGTCATAGTTGCCAAATAATAATGTTGTTTGTTGATAAGGAGGTATTTCATTATGATGTCAATCTGGTGATACTATACAGTCATTGTTTTTGTACATAAGAATTCTGATACATATTTCTCATCAATATTTTTTATATAAAATCAAATGGAAAAACAAAGAGAAGACTAGAACATAATATGACTTTCATTACATTATGAATCATAAATCATTATAGACACATTTTTAGGAGAATTATATTTGACCAAAATGTAAAATTACTGCATTCCATTCCATCTTCAGACCTACAGTGAGACGCCTGTAGAGGCAGTGATGGAGGGTTAGTGGTAAAGAGTGTGTGAGTGAGCGAGAGATAGAGGTTAATACAGTAGTAGTATTCTCAGTGTGATTTCTGCTGAGAGAAGACACACACACACACACACGCACACACAATTCATTTAGAAGAGCTGTTTAAAAGACTGGTTCACATATTTCAAGTACAGTCTGATTTATAACTTGAGTGTAACCTTCATGACCTTCTGGTTTCCCTTCAATTTCAGACAAACTACTTCCATTCAAATATCTAATATTCCCAATTTTTGTTTAACATCTTCTCGATAAAGCCCGTTCTCCTTTGGTCTCCTTGTGTCACTGTGTGTGAATCAGAGCAGAGATGCTCAAATCCAGTTCTGCAGTTCTTTTTATGACAACCAAAGTTTTTTGCAAGCCAACAACCAATCAAAACATTAGTAACACCAGCCTATTATTGTGTAGACTCCACAGGACCTCAGAAGGAATTCTGTGCTATATGCCACCAAGCAGCAGTCCATTGGGTGCCCATGAACTTATCACCAGTTCACTGGCTGCCCATCTTTGGTCATCTTTTGGTAGGGAGTGACCACTGCATACTAGAAACCTCCTACAAAACCTACTGTTTTAGACATGCTCTGACCCAGTCATCTAGCCATCACAGGTGAGCTCAGCAAAGTGTCTCAGATTCTTCAACTTGTCCATTTTTCCTGCTTCAACACATCAACTTCCTGCATGAAGAAAATATTCCTAGTCGTTTTGAAGCATTTTTTTAGTAGAGACAAAAGTATTTGGACACCTGCATATTCAATATTTCTTCCAGAATCAAGAGCATTAAAAAGAAGCTTTTGTTGAGGAGCTGTCTCTACTGTCTCTACTGTCTCTACTGTTAATTCACCTCAAACCCATGCCAGGCATTAGGCATGGTTCCACTGAGTTCATGCTGATCTGCTCCAGAGACTCCTATTCTACTGGCGAACTGTGTCAGTAGCTGAATTCATTCATTAGGAAAAGGAGTTTACAAACATTTGGACATAAAGTGTTAGTACCAATATTTACAAAAAAAAAAACAACACACACACACACACACACACACACACGCATCCTCTCACTATCTAACATTAAAAACACATCCACAAGCTGTTCCAGCACAGAGGGCCAGGCTCCAGCTCCTTTTACTCACTGTTGTTTTTCCGGCCAGTTTTGCGTCCACCCCGCATGCCTTATGCTGTAACGGTGAGTCACCCACTACCTGCAGAATTAACCTCACCCGTCCACTTGACCGATAGTCAGCACAGAGGGCGTTAAAGATGACAGAGGGGCAAGAGGGAGAAATGCAGGGCACGGAAAGAGGGTGCCTTCAGATTCACAGCTCATTACACCCACAGGACTGTATCGCATCACCAGGCAATGACCCTTTTCTGTGTGTGTGTGCGTGCATGCGTGTGTGTGTGTGTGTGTGTGTGTGTGTGTGTGTGTGTGTGTGTGTGTGTGTGTGTGTGTGTGTGCGTGTGTGTGTTGGCATGACAGAGATTTATAATAACTGTAATCAATTATATACAGGTTCAACATGAAGGTGGGAAAAGAACAGTACTGTGTAAAAGTCAAAGTCCACCCTTAATTTATTTCATTTCTAGTTAGAATTTCCAAGTTTTCAAGTTTTTTTACTTGTTTTATTTTTACACATAACTTCATTTTCCCCAAACTCCAAACTCAAAAACTCAAAAAAGAGATAAAATGATCAAGATATGAAGATAAAAGCAACACCATCTCCATCCCATATTCAATACTTTCACACTTACTAAAATGCTCAATGTGTCCTTAATAGATATTCAATATGAACATGATCGAGCTTGGCACTTTAAACCAGTACTTTCAATATAAGTTTACAGTGTTCAGCATGACATGGCTTTATGATGTGAGGTCGGGAACCAGATATGGTTTAATCACGCTGGCATTATCTGTGACTCCTGAGGGTTAAAGCAGTTAAAAGTTGCTTGCATTAATCTGAGGTAAACCTGTACCCTGTTAACCACAGCTGGAATTGTAGTCATGACACAGCCTATTCGGGTGTGATTAGTTTTACATGGAAATGTGAAGTAGTGTAATTTTGTCTGTAAATCTGAAAACAGTGCTGTGCTTTGGTTACCCAGCCTTCCTATAGGCCCTGGAAAGTGACCACTATGACCGTCGTTTTGGCTGCATCCGTAGATATAAAGTACACACACATGCACACACACACACACACACTCACACAGACACACACACACACACACACACACACACACACACACACACATCCTCATTTTACTACAGGATGTCTATAAATCTGATGACCACTGCACAAGGTATAATGACTGAGAGTGCTTACTCGATTTACACACTGCGGCCACCTCCAGGAAGTGCGTAAGTGGGAATAATAAGTGTAGGAACTGTATGCAGCCCCACACTTATGTTAAAATACTCACAGCAATGTTCCAAAATGTAGTAGAAACCCTTCCCTGAACAGCAGAGACAGACTCCAAGAAAAGCAGGATAAACTCTTTTTAGAATGTCGTAGTTTGACATCCTATTATTCATATATATATTAAAGGAGACAGTCACACATACCAGATATTAAGAGATCCTGGGCTACTCAAAGTTAATTAAAAGTTCATTTGAGTTGGAAATATTAATAGCATTTAGATATATATATATGATTCGATGATCTATATGATTCTGATTGATCAAAAATGTTCTTGCGCACACTTATTTGTGACTAAAAAATACTTTGCGTCTAAGAAATCCTGTTGGAAGTGTGTTTGTGAGCTTACAATGGATAACCATGAGTTGCAGTGATTAGATTGACAACGATATTCACAACAATACCTTTTTCAAAATGCTTGAAAGTTGTCTGAATAACATTAAAAATGAAATATGATTTATTTTATTGTTTATGTATGTATGAGTGTTATCCCTTCTCTGGACTTTTCCTCTAAAAACCATATTTGGATCCAAGAAGTCATCAGGCTGATCAGTCAGAGTCTATATGCAGGTTGTACTCATGGACAGAGTAGTAAACATGCACTGGAAGACTCATTTGGCATTTAAACTGGGATTTCACTGGTGGAAAATAAGTGAGTTCTGCTGTTCTAGATAGAGTAAGTCTTGTGGTTTGTTATGATATGTGAATCGTGTCTGTTGGTTACTCTGATCCTGAGTTATGAAGCCTAGAAAACAGCAAGTCACTGCCCATAAAGTGTGAATCTTGGGTTCTAGGGGTTCATACCCTTGATTTCAGAAGTGCATACTGTAAAAACCAGATACTGAAGATATTAATACCAGTATGAAAAAAGTAGCACCTCTTATATTTTCAGTCAAGTGTGTACAAACTTACGGCTACTACTGTATATGGGAAGTCTCGTTGAGATTCTGTGACTGTGATGTAGATATGCAATCTGCATGCTAATTGGTGGAGTATAAGCTTCCATTATTTGAGACCTGTTTTAACCTTGTAAGCTCGTTTGCTTATTTACTAAAGATATTTGCTACCCACAGTGCACGCAGAGGAGAAAATCATCTCACTCGTCTTTCTCTAGCTGCATGCTCCTCTCACTCTTTCTGTCTCTTTTCCCCTCTCCATCATCCTCCCCAGGCGGTTCACGCAGCCGTCAACACGGAGATGTTGCGGAGCCTCTGGGGTGCGTTAGTGTGAATTAGTGGGGCATAAACTGCCTCGTCCTACAAGCTCCACCCACTCACACCCAAGGCCATTCAGGGACTGATTTTACTGCCTTTCTTTTATCCTGCTTCTTAAACCCATGGTCATTCCCAGAATGCATGATCATTCATGAATTCACTGTTCCCAGTAATTAAGCAGCTGAATTAATATACAATATATTTATTTTTTATTATTTCATTTTTTTTATAAAGCTGAAAATAATGTCTTCTGGTTCCCTACAAAACATTTAGTGGTTGTTTATTTAGAACCTGAAGTCAATGACGCATAACCAGGATGCATCCAGGATTTATGTTCTAAACCAATATAATAAACAACCCCAAAAACAACTCATAAACCTCATGTCATTGCGTAATGCATTCCGTAATTCATTATCATTCCGTGATTCCCATTCTCTACTTCATTGTCATTCCGCGATTCCCATTCTCTACCTGTCTGGAGGCTCTGCATAGCTTTCACAGCTTTTTCTTTAACCAGTGTCATTAAATACTCAGTTATGTAACAGTGAGTACATACACAGCGTACTAATTGGTCTATTCTAATAATGAACAGCATTTGTTGAACCATCAAATCAATGGGAAATAAAGGCAGATTTGCACAGCCTGTTCGACAACTGCTCATCATATGGGAATAAATGGGAATGCATGGCACATACCTTACTCAACATAGCCTCAACAAATACAAACACACGCCTACACATTCTCGCACAATTTTATCGAGACAGATGTTCACACAAAGCAGCATTTGGAAGTGCCACCAACTCTCTGCTCAGTACAATATGCATATACTATATTCACATCTTTAAACAATGAAGGGTCCATATGTGTGTGGGGTGGTGGGTGGGCACACAAGTGGTCTATTTTAATAATGGGGCAGAAAATAGGTATGCTTTAATATGAGTGCATTGCTGAAGACATAATTAGGTACTCTACCACTATTTAAAATAATCATTACCTGTTGATCTAACTTTCACCCCTAAAACTATGTCCCCAGATGATCCCTCTAACCAGCAAACTAGCTGCTATCTATACTGGGCCTTATCCAAACAACAACAGCTAATCTACATAGAATTTTATAATTATCAGCGCTTTGATCAGATCTTAGTAATTATGAATCATTTTATTTCATGTGCACCGCAGAGGTGATTTCAGCCATGGACACTAGAACCCACACTGGCCATTTTGGCCCATTGCTGGAATACATCAAAGTGTCCACTATATTAGTCCAGGTGATGCTGGCCTGGAAACAAACAGAAGTACTACTGCATCTCAAAATATCAGAATACTACTAAAAAGCCCATTCATGGTCACAATTCCATTCAAAAAGGTCAACTGTGACAGTTGCTCAATATGAATTACAGCTCATGAAATCCAGAACCTCAAAATATTCCAAACTTTTTTGTCATTTTAATTGAAATTGAATTAGCCTGAATAATGAATAATTACTAATCACAGTATCAACTTTAAATGTAATGAATATAAAATATGTCAGTTTATTTTTTTAATTAAATGATCAAAAATGTAACTTTTTTTAGATGCACAAGTAAATTGGAAGCTTCAGATTTTTCTGGTAAAAAGCACAATAACATTTACATTTTCCAACCAACTTTAATGAGGTACTTTCATGTTCAAGTGTTTCTGACTCCAGTTTCTTTGAATCTGAAAAGATAGGAGTGTTAGGCTTAAGATAATGATGGAAAATAATTAACTGTCATAATGAGCTGTAAAATCACATTTGAGCATGGAATTGGGTTATTTTCCTTAGCTAATACATGTGGAAAATAGCCCTTATTATGTATGAAATGTACAGAAGGATGTTTCTATTCTGGAAATGACTTTTTCTGTATACAAGCCCATCATGCTTTAATTTTGCTCCAGGTTATCCAAAACACTCAAAACAGCCCCCGGTACAATCCTTCATACAGCCCCAAGCTGAAGACCAATCATGCTTTGAGTGACCAGTGCAGCATCTAAGTATATATGTCTATGCAGGAGATCACTAAGGTTTCCACATGGGTTCTCATGGGTTTTTAACTCATTTAGTCTAACATAACAACTTAATGTAACAGAGAAATGACATTGTGTAGACAACAAGTCCTTGTTAGTATCCATGTCACCCAACCTTGCTAGTTCCTAAATTCTTCTAAAAAGCAGATTCTGTTACTCTATTACTTCTGGCATAAAAACACTTGGCTCTCTTTGAGCCCTTTCCATCTATGTCATCAGATACTCTATTCCTATATAAAACCATTGCTACATGTTCCTCCAACCCAACAATCCTTTACCTAGATCCCACTTGTAATGAATCAGCTCTGAGAGTTGAACAGCAGGGGTGGAGAACTGAGGGCTGGAATCCAGCACTTGTGAGTTGAATCAGGTGTACTTGACCAGGTTATGTACAAACCTCTGTAGGAATCCAGCCTCACTGCTATGTGAACCTGGCCTTACCCAAACGGTTCCCCACTTAACCAATGTATGACTGTCAGGGGAGGCTACCACAGTCACCAGCTCTGGAACGCTTTAACTAATTTAGACGTATTACTAATTTAGACCACTTAGTCTTCTTAGATGCCGCTGTTCCCTCACTCTGGATTTGATGTGGTCATTCTTTCTTGCACTGCAAAAGACACTTTGAAACCTGATTTGAGCAGCCAGACTGAGATTCATCTGTATGGATCTGAATGGAATTGCATTCCAAATCTTCCTAAAGTAGATAGACCCCAAAATGTGGGCTGGCAGTCCAGACGTAGACTTTGCTCTGGTACTCATAGGCACAAAAACGTCCACCCCACCACCACCCTGGATACCGTGGCTCTTGATACATCACAAATACTTGCCGTCTTGGTCACAGATGCGCCAGCAAGACGTGCACCAACAATTTGTCCTCTTTTGAACTCTGGTATGTCACCCGTAATGTTGTGTGCATTGCAATATTTTGAGTAAAACTGTGCTCTTACCTGCTAATTGAACCTTCACACTCTGCTCTTACTGGTGCAATAAGCAATTAATGAAGATTGGCCACCAGGCTGCTCCAATTTAGCCATGAAACCTCCCACACTAAAATAACAGGTGTTTCAGCTTTATTGTCCAACCCCTGTATACAGCTTTCCATTCAAGGCTGGGTTGTCAACCATCCCTTAAATTTGGAATCGTCCTATAGTTGGGATATACTTTCTTCTGAATTTTTGAGGCCAGATAATAAAAACAAGGCATTTGTTTTTTATCCCCCTCATTTAGAATTGGAAATAAAGTCGGCAACCCTAATTCAAGGTCTTTTTTTATGTGATTGTTTGATCAGGCTGAAGAAAGTGATGTAAAATCCTTTGAATACAAGAGACACCCTGTGAGGTCAATTCTTTATTATTATATAATGAATCACACAAGGTGCTTTACAACTGCATCTTTTATTACCCACATTACGGACAGGTCACAGCTGCAGTTTTGTCAGGGGCTTTCTGTACTCTTTTAACTGCTGTGGCGCACCTATCAGATCCAATCTGTCTTTACTGCACCATGTGGAGAAGCAGGCAAGTGGAAGCTCCAACAGATCTCTTACAATGACATATGACTCATGCAGGATGAATTTGGCATGCATTCTCCACATGGACCATGAAGCATCATGACTGGTCATCAACCTGTGTGTGTGTGTGTGTGTGTGTGTGTGTGTGTGTGTGTGTGTGTGTGTGTGTTCCTTGTTCCATGTAAGGCAAAAATGCCTACTGGCCCCAGGTTTCACTGTCCTTCAAATGCAACTCAGGACAAGAGGACATCAACTGGCAGCTCCTACCCATGAAGTCCTGATTGTGTAGCTGAAGCTTTGCTCATCACATGATGCACAAAAAGCCTTCCGGTAAATCCACTGATGAATCATCGGGTCAACTAAGGTCTAGAAAGCAGCACTTCACCCTTTATAAGTCAGATATTGACAAAGCACAATGCAAACCATTCATAGACGGTTCATAGCCTGAACAATCTGCCTAACCTATAACATCTTATTCATTGATTATCATAGGATACCAGTCATAGAACTGCCAAGCAAAGACTGACCAGCAGTCATCAGCATTCACAGACAAACTCATCACATGCTAAAAACAATCACATGCTAATCAATCACAGGGTAACAAATCAATACTGATTATTCATCATCTAACTTCTCACAGTCTAATCAGTCATAGACTAATGAATTATGGGCTGACCTATCACAATCTACAAAGAACATGCCTATCAATCCCAGACTAGCCACACAAAGGAATGGATAATTAATCAGAGAATAACCAATCTGACAGGCTACCAATGATCACTAACCTATTACAGACAGTCTAACATATTGCATGCTAATCTGTCACAGGTTAACCTCAGACACATCAGACACCACCCCGTCAGACTGACCTCGGGCTCCCCTGCCACCTTTTCAGAGGATGACCTCAGGCTACCCTGCCACCCCTTCAGAGACTCAAATTAGGCTCCCCTGCCACACCTTCAGAGATTGACCTCAGACTCCCTTGCCCTTCCTTCAGAGACTGACCTCGGACTCCCCTGCCACCCCTTCTGAGACTGACCTCGGACTCCCCTGCCATCCCTTCAGATACTGACCTCGGACTCCAATGCCACCCCTTCAGAGGCTGACCTCAGGATCCCCTGCCACCCCTTCAGAGATTGTCCTCAGACTCCCTTGCCATTCCTTTATAGACTGACCTCGGACTCCCCTGCCACCCCTTCAGAGACTGACCTCGGACTCCCCTGCGATTGGTTATTCTATGATTAATTAGCCATTCATTTGTTTGGACTAGTCTGACCAGAGATGGATGGGTCCCTCTTTGTGAGCCTGGTTTCTCCCAAGATTTCTTCCTCCAGCTTGGAGTTTTTTTCTTGCCACTGTCACCTTTTGTTTCACTCACCAGGAGTTTATATCTTCGTGCTTTTGTGTTTCCTGTGATGATCATCTTCTCATTTTTGGTTTCTGTAAAGCTGCTTTGTGACATCAGCTGTTAAAAGCACTATACAAATTTATATAATTTGTTTTGCTCATATGTGGTCATACAAACAATCATAACCTAACCAATCACAGGTCAACTTATAGTAAGCTAACAAATCATAGTCTACCAATCACTGGCTAACTAATAATGGGATAATTTATGGGCTAACAAAACACAGGTTTTTATTCCATAGCCATTGATGATTTATTGCATTAAATATCACTGTCAAAGGCTTGAATTTACATTTAAGTAAACATGTCACCAAGCACTCGTGAGAACATTTGGCAATATTGTAATTCTCTCAGACAGAGTTTTATCCAGACATCATGTTTCACACAAGAACAAAGGGCACTTTGTCTGAGACAAAATCTCAAGTCATTTCCAGGGATAAGACATTCTAAAGACAGCTTGCATTTTTAATATCATATTATCACCACATGTACTCTCACACCAGTATGATACTTTTTGCTTTTTTATTTTTTTTCCACTCTTCCACTCACCACACACTACCTGCACTCACATGCTTTCTGTCCTTGACAACTATATAAGGGCCAAAATTGTTGGCATCCTTAGCAGTGGCTGCTGTTATTGACTATTTAAAGTGATTATTACTATCCCATCAGTTAGCATTCTACTGATTTTCTGCTCTTTTATGGCTTTTTTTTTTTAATCTACATAGGTCTGTGAGAGTTATAGAGGTACATGAAGAGTCACATAAATATAGCCAATAGATGCCATGCCATGTCAGGTTAACTGGTCACTGTGGGCCGAAAAGCCTCTTGTCAGCAAAACCCTCTTTGCATTGCAAGCGAAATGAATAGGATGAGCATGCAGTGAAGCAGAACAGACATCCTCATAATTACATGGAAAAATTACATGATTGCAAGGCCTCACAGCGTCATAGATATGAGGCACCACTCTACCATAATGGCTTTAGAGTTTAGAAACCTAAAATTAGAGATGATGTTTATTGACAGGCTTGTTTGAACATTTTATAATAGTTATTATAAATTATATTATTAAATATTATATTGATATATTGATTTATATATGACAGCACTGTCCAAATAATTGTTTTTGCACTGTCACACAAAATAATATTTTGATGACACAAAAGAATATTTTTGGATAAAAATATATTGGGATGACAAGATAATATGTTTTGGCTATGAGATACTATTTCAAGACCACAAGATAATACACTTGGGCCACAATATATTGAAACATATCTCAAATATATTGAGACCTAACCAGCAGAGCTGATTGAGTTTGAATGCGCTGAAAGCGCTCCGCTGTCTAAGCACTCAATATATAAGATAATATATTGAAACCACGAAATGATATATTGATGTCATGAGATCATATATTGATGCCATGAGATAATATATTGATGTCACATGATAATTTATTGAGACTATGAGATGATACAGTATATTGAGGCCATGAAATAAAATATTGATGACATGATATGTTTTGCATCTAAATGTCTAAACTGTCAAAACTAACATTTCTGTAACAGTGCATTCAGGGACAAGTTTGAAATATAATCAGTAGCTAATAAACGAAAAAAGTAAAACATTGGATTTGTGTAGGTGTGTGGTCCATGACTCTGAAAACAGAAGAAAAAAAGCAAGAGGCCAAGAAAGCAGGTATGAAGTAAGTGATATAGACGTATGGTGGTGGAGTGAAGAGGGGACGTTACCTTTTGTGTTAGTAATATGCAACTATCTTTTCATCAACGTGCCCTTTTCTTTTCAGTTCTACACGTCGAAGAGCCTTCTGTTTTCCATTTAGACAGACTTTAAGTTCTGTTTCAGCTCACAGAAGCAGCGAAGAGTGGGAGGATTCTGCAGTTGTTTATAGAAATGTGACTTGCTTTTTCTTCAGCAACCATGTAAACAGTATCTCAGAATAGCTCACCGTTAGGAATGCACAATATGTTCTTCTTAATTGTTAGTCTCAGCCTCAGAATCTCTAAAGAATCTCACCCTTGCGTGAATAACACACTTTACTGGCTTAGAATTTAAAAAGTTAAATACCTACAAAACATGGGTCTAAAAACAAATCAAAAAGAGTGTGGAAGTCAAGGCAAGAACTGGAAGACCAAGAAAACTTTAAGTGCTGCTTGCATGCTTACCAGAAAGACAAAGCATACTCTATGACAGCAAAGCTTGCTTGCAAAACACTTTATTTGTGACCCCACCAAAAACATTCAGATCTGAATTATGCAAAGCAACATATTTGGAACAATTGGTGTGGATTGAGGAAATAAAATGTTTTGGACACAATTACCAAAGGTATGCTTGGAAACAAAAAGGAGGAACATCTGATGAATACAGCCCCTTTCTAAATGTTAAGCATGGGGTTGGTATCTAATGTACTGTGCATCTACTGCATGTGTGGCAGCAAATGTGCTTCTATAACATAACAATGACCCCATAAAGAAAAACAAATTAAAGCTTTCGGATTTACCCTTGTCATGTCTTCATCTGAACATCATCAAAAATCCATGAGCAGATCTTGAACATGCTGTTCATTAAAGACTAAGAAGTAGAAGTGTTCTACCTGACCAGGTAGATGAAAATTCATATTAGAAGAATAGAAAGAGTCCTAGTTGGTTGCAAAAAGCATTTGCACACTGTGATATCTGCCAAATGGAGTGTGACATAGAAGTACAATAGTAGACATTTAGAACATCAAAGTGGAATTTAGCCTGATCAGCTGAGAAAGCAGAATACGGTGAAACAAAATGAAATCTGGTGTGGTGTGAAATGATAAATCTACAGCAAAATAACATACTGTGAGGTAAAGAAAAGTGCTTCCCATAAACTGTGAGGTAATAAGCCAACCCAACAGCACATAACATTGGCCTGCATTCAAATATTCACCACCTTGGTATACTGCACAATTCCTCTCACTCACCTATTTCAGGAAATTCTTATTTCTACACCCCTCATCCATTAGCTAAATTAAAGCACTAACCAAAACCATGAAGTAATGTCCTAACCAAGCTAAGCATAAGCTGTGAAGTAATTTGATAGCCATGAACCATGAGCACAAATAATGTGATTCACTTTGACTCATATAGTAAAGTGCTAACTATAACTCATGAGGTAATGTACTAACTATGACTCGTGAGATAATGTGCTAACTATGACCCGTGTGGCAATGTGCTAACTATGAATCATGATGTAATGGGCTAACTATGACTCATGAGGTAATGTGCTAACTATGACTAATGTGGTAATGTTCTAACTATGACTCAATGTGGCAATGTGCTAACCATGACTCATGAGCTAAGGTGTTAACTATGACTCCTGGCATAATGCCAACTATGCTAACTATGACTAATGTTGCAATGTGCTAACTATGACTGACATGGCAATGTGCTATGACTCATGAGGTAATGAGCTAACTATGACTCGTGCCGCAATGCGCTATGACTCATGAGTTTGTGTCCACTGTGACTCATGTGTGCTAACTGTGACTAATGAGGTAATGTGTCCACTATGACTCATGAGGTAATGTGCTAACTATGACTCATGAGATAATGTGCTAACTATGACTCATGAGGTAACATGCTAACTATCACTGATGAGGTCATGTGCTAACTATGACTCATGTGGCAATGTGCTAACTATGACTCATGAGGTAATGTGCTAATTATGACTCATGGGGTAATGTGCTAACTATAACACCCATGGCAATGTGCTAACCATGACTCATGAGTAATGTGTTTATGACTCACAAGGTAATGTGCTAAGTATGACTCATGAGGTAATGTGCTAAGTATGACTCATGAGGCAATGTGCTAAGTATGACTCATGCACTAATATGCTAACTATGACTTAATGTTGCAAGGTGCTAACTATTACTCCTGAGGTAATGTGCTAACTATGACTCCTGAGGTACTGTAACTATGACTCATGTGACAATGTGCTAACTATGACTCTTGAGGTAATGTGCTAACAATGACTAATGCTGCAATGTGCTATATAACTATGACTCATGAGATAATGTGCCCCACTGTGACTCATGAAGTAATGTGCTAACTATGACTCATGAGGTAATGTGCTAACTGACTCATGAGGTAATGTGCTAACTGACTCATGAGGTAATGTGCCCGCTGTGACTCATGAGGTAATGTGCTAACTATGACTCATGAGGTAATGTGCTAACTGACTCATGAGGTAATGTGCTAACTTGACTAGGTAATGTTCTAATGATGACTCCTGAGGTTATGTGCCCGCTATGACTCATGTGGCAATATGCTAACTATGACTCATGAGATAATGTGGTATATGACTTATGAGGTTATGTGCTAATGATGACTCATGCGGCAATGTGCTATAACTATGACTCGTTATGTAATGTGCCCACTGTGACTCATGCGGCAATGTGCTAACTGTGACTCATGAGGTGATGAGCCCACTATGACTCATGTGGCAATATGCTAACTACGACTCATGAGATAATGTGCTATATGACTCATGAGGTAATGTGCTAACTGTGAGGTAAAGGCTAAGCATAAACTGTGAGTATTAATATGCTACCCATGATCTAGTGATGTGCTAAATTTAAAGTAAATTAGTGAAACCATAAATCTTGAGGTCCTATTCTAACCTAGACGCAACACATTAAAAGCAAACCACAGCTCAACAAACCCTGTGGTGAAGGCACAGGTACAATGTCTTAACATGGACGAGGAGATTCATGGCATGACAAAATGTTTTATAACCCTTCCTCAATATTTATAAACAGCAGCATTTGCATACAGATCTGAGGTATTTTCCCAGTCGAAATAATTTTCCAGTTCATGCTGTTTTGTGTCTTCAGTGTCTCCAAATCAAATAAATATCAGTAACAGAACTATGGTACAATCACCGTCATGGCATCTGGAATGTATCACTGCATAACTATTAAATTCCTAGAGTACAAATGTAGTAGCACAATTAGCCACTCAAGGCCATCTGCTTCAGTGATATTTGAACTGTTAAGCGGTACTGTTACTGGCATTTTACTACAGCTTTGAACATATCTTAGATTTCAGAACAGTAGCTGTCTGTTTTATAAACTCAGAATGGCTCCATGGGGACGGATGTTTAGAGCTGAAGGCTTTATGGACATGCTGTGCTTGAGTGGACACGTCAGTCTGATAAGGCCTGGGCCAGACAAGTGACCCCTACACACACACATAGACATACACATACACACACACACATACACACACACACACACACACACACACACACACACACACACACACACACACACACACACACACACACAGACCCAAGCACACACACTGCCTGAATGAGTCCTGTCTGACATTCCCTTCCTCAACAGCATCCTCCAATTATCACTAATACAAGAAACCAGTCCACTGACACGTATTAAATAATCCCCCCAAAGACAGCTTGGATGCCAGAGCGCATACAGGCAAAACCACCAGCTCCCAATACCTACACTGAACATAGCAATACACTGAATGTACTTGAACCAAATGTGTCTCATTTTCACTGTAAATGCTGTCGATTATATTTATTAAATTGACAAGCGACAAAGGGACACCTGCTTACAGTGAAACAATGAACTGCAAATTAGTTGTGAGGTAGGGAAAGGTGAAAACCATAAATCATGAGGAAATGTGCAGTAACTTCAGGAGCAACCCACAAACCATGACGCAATGTACAAACAGTGACCACTTTGGCATAGTGCCCAATTCTTCTCTTTCCCTTAACCAGTCTAGTTGACTGTAAGGTAATGCATTGTGAGGTAATGACCTAACCATAAGCCCTCCTCTGGCTGCTAAGATACCAGTGTGCATAAAGGCAAAACCCCCACCATCCAATACTGAAACTGAATATACTTAAGTATATTCAACAATACTCAAAAACAGCCATTAGGGGTGTAGTTTGTGCACTTCTGGTGCTGGTCCCAAGCCCCGATAAATGGTGAGGGTTGCGTCAGGAAGGGCATCCGATGTAAAACTTGCCAAAACTATAATGCGGATCATAAATATGATGATCCACTGTGGCAACCCCTAAAGGGAGCAGCCGAAAGAAGAAGAAGAAGAAGAAGAAGAAGAAGAAGATATTCAACAATACACCAAATACACTTCAATGTATATAATTTTCACTGGAAATGCTGTTGATTATATTAATTACATAATTGAAATTATGAAGTGCACATGGTCTTTCAGAGATGTAAAAATACATTATTGTAAAAAAAGCTTTTAAAGACTTAAACATATACATATCAAGTTTAGCAGGGTCATTCCACCAAAATATCTCAATTTGTGTCTCTTAAATTAGGACAAAAGCAGTAAAAGATTAATTTATGGAACTTCTGACTGATGGAAAGGCTAAAGGCTGGGTCATACCTGCCACAGACACGATCACATCATCAGCCTGCTGCCAAAGTGATGTAATTGTGGCGGAAACTGCAGGGTGTGGAGGACACGTGAAAACGCCACACGCTACGATGCCTACCATTTGACAACTGGAACATACATACTGCTTTCAGTCAACTTCAGCAAAAGCTCCTCTTCTATATTGATTAGCAACAGCCAGCGCCATGGTGTCTAACAATAGGTGAGCATTGTTTATTAATAACATGAGAAAATGATGTGCTATGGGTTATTAAAACAAATCTAATTAATACAATAATAATAATAATAATAATAATAATAATAATAGTAATAAAATAAAAAAATCTGCACAGCCTTTCAGATGCATTTTAAATCGAGGGCAACTCTTTGCAATGTCACCTTCTCCTGGTTGTAATGCAATCCCCAAATTCCTTTACATTTCCTTTGCTCTTCAATTGTACAGCATGTGAAAAAGCATCTTCCAGCTTTGTGCTCGAACAGCTTTGCACCAGGGACAGTGGCACAAGAGATATGAACATTGAGCAATGCTGAAGGTCTGGTGCTACGGAGCATGCACTGTGCCACATCCTACACAGGGCTACATGCAAGCCCTCAGGCTTGGAAACCTCAATATGGTGTGAATATCCGTTCATTCTGTCATCATCTTATCCACTTCGTCCAGTTCAGGGTCCTGGAGGGTCCTGAGCCTACTCGGAATGATTGGGCAAAATGCACGAATGCCCCCTGGATAGGGCACCAGTCCACACACAACCATTCACTGACACACTCATACCTAGGGGCAATTTAGCAAGGCCAAACCTGCGCAAACATGGGGAGAATGCACCAAACACCTCACAGCAAGGATCGAACCCACAACCCCAGACCCCTGGAGCTGTGTAAGGTTTTTCCTTAAGGGATAAAGAGTGTAGGTGTGTCCAAACATTTGACTGGTACACTTTGTTGTTATTATTATTATGACACATTACATCACATCTCTTCAGTGCTTCTATGACATTGAACAACTCCCGGTAACATAAAAAGACAGATTTAAACCAATTACCTGTAAATGTGAATCAGTGAATAGTAACTGCTTAAAGTCCATGGAAACAAGCAGCTGATTGGATGCCATCCCATTCTATGACATCATTGTATTTTATTCATGTATGTTTTATCAGTTGTTTTTTCCCTCCTTCTTCACTTGCTTCCCAGATGTTCAGCAGGTGCATTTTTGCAAAAAAAACCCTACATCTTATAAAATCTGCATAACCAGAAATAAATCTTCAATTATGAAGATATAAATTATATAGATATTGTTATATTTCTCCCATCTCTACAAGCCATAACACACACAGTCAGTGAGTGTAACATGGCTTAGATGCTTAGTTGACCCCATGTCTCATTCTGTGTCAGATATGACTCAGTATTATTGCCAGAGGACATCATTTATTTGCTCTGCTATCTCTGTCGTTTGTTTGGGTCCTTCAATCCACTCTCACTGCATCTGTAACAGCGTTAGCCTTGAATTCCATACGGCAGCGTATTGCCCAAGTGTGTGTTTGTTCCAAACAGCTATCAGGCCTCATTCTGGTGAAGGCCGAGAGAGTTTCAGTACATCAGTGGCCGTCGTTTCATTCTACGTTTTCACACAACCACAGGGATGTGAGGTGACTGGAGGAACAGAATCTAGTTATGAATTAGGAAAGTTGAATATTTGGGGAAATGTGGGGAGGACATAAGACAGATTCATAAATTGATCAGACATTAAAAGAATGTTTTGGAGTGCCGTGTGGGTGGGAGTGCTGTGGTTGTGTATCTGTGTATCATCTGTATGACATAAATTCACATAAATCTTTAATATAATGAAGTTCATTGGTACAAAAATGCCATAGTTGAGCGAAAACCTGGTATCTCCAAAATGGCAACTGTTTCCTTGCAAGTCATTTTGGAGATTTTCTTTTTTCATCAAAATCCTGCAGGGACAAGCACACGCATACACACACACACACACACACACACACACACACACACACACACACACACACACACACACACACGTGTGTGTGCCTGTGAGTGTGTGTGCTTGTCCCTGCAGAATTTTGCCAATAGAATAGGACTCCTTTGAGCAGATAATCAAACATGAACCTACTGGCACCATGCCTAACATCAGGTGTGGGCTAGAAGGGCATAATGACCTCCAGCTATGGAGGAGTGGAATACAGAATACAGAGTATTCTATATACAGAGGGGACAGAAGACACCAGCTCTGTAACCAGTAACCAGCAGGGGTCTCATACTCTTCACTTGACTGTGTTTGCACAGATAAGCACAGATTTCTAAGCTCATAAATAAGCTATTGTGAACTCAGTCTAGAATCATTTGGACTTGGTTACCTCATTTGACCTGGATCTAGACTCTGTATCACTCTCATTTGGATTCTGAACTTGGACTCAGGCTCATTTGGACATTTAGGCTGCTTTTTGAATTAAGGCACATTACAGGGCAGCCGTGAACATCTGTTTGGGTAGTCCAACTGGGAACCAATACATTTTGTCATTGGTTTACATGTTGGCCCCCCATATGGAGGGCCACCAGGGTCAGAGATGGGCGTAGATCCCATGAGAGATTTAGGTGGGCTGTAATGATGGAGCCCATTTGTGACAACTCATGTACAATGCCACTCAGAGCCCACTCCCACCTGGAACCCACTTAACTCAGATTCGACCCATGCGAGGCTCTCAAATGCATGTTGACTGGGGAGAGAGCTACAACTGTGTCTAAGGTCTTTGCCTACAAGTCTAGTCTATGTATTAGTCAGAGCTTTTGCCTCAGTCCTGATGGACACAATCTTTCGCAGTTTTCTTGTTGCTGAAATCTCTGGTCCGGAAACCATTTTACTAAAACTATATACCGTTCCCATGACTGCAAGGCTCTTGCATGCCTGTCTTGACACTGCTTGTTTGTTCTCTGCAAGACTTCATGCAAATGTTTTAAGTGGGAAAAATAAATAAAATACAAGATAAATGTAGAACATGGGCCCTGTAGCCCCCTCTCCCTCCATTTTCATTGACACTCACCATAAGCCAGGTTTGTAACAGGGTTTGTAGCCATAATGCATTAGGATGGTAATTCGGCCTGCTAAAAGCATTAACGTGCCTGCAGCAGAGGGGCAGCATGAATATGCATGGGGAACACTTAACATCAAACCAGACGGTCCTCAACAAGCTTGAGCGGGCTGGCGTTTTTTGTTTTTTACGTTTTTTTTTTTTTGCAATGATGCATGCTCGAGTCGAATGATGCGCTCATGATGGGAGTGGGCAGGGAACCGGCTGCGAATTAATTCCAGCTCCGCAGCAGCGTGTTTATTACATGGGCCTTCACCTGCGCCAGTTCAGGGCTGACTTGGGAATTCATTACGATCCATGTAATGAAAAATCCCATTGCGCCGCAAGGCCTCAGAGGGTGTTCCTTTTCTTCTTTCCTTTCTCCCTGGTCTGTGTGTCCATCTTATAAAAGCTTCATTACATTTAGCAGGCTGAAACCGTCCAATTACATTTTAATAGAGGCATCCCTTCACACCACTCTAACTTAACTGTGATACATCTGAAGTCATTACAGTTGCTTTGGTGTACTATTTAACCATAATCACTTATTGCATGCAGTACATGTCTACATCTCCAAATGTGCCCACATATCCATTCTAATCGATCAAATATTTAAATTGATCTTTTGAGATATTTTGAGGTACACACATTCAAAGCATGGCCATTCCTTTGCTCATGCAGCATGTATTACCTCCATAATAGCACTGGAAATAGAATGGGATGCTGTAGAGCAGCTGCCTAAGGTCATCAAGCAGAATGTGTTCGAGGGTATAAAGACCACCGCAGTGGAATTCTTTTCTCAGGCATTTCTCAGTTTTATTTTCAATTAAATTGGTATTATTTACTATTGCCTCATTCGCAATTAGACCAGTCTTATCCCAACCCTTGTCTGGACTCAGGGATTGATTTTGGCATGAAGAAAAAGTGTATGTGTGTTTATGAGTGGGAGGGGTATGGGACAAACTCTTCATGATTATGGAGTTCATGATAATTGGTGGATGATTTATTATTCTATTATTAGCAGTCCAATATTGGAATTGCAGGCATTAATTACCAGGTTATTAGGGGTGAGATTAGGGGTGAGTTTAAAAAAGTTTTTCGATTCAAAACTATCTTCTTTGAAAGACCTTATTTCAATTAATTTAAAGCCAAAACCAATCTTTAACTCTCTGTGGAGTCAGTGCTGCTGCCAGCAGGGAAAAAAATATATTAACAATTAATTCCATTTTTTTTTTTTTTTTGTAATCAGAAACATTGAAGAGTCTACTTTTCAAACATATAAAGGGTGAAATGACATAGTTTTTTAGATTGTTGTGAGAGAAACACAAGTAACAAGAGACACATTTCAGTCTGTCAGTCACAAGGTTTAATGAGCCACCCAAATTCAAATTCAACATGGTCTGGTACCTCTTACTGGGGAATTATGAAGTGAGAAAACATATTAACTCCTAAAAGGGTTGTTTTCACACTGAGTTCAAGCTTGAAAATACACGGTAATGATTCTCAGCTGGAGCGTATTTAATAAAGGCTGCTGTGCACCAGATAGCAATATTTGCCGACCATATATCGATTATAAGGTTGGCAACCTGCTGTTTTCACTGCGGGTTCTCCCTCAAACCACCAGGATATTGTCTTGTATGAAAAAGGGTTTAATCTCCTAAAAGCAGAGTTTAAATGCACAAAAACTTAGAGTTACTGACACAATCCAGCCACTTAGGAATAAAATGTTTTGAACAAAGAATATTACAAAGCAACCATTGTAAACCTAACCTACTCTAAACCTAAGCTTAACCATAAAACCTCAAATTAAGCCTATTTGTAAGCATAATTGTGACAATTACTCAATTGTGACAGCAATGTAAAGCTATCCAAAAGTCAATTTTAACATTTTTGAAATGTTAACTGAAGCTAATTCAGCCTAAGACCTAGCCCTTAAACATAACCTCAATGTAGAATGTGAAATTTGTGTCCATTCATGACTTTTTTACTCCTTTCTTAATGATATTCTGACATAAGATTTTGTGTACTTGGCTAAACAGCACCACCAGTGGATGAAAGCTCATTGTGAGTCGTAAGGAATGTATATACGAATATATTCTTCTTCTTTCGGCTGCTCCTTTTAGAGGTCGCCACAGCAGATCATCATATTTATGATCCGCATTATAGTTTTGGCACAAGTTTTACGCCGGATGCCCTTCCTGACTCAACCCTCACCATTTTTCCGAGCTTGGGACCGGCACCAGAAGTTCACAAACTAAATTATGTGTGTAATTTCTACACATGGTGCAAAATTCTTAGGGCGCACTCTACCATTATATGTACATATTTTTGGAGATCTTGTTGACCTATAAGCCACATCATACATCACACATCATACATGTATTCTTTGTGAGACTGTACACAACTGAACCACAAGTCCCGCACTGTGCCGGTTTCTGAAAAATATGCGTACTGAACACATCATAACATGATGCATAACATGTAAACCCCTGTTTGTTTTGTTTGAGTCCAGACTTTTGACCATATCACTATGGAGAGGAATCATGTCCAGACGTTCGGTGTGCCAGACATCAGATATGCGCGAGACATCGACTCCCTCTGAGAGGCAATCACCTTTTAATTGAAAGAGGTGATGAGAAGAAAATAGAAGCATCAGGAAATTCCTGATTAGTGACTGCATCCCTCTGTCTCTGTCTCTCTCTTTTGTATTCCTCACACTCACCAGTGGATGATTGGGGGAAAACGCTGTTGGCACGGAGCGCTGCAGATGGCAGATGGTGCCCTTTCTCTCTCCCTGTCTTGCTCCCTCACTCTTTTACTCTCTCACAGACACACATTTGCAAACATGAAGTCCATCACATGTTCTCTGTCATTCTAACACATTCGCAGACACGCTGGATGTATGTCCGCACAGGCCTATATCTATATACCGCCATTGCTATCTGCCTATCTATCTTTCCTGTGTCGCATTTTATTTGTTCCTTCACTGGACCAGTGGTGTGTAAGTTAATGAACACAGGCATTTTAGTGCCCATGACATATGCTCAAATTAACAAGTCTTCTGCCCTGTGTAAATAAAAACAAATTATGTAACCCAAAAATGAACAACCCCCTTGACATACGTCCTTGAGAGTCTTCAGTTTAATGCTGTGTTGCTGGCATGCATCTTAGGCCAATGAAAAAGGAGAGATGTGTTCAAAAGCCAAGACCTCATAAGAAGAGAATAGCAGACTACCGTTGGCCCACTGATGACAAACTGGTGATCCACTGGCAATTGGCTCCAAATTTTCTGGGCGGCCCGCCAGTGGTTAAGCAAAATATTAGGAAAATGCCACTTTCATTCCTCGTTGTCCACCAACGGTCCAAATGACTTCATTTCTCACTTCTGTTGTGCTTTATAAATTAGTTTATAATTAAACAATTTTGTTTCAGCAACAAATAAGTTTTCAACTAAATCATTTCATATCAGACCTACATTATTATTTTTCATATTACTGTTTGTAATATTTGTCCTGATTTATTTTCTAAAATGTCTGTGCATTTAAAATCTGTTTCAGAAGATTAAGTACTAGTCAGATTTCGTATGTCGACTTGCATGACCCGCATGGTCAAGTTGACCACCTCAACCAGCATGACCAAGCTGGTCGACCAGTACAACAAGTTGATGAACCAGCATAACTAGCAAAGTCATGCTGGTGAACCAACATGACCAAACATGGCCAGAATGAAATGCTGCATACACTATGCTGGTCAAGAACAGGTGAGGATGAGCACCTTTTCAACCACCTTGATCGTTAAAGGCCAGCTTAGACCATCTGAAACTACCACCAAAAGCTGATCCTGAGCTGGATTTTTCAGCAGGGAAGTAATGAGGCAGAGCTTAGCTTCTTAGCTGCTTTCTGCCGCCTTAAACTACAGCCTCATTTAAGGTGGATTGGAGAAGTCGAATCAAGGAGCTTATGTGAGTTGTCCTCAGTTTCTTAAACCACATGTTTGATTCTAGAAAAGTCTTCAATGGCCTGAAGTTTAAATGGAAAAGACCCTTTGCTCAACTGGCTCAGGTTTACTTCCTAACGACTCAAATCTGAACATGTGAATTTCGAAAAACATCATCTGTTCTGTTGAAAGTTCCTACTTACTTTGATTCACTGATTTATTTTATCTCCACAGGTGAACATAAACCATCACTATTTTCCTATAAATGTCACAGACCTGTATAACAGTGTTCATTTATGATGGCTGCTGCACAGCAATATTATGAAATTCAACCTTCACGTTTAAACCAAACATGGCAGGAAATGCAAACACTCACACTAGTGAATTGGGAAGTGAGAACACACACTTAGAGAAGTGGGGAGCCACCATGGCACATGTGGAGCTACTGGGAGTTAGGATAAGATAGGATAGGATAGAAGGTGGCCAATGAGCTTAAGGGTACATTAACTATAGGTGGGTCCCAGTTGCGCACTAATTACTAATATTATCTAGTTTCGAGTAGCATGTAACATAGATAAAACCATCAAAGTAATAATAATAATAATAATAATAATAATAATAATAATAATAATAATAATAATAATAATAAATAATAAATAAATAATATTATAATAATTATTCATTAAAAATATGGGGTTTGGTACTGGTACAGAAATACACTATGTTCGTACATACTGTATAGCAGCATCTGGAGACCCACTGTTTCTAGACCAGTATCATATACACCAATCAACCACAACATTATGACCACCCCTTTGTTTCTACATTCACTGTCCATTTGATCAGCTCCTTTTACCATCCCGGAGCACTTTGAAGCAGGGGTATGAGTGGATCAGACACAGCAGTGTTGCTAGAGTGTTTCAACACTGTGTCCACTCACTGTCTGTCCACTCTATTGGTCCACCTGGTAGATGCACAGTCAAAGACAAAGAAGTCAAAGATGCTAATCCATTGATGCACAGTTTGTGTTGGTCATCCTCTAGTCCTTCATCAGTGCTCACAGGACGCTGCCCACAGGATGCTGTTGGCTGGATACTTCTGGACTGACCCTGTTGTGTCACTGTTGTGTTGTGTCACTCATACCAGGGCAAAACACGTTAACACACCACCAGCATATCAGTGTCACTGCAGTGCTGAGAATGACTGACCACCCAAATAATACATGCTCTGTGGTGGTCCTGATCAGGATGAACAGATGGACTATTGTCTTTAATTATAGATCTACAAAGTGCTCCTGTATGGTCTGTGGAGTTGATAAAGTGGACAGTGAAGGCAGAAACCAGAAGAGGGTTATAATGTTATGGATCTCTGTGCCTCTTGTCTGATGGGTCGACCTCCCACCACAGCCACTCCATTTCTAAAACCACAATGACCTCTTCTCAGGGCAGACAGCTAATATGGAGAGCCCTCATATACAAAGATGGGGGGAAAAGAGAAATGTATTGTGGTGAAATGTGGGGGATCTCAAAAGCAGGAAAAAAAGAAATTCAATTAATTCCAGGTCACGGCACTCGTGAATTTAGAGACATGAGTTTTGTTTTTTTTAACATAGCGTGAGGAAGACTGTGAAAATCTACCATCATAGGCTACTATAGTAGAGACAGGACATTAAAATAGATGCAGATGGAACTGGAAGGTTTTCCTGCATGTTCTTAAGTTGGGAATGACTATGGACTTTTGGAAAGGTTTCTGTGAAAGCTTTATTATCCACATTTAAATTCAGTGACAGTGCACTCCCAATGTAAAACTGTCTATCCATCTGTTTGTTCATCTGGTTACCTGTTTGTCTGTCTGTCTGACTGCCTGTATGTCCATATGTTTATTCATCTGTCTGTCTATCCATGTCTATCCCTGTTCCAGACTAATTCATACTCATTACTAATTAATTCATAGTAGATATTTGTTCATAATTACTAATTATTTACAGTAGATACTGACTCATTAATACTGGATACTGAATAATTTATAGTAGATAACTGATAGTGGATACTGAACAATTTGCTGTAGATATTGTTTAATTAATAGTGGATGCTGAATATTTATAGTATAGTATAGTTCATCATATAGTATAGTCATCATAGATAATACATCATAAGTAATGAATACATCATCATAAATACTGAATACTTCATCATAGATAACTGAATATTTAATTGTAGGTACTGAATAACTCATCTTTGATATTGAATACTACATTGCAGAAACCGAATAATTCATCATAGATAACTGAATACTTCATTGCCGTTACTGAATAATTCATCATATATACTAAATATTTAATTGTAGTACTGAATAACTCATCATTGATACTGAATACTTAATTGTAGTTACTGGATAATTCATTACAGATACTGAATACTTCCCTGTAGTTACTGAATAATTCCTTATAGATACTGAGCTCTGTCATATATACTAAATACTTAATTGTAGGTACTGAAAAATTCATCATATACTGAATATTTCACTGTAGACATGGAATAATTCATTATTGAATCTGAACAATTTACAATACTGAATAATTCATAGTAGACAATAATGACCTATTCTATAGCTTCCCAAACCCACTTACACACTTCCATGTTTTTCTGCTCTAACACACACTTCACTCAGCATGGATTTGTTAATGAGCTAATTAGAGGTTCAGGTGTGTTAGAGCAGGAAAACATCTGGGTCCATATGCTTTAAAATGTACAGTGAATTCCCACTAAATGATGCAAATCCATATTTCAGACTTTCCACTGGTTTTTATTTTTTACATATTTATAAAAACAACACACCTGTTAATCATGAATTTGAGCACATATGGGAAAGGTGACCTTTCTGACAACACTGACATATTGACTATATCTACAGGGGTTGGACAATGAAACTGAAACACCTGTCATTTTAGTGTGGGAGGTTTCACGCCTAAATTGGAGCAGCCTGGTGGCCAATCTTCATTAATTGCTCATTGCACCAGTAAGAGCAGAGTGTGAAGGTTCACTCAGCAGGTAAGATCACAGTTTTGCTCAAAATATTGCAATGAACACAACATTATGGGTGACATACCAGAGTTCAAAAGAGGACAAATTGTTGGTGCACATCTTGCTGGTGCATCTGTGACCAAAACAGCAAGTCTTTGTGATGTATCAAGAGCCACGGTATCCAGGGTAATGTCAGCACCACCAAGAAGGATGAACCACATCCAACAGGATTAACTGTGGACGCAAGGGGAAGCTCTCTGAAAGGGATGTTCGGGTGCTAACCCGGATTGTATCCAAGACGAATTGGCACTGTATTGGCCGTAAAAGGAGGCCCTAGAACACCATACTAATAAATTATTGTGGTCTAAAACCAGGTTTTTCAGTTTCATTGTCCAACCCCTGTATATCCATGTAGATAAAAGCTCTGCATCAAGTTTAGGTGCACACATTATTCATATATATGATCCCCTGATCTCACTTTTCCTGTTTTATAAACTGGTGTAAAACAGCATTAATTGAAAAATGGTCTTTCTTGCTCCTGGGTTCCCCTACAGTCAGGAAGTGTAATTTGTGCTTTGAGCCATCACTTAGAGACACACTTTACACATGCATTACTGGACATACAGATTCAGAACTTTCACTGTTAGTGAAAGAAGCATGTGCACTGAGGCAGTAGAGAAATATTGCAGGATGTAATAATACTAGATAACGGAGACTTGATACTGTCTCAGATTATGCCATTACATTTACATTTATGGGATTTAGCAGATGCTCTTATCCAGAGCGACTTACAAGGTTACTCATATTGCAGATGTGGGTCAGAGTAGTGTTCGGCGTCTTGCCCATGGACTCGTATTGGTGTAGAGCAATAAGATGCCCATACTGGGAATCAAACCCCAGACTCCACATGGTGGGGTGGCACACTGGTGGTGTTATCTGTTGCACCACACCAATACACGAGTTCTCAAGCGTGAGATGCAGATCCAGATCATTTCTCCAGAGTTCCATAGTGCAGTTAGCAGTGTTCTTTAAAGGTAAATCTGCCCCAGTGTAAATTATATCAGTTGACTGTCCCAACATAGCAAAACCTATGCTTCCACAGTCTGTGCTTACATCACTGTTACGCACTCCACTCACCCAGCGCTCAAAATACTGAAACTTCTGAATTGAGACTCAGAATATCTCTGAATATAAAAAGCTCTTTCAGCCACATGAGCTGGTAAAAGCTCACTGAGAGGTTTTAAAGTGCACCTCAGATCAGCTCAGTCAAGAGTGTGTGTGTGTGTGTGTGTGTGTGTGTGTGTGTGTGTGTGTGTGTGTGTGTGTGTGTGTGTGTACATGCGTGTGTGTGTGTGTGTGTGTGGTGTAATTTCACAATAGAAATGATGTCGTCACAGCAGCCTTGATAGAGCACAAGTATCCATGCAGATGTAATGCTGTTACTCCAGCTGTGTAGGCGAGTAAACTGTGATGTCACGGATTAATTATTGAAGGAAAGGTCATTTTCTGGGATTTATCTCCAGCAAGCGCATGCGCCGGGATGTCGGCATGCTTTCAGAGGCCAGAGTGACTGTGTGGTAGTTCAGAGCGCATGCTGTGTGACATGAGGCCTGATTAAATGGCAGGGTGGAGAAAGAGAGAGAGTGAACGGGAGAGAGAGACACTGTGTATATAGGTAAAAAGAGGGAGGGAGAGAGGGCAGGAGGGAGGGGGGAGTTTGGGACGATCATTTAAGAGAGTGAAGAGAGAAACAGAGAGAGAGAGAGAGAGAGAGAGAGAGATTGGTGAGACACACACACACGTGTATGTATGTATATATTATATATATATATATATATATATATATATATAGATAGATAGAGAGAGAGAGAGAGAGAGAGAGTGGTCGAGAATGGTGTGTGTGTGTGTGTGTGTGTGTGTGTGTGTGTGTGTGTGTGTGTGTGTGTGTGTGTGATTGAGGCTGTATGTGTGGAGAATATTAATTCTCTCCTCCTGCATCACCTCTCCTCTCACTGCTCCACTACATCACTCCATCCCAGCGCACCAATCGCTCCGCCTCGGAGATCAAACACACTGCACTCAGGAGCGGTGCAGTTCCAGCAACTACACTGCTTCAGATAACTGACACGAACACACACCTACAACAGCCATACATCCAACAACACACACAACGATTAGTTTTATAGCCTTCATACATTTGTAGTATGTGGGCAAAAGTATTAGGACACCTGCTCATTCGTTGTTTCTTCTGAAATCAAGGGTATTAAAAAAGTTTATCCTGTTTTGTTGGCATAACTGTTTCTACTGTCCAGGGAAGATTTTCCACTAGATGTGGGAGGATTTGATTGCATGTAGCAACAACAGCTTTAGTGAGGTCACAATGTTAGATGACCACCAGTCCACCTTATCCCCAACTCCCCAACTTTTCCCATTTGAACGTTCTGGTTGAGGAACTCAGTTCTCTCCACTGCTGCACAGCTTGATGCATGGGGGGTATATCTAGGCCACACCTGACATTAGGCACGGTGCCAGTAGATTCCTGTTTGTCTGCTCCTGAGAGTCCTCTTCTATTGACTAAAGCTCTCTACAGGGACTAGACTAAGCTCCCCGGCCACTTCCTGAATGGTCAGTTTCAGAATCACATAGGTGCTCTTTGCTAGATAATAGTGTGGTGGAGGACGACTATCAACCTAACAGTGACAATCACATATTCACATATATAGGTTTGTGTGTCTGCACATCACAAACCTATCTGCATGGGTAGCTATGGTAATGATATGGGCATTGTAACTACATATCCGCACTGATACCATGCTGGCCCCGCACTCTGGATTTGACATGGTTGTTGTTTGTGTGCAACACAAAAGACACTTTGAAATCTGACTGGATCTGTAATGTAGCCTTAAACGCAAGTAAACACACTCACTACTGTCGCAAACCCATACCTATGGGGAGATTAAATCACCAGTTCTAAGAGTTGAGCTCTATATCAGTGGATCTTTTAGATTTAAATACTCCAGGTTAATAATCCAGGTTTAAATACTTGCCGTTTAGTCTGGTACAGAAACAATATCTCATATGCACTTTTTAAAATTTGTGTATTAGTTGTAGAAGAAGCAGAGGTTCTACCAAGAGACTCAAATACCACACCTTCCTTCCTTCCTTAACAAATCACCTGCACCCACCTGTCTTTAAAAGGCATTTACTGACACGCACCTTTGTTGCTTTTCAGATGCTGACATTTTGCCTTTCCCACCTTTCTTCCAAGAGTTGGTTGTCCAGGGGGTTGGCTTTGCCCCTGCCTTCCATATTCGGCAGAATCTGAGCAGGCCCAGTTTCAAGACCTGGTCCGACTATGGGGCCAACGGCAGAGACTCAAACTCATAAACATTAACCTTCAAATTGTGCATCTTTGGTCATAATAAAATGTGTTTCTGCATCCTCCTCGTAGTCTTCTGGTAGAAATGAATTTCTGCCTATACCAGCATCTTAAAAAAGTCTTTCATGCATACCCTATATAACTCAAATCCTTTCTCCTGGAGTACCACAGGTCTGCAGGTTGTAGAGTTGTCCCTAATTCCACCACACCTGATCCAATGGATGAACTAATTAACAAGCCCTTACTCTGCTGAACTGGGTGTGTTCCAGCAGGAAAACTCCAGAACTGGGATTGAGAACCACTGTACTAATATGCATGTACACAAATTAGAATATCTAATAAAACTTGTTTTTTTATTTGTTCAAAAAAATATATATAAATAAATATATATATATGTATAGTTATCAGTGATTGCAGATTTGATTTGCTTTCAGCCATGTCTTCAGTTTATGTTTAAAATCTGCTAATTTATGCATTTTCATAACTCACAATTCTGTTTGCTGCTTTGTAATGGCATTTTAGCAGCTGCTCTTCTAATCCGATGATTTTTTTCTGACAGAAACCTTCCTCATTATGCCTTTATTTGAACAAACCCATCTGTGTTCTGAATCAGCCACAAACCTCTTCACAGTACAATGGTCATGCTTAAGTTTGAAATATCTAATATGTTCATACATTGTCCAAAGTATTACACTATTTGATGCTTTTCAGCAGCAGAGATCCATTTTCTTTGTCATATTATGTGAAACCTGTGGTCTGCTTAATAATGTGGACCATGCTTTTTAAGTAGGTTTCCATTAAATGGACTCACCTGGTAAACTAATTATCACAGGTGTCTGAGATTGATGTCAGTGATCCAAAGAGCCCTGAGAAACAATACCATCCATGAATTTAACTGAAAAACAAAAAGAAGCCATCTTAAATCCAATCTGCATTATAATCTGGAACACTGTGTATATTATATTCATTGTATTAAATGAGATATTTCAAAACTTTTTAATTGTAATTATATTGTAGAATTTAATTAAGTATAGTCTAATACTGTGAAAGGGAAGGATTGGAAATGAATGGATTGAAATATTTCCCTTTACATGTAAGGAACATAAAATATTTTTAATAAATAATTATTTGAGATGCACTAGTACATAAATAAAATTAAAATGGTTTCATATTATATCAGGTGTTGACACACAAATAAGCAGCAAATATATGTAATGTTTTAGGATTTGTTTTTTATCCCAATTTGGAAGTGCCAATTACCCACCCAGACCCAATTTCATTCTCTCGGACTCCGGCTGCCAACGGCAAGCAGCATGATTCAAAACAGTCATGCAAGGTTCATAGAGTTAGACTGCAGAGCCACTCGGAGTCCAATGGCAGAATTTCTAAAATACTCTGATCACATTTTGGCCATACTACCCAGATATTCTTAGGGCCCATTAATACCAATCGTTGCTTAAAGGTCATTTGAGTACTGCTGCTGACCTTGTGCATCCCTTCATGTCGTTCTTACACCTAATTCCATTATGATGATGGAAACTGGTTTCCCAAACACAACAAGTATTCAATGTTCTTCAGTGGTGTTCCCAGTGACCAGGTCTGAATGCAGTAGAACACCTTTGGGAAGTCATTGAACGCAAGATTCACAGAATGCCAGAGCACCTGAAAATGTGCTTGTTTCAATCAGGTCAGCGTAGAGAAGAATTTCAAAGGAAGTTCAAAAATAGGCTACTGAGTATATCAATGTTGTTTTGCAAACTGTTACACCCTTATCTACCCCCCCCCCCCCCCCCAAATCAAATGTTGTGAACAGCGCCCTCTACCTTTTTAATATCAACCCACATTACTCTAATTATCTAGAATTGTTCTGAAGGCAGGGATTTCTAATAATGTGGCCAGTACGTTTTAAAGAGAACAGAGAGTAATATAGTTTACAGACTGATCACTGGCACACAGAGCTCATTACGCTGAACCTATAGGGGGTGACCGTCACACACACACACACACATATACGCATATGGACACACACTGTTCTGATCATAAATATCCTCATTATCGCATTCACACCTGCAGCACACAATGGTTTTTATCAGACAGGCTTTAAACATGTATTTATAGCATGTTGACTCCCACAGTAATGGCACACAAGTCTGGACAGGCAAACAGCACCTCCATAAACACACACTCATACACACTGTCCATCAAAAGTTTGGGCTCACCTTGTCTTCTTTTGCAATCTGATTTTTTTCTCAGTTATGTTATTAATTAATAATTTAGTAAGAACAACAGAACAGCTACGCACACTACATGTCCAAATGTTTGTGGACACCCCTTCTGATGAATGTACACATGGCTGACGCAGATGTGCAAAGGCACACACATCTTGTCCTCCCTTTGCAGAGAAGTAGTGCAAATGCAATAGAACACTCTCAGGCAGATAAACATGAACTTAAAGAAATACTTTTATATTTATCAAGAGCTTAAAAGCAATGATGCAGCTCATTGGAAACTGCTGCTGTCCGTTTTGGCCCACTGTTCATCCCATAACTTTGGCACCAAAATTGTCTTCTATCTGGGTCCCCCAGACAAAGGAGTTACTGAGCTTCTCCCCTCCAGCTGCCTGCTCCCAGCTGCATGTCCTCCCCTTCATCTCCTGGCTCCACCTTCTCCTCTCCACCTCCCACCTTTATATCCCCACCACCTCCCACCGACACCTCCTCCCTATAACTCCCAGCTCCATTACCTCCTACCTTACATCCTCACCCCTCCCCACTTCCCAGCCCTATCAACCCCCTTCTCCCTCCACCTGGCAATTCAGCCTCCCCTACTCCCTTTACCGTACAGCTCCACCTCCTCCAATCCCATCCATCATCATCTCTTCCTTAGCATCTTGGCTCTTTCCCCTCTGCCTCATAGCTTCACCTCTCAACCCCACCTTCTGCCCTACACCTGCTCTCCTCCAGCTGCCTGCTCTACCTTCTCCTCTGCACTCCCAGACCCATTTCCTCCTATCCACTGCCAAGCTCAATTTCTTCTTCATCCAGGTCTCAGTTCTACCTTCTCCTATCTCCCACCTCCATCTCCATCCCTGCATCTCCAAGCTCCACCTCCTCCCTTCCACTCCCAGCTCAATTCCCACTTACTCACCTCCAAACTCCACTTCCTCTTCATCCAAAAGCACATCTCCCTCATCTTCCCAGCTCCATCTCCATCCCTCCACTTGCAAGGTCCACCAGCTCCCCTCCATCATCACCTCCTGTCTTGCATCATCACCCCTTCCTTCTGCCTCAAAGTTTCACCTCCTAGCTCTACCTCCCCATTTCACCTTCATCCCAGTTCCACCTGCCCCTTTTCCTTCCACTTCCCAATTCCACCTCCTCTCCTCCAATTCCCACCTCCATCTCCTCCCCTCCATTACTGCCTATGTATAGCTTCTCCTCTCCTCCTGCTCCTCTCCACTCCCATCTCTACCTTCTCCCCTCCAGTTCTCAGGTCCACCTATTCCCCTCCAGCTCCCAGCTTTACCTTCTCTTTTCCACCTCTCCACTCCATCTTGTACTCTCCACCTCCCAGCCCAGTTCATCACTAGTCCAGCACATATGATGTTGTTTCTAAATTAACTTGCTCAGCCTTCAGTATAAGTGAAGTGAAGTGACCCCAAACTTATTCCACTCAGTGTTCATAACTGCTCATAATAAAGTGCAAAGCCTACAGTAAGGCGACTGTGAGCGGCCCTGTGGGTGCAGTATGGGTAATTAGCCGTTTTTGTTAGGCAGTAGGGACTGACAGTAAGGTAAACAGGCAGGCCTCATTAAACTATCACAGGCTTCTTCTAATGATGACACACTCTGCAATCACAGCCAGCACTAACACACACTCACTCGCTTGTTAGGATGCAGCTACTCCCTTCCCTGCAGGAGGGAAAGCATATTGATACAACACTGTATTGTGATGTAGTCAGAGAACAATCAGTGTCAATAACCAACAGTTCCCATATACAATCAAATCCTTTATTGGAAAAAAGGGGTCCCAATACTTTTGTGCATATTGTGCGTTTTATGCCTGCAGGTATTCAGGTTGGGATGTTCATCTGCTTTGCATATAATAGAACTACACTGAATGAACTCCTTATATATCTGGTCATCGCTCAGACAGTCCCTCAGGCAGTGTAACGTTTGCACACACTTGGTCGATGGCTGAATTGTTCATAAACAGCTGATTTTGTAAATTTTATATGTAATGGAGGTGTGCAGGTTGATTATATATAAAATCTGGGTAAACACAGTAGGGTTGCTTCCTTCCACTTGCAGGGTGTTGCTGCATCGTCATGAAGGTGAATTGTTGCCACAGCATTTGAGGTGGTTGTAACAGTATCATGTGTGTTTGCAATGATGTTTCTTAGTGGCTGCTTGGTGGTTGCTTTGGGTTCAATAACTGGATGATAGGAGGAGCCATGCCATCCCAAGTGGTTGCCATGGAAATGCAAAGTGGTTCCTAGGTGGTGGCTTTGGGGTTGCTAGATGATTGCTATAGTGTTGGTACATGGTTGCTATGAAGTTGCTATGTTATCACAAATGTCTGATTTTGAGTTTCCTAATTGGTTGTGAAGCTGCTCTAGATGGTTGCTAGATGATTGCTATAAAATTGCTTAGCTGTGGTAAGCCTGGTGGCTGCTATGGAGTTGATGGATTTGCTACGTTGTTTCTAGACATTTGGTATTCTATCACGGATGGATGTTTGCTATTTTTATTTTATTTATTTAGCAATTCTGCTGATGGGTGGTTGTTGTGGTATACTAAGTGGTTGCTATGGTGTGGCTAGATGGTCAGTGTATTTGCTAATTAGTTTGTAGGTGAATGCAATGCTAGGTGTTGCTAGGTGGTTTATATGGTATCCTAGGTGGGCCCATTGGGTTTGTTAATTGGTTTCTATTTGATTATAATGGTGTTGCTGGGTGGTGGCTTTGGTACCCTAAGTTGTTGCTATTGTGTTTCTAGATGCTTGGTGTGGTATTGTAGGTGGGTGTTTTGGGTTTTCTAATTAGTTTGTAGGTGAGTGCAATGGTGTTGCTAGGTGGTTGCTGTGGTATTCTAGGTAGGTGCATTGGATGTGCTAAATTTCTAGGTGATTGCTATGGTATTTCTAGATGGTTGTTAGGTACTTACACACATAGCCAAGCAGTAGGAGTCTTTTCCAGGAACTCTAATCGGTATAATGTGGTGTGCTCTCATGAACAGGGAATTGAACCCTAGTCTGCCATGGTGGACAGTGGTGTTGTTATCCACCACTCAACTCAGATATATGATTTCTCACCCATAGATTCCTTCTTTGTAGCACAACAAGAGTCTGATGTATGTGTGTGTGTGTGTGTGTGTGTGTGTGTGTGTGTGTGTGTGTGTGTGTGTGTGTGTGTGTGTGTGTGTGTGTGTGTGTTTTGCCTCTTGTTAGTGTCATTTGACTTGGTCTGGAGGACATTCACAGGGAGATGCTGACTCTCTCTTGAACACACACACACACACACACACACACACAAACACACACACACACACACACAGTAATTTAAAGTGCTTTCAGTTGAGCCTGCTACTCCAAGCTCCAGGAGGCAAAGATAGGCTTCACGAAAACTTAACTGTAATTCATGCTAATGTATGCAAAGTGTGTGTGTGTGTGTGTGTGTGTGTGTGTGTGTGTGTGTGTGTGTGCTCACATTATGCTCACTGCATCACAACCTCAGCAGCTCTGCTGAATGAAGAGAAATGGAAATGAAAGTTGCTGAAAGTATAAAGTCTGAGCACCCCCAACAACATCTGACCATGCACACGGCCCAGGCTCTGAGGCACAAGCTGCTGTAATCATCACAGTTACTGTACCGTCTTCATCACCACCATCATCATCTTCATGACTACCATGCTCAGCATTCTCGATACATTTATCTCTTTATAAGTGCCATACTTAGTGGGATTCATATGTTGCTTAGTGGTTGCTAGGTAGCTGTTATGGCTACAGTTGATGGTATCCTAGGTGGCTGATGGGGTTGCTGATTAGTTTAGTGGTTTCTATACAGTTCCTATGGTAATCCTGGTGGCTGCCTTGGGTTTGTCAACTGGCTTCTAAATATTTAGTTTGGTGCTGCCCTGTGGTTGCTATAGTATCCTAGATTGTTTATTTGGTGTTGCAAAATGGTTGCTAAGCAGTATTTACTAGGTAGTTGCTGTGGTAACACTGGCTTTGGATTTTAACTTTTTAAATGTGGTTGCAATGGTGTTGATAGGTGGCTGATATATTATCCTAGGTTTTTGCTAAGGTGTTGCTAAGGGGTTGCTAGGCAGTTGCTATGGTAAACTGATCTCCTGTATCCACAACACCACATTCTGACACCAAGTCACCATCACATTTTACTGTTTTGTCCGTTTTGACTAGGGCTTAACAAGTGGACTGGGTATACAGTATGTATACTTTTTGGGGCGGAGTTAAGAATGTTACATAATAGTTTTAGGGTTTTGGAATTGGCCCATTTCCCTGGAATTCATTTTGAAAGAGAGGCAGTGTTTGAGATTCATGGTTTGTTACTTACATAAACTGCAATCTCATTATTCAACTATGCCAAGATGAATACAGTTTAACATTCTAGGTTCCTTTCAGAATCGTTCTCTGATAGACATTATGCTTTGATGGAAACTCCAACTGTTTGCATAGCACACACACCCACACAGCACTAAATGATGATGATGATGATGATGACAATCATTTCCATTTTACAGCAATTGCAGTTTTTGCACTGCTTCATTTCAGCAAATGATGGAGACTCCCAGTGTGCACAGTATGATCACGCACACACACACACACACACACACACACACTAAGCAATAACAATAGACATTCTAGAGGAACACACTTCAATCCTGCCAGTCACACTGCAGTGTATACTTAAAAAAACTGAAATTCAAATTTCCCTTCACACCACATTAGGGATGTAAGTCAACACCATTACTTATATCTGTGTTCAGATTTGAACTATAAGAGGGTGTTGGTTAAACTTGATGTTTATTAACTGGTTCTTTAAATTATGTTTTATTATACTATTATATACAGCATTATGGAGAGTTGGCATTTTATTGTCTTGGGCTCAACCTAGTGTAAAAAACAATCCTAAAGGACATGCATTTCCGGACAAGCTGAGAGATACAGCTGTGGACTGAAGTAGCAGAGTAATATTACAGAATTTTACACAAACATGACGTTTTGAAGTTCTTACAAGCATTTTCTTCCCCACTTCTCCAAAGATCCATAGTGCAGTTAGCAGCATGCGCATCCCAGAGTGGCATCGATAACAGTAGAGCATCACAATGACTTGAAAGTTGGTATTTTAAGGTAAGAATGATACATAATGATACTTTAACTACTATGAACCAGTTTCCCAAAGTGTCTTTAAAGAACCCAAAAAAATATGTTTTGCATCTTTGAGAAGAATCCTTTAACCGGGCAAACAGCATTCTGAGAACTCAGATGTTTCTTTGGCCTTTCATGATCTGATATTGACTAAAGATCATCTTTATTTTAGTAATTTTAATCCTTTTCTCTTGGTCCACTCACTACCTAATTGGTCACAGCTGCTCTCATTCAAATCTGGAATTTAGCAATAAGCAATTTTTGCAATGTAGGGGCTGCATAAAGGTTCACCTCAGGTTCCTGACAGTCTAACAGACGGCCAGCGCACTCCCAGTTCACCTAGTGCATGGGTCAACAAACCAAATGGGACGACGAGACATTCTGTTCCATTTCAACTCAAATCGTTCTATCATGGGAGAGGAACTGGGAGGAACTGTTTATTTCATGCACTTTATTGTCAAACCTGATTTTCAAGCAGGACTGGAAACCCATTGCAAATTCATACAATAGAAAAAAATGTTTGCAGTTGTTTTAGAATATTCCGGTGGCCTGACACACTAGTCAGTTAACATGGAACAAAACAGTAGTTCTTCATTATTGTTTAGTAAAATGAGGAACGATGAAGACTTATGTTTTAAGCCCTATTCGGATGGGATTACATTTACATGGGGTGCTGGGGTAATTCTCTCAGGGGTGGTACTAATAGCCTAGAGTATTTTTTCCTCTCTGAAGGCAAACCTAGTTTTATCATCATTCCATGGCTTGTGCTGAAGCAGAACCACCAATGTTTGAAAAAGATTACACGTCAAAACAGCAATTATAGGACTGCGTCTCACCGGGAGACCATTTGATGTGTACTTTGAAGTTTTAGGCAGTAACTAAGTTCTGTTCTTTTATTGAAAGCAACATTTGGAAAAAAATTTAAGAGATTTAACATTAAGTAAAATCCAAGGGGAGATTCCAGAATCTGTCCTTTCAGTTTGACAATGGCAATATGGATTTCCAAGCAAAATTGTGCAAAAAAGTGGAAGAGTTAACATGAAAAACACAAGGCAGATTTCTACGGCCAAGGCCAACTGGCCACATCTCATCAAACATGACAGATATCAAATGCAACCAGATGTTTTTAGACAAACACAATCAAGGACTAACCGCTGTGGCAGACCAACCTAACATTCTTCTTTAAACATGCTTGTTCTTATTCATTTGGTCAATGTCCCCTGATCTTTACAAACATGGTTCTTTGGGGAACCAAAACTAGGTTTTCTATGGCATGGCATAAAGATCTAAGGATAAAGTGGAGTAGTGATCACGTAGTAGAAAGTCTTACTCCAACAACAGCAGGATAAACTCTTTTAATACCCTTAATTTCAGAGAAACCGTGAATGAGCAAGTGTCCCAATACCTTTGTCCATATAGTGCTGATTGTTTACTTAAGATTTTTTTTATGCAGACTTACATTATTATCATCATCTAATTTCCCCAACATTAACGTCCTCTCCTCTCCCCTTAACTTACCTTTTATCTCCATCATTTCATACTCTGTACTTTTAATTCTCTCTCTCTCTCTCTCTCTCTCTCTCTCTCTCTCTCTCTCTCTCTCTCTCTCTCCCCCAACCCCTCCCCTCCTTATGTCATTATGAAGCTCTAATTGAAAGGCACACTGACGTCCCACTGAGATTCTGTCTTCAGGGAGTTATCTAGAGAGACGGGAGACCGTTCGACTTGGCATCATAATTACTGTCTTTTAATGCGACGAAAAGAGAGAGACCAACTTCTCCTGCAAGGTGCCATACACACACACACACACACACATACACAGCTCTGTTCCCTCCATAACTGCATGAAGGAGAGATAGAGACAGCCTTGCACCCATCAACACACATGCAAACAGCGCAGGACAGTGGAGGTCTGAGCCCTCAGAGGCGTAAAGGCAGTCACTGAGCAGCAAAACAAAAACAGCCTCAGACCTCACAGTCAGGCCAGGAGACAACGTCAAAGGATTTGACCCCAATGTCCTCCACCACACAGAGCCTTCAGACTGACCTCCAAAGGCACAGCAGGCCAGGCCCAAGGCCACCTGTCCAAACAGAATTAATTAACCCCCAGACGACTGGCAATATTACCATCACACTAATACACATTTAAGTGCCCTGATTCACTGTGTAGGCAAAAGTATTGGGACACCAATAATAATCAAGGGTGTTCAAAAAGAGTTTTTTCCTGCTTTTGTTGGAGTAACGGTAATTCCAGAGAACACTTTTCCACAGTTCAATACTGAAGGATGTTATACCCACACATGGCATTAGGCATAGAGCCACTAGTTTTATGTTTGTTTATCTGTTCCAAAAAGTCCTATTCTATTGGCAGTACATCTCTACAGGGATGAAACACACTGTATACATTTGCTAGACAAGATGTGTGCCTGTCAGTAATGGGTGCAACTTGAAGTAGTGGTACTGAATGCATTCAATAGAAGGGGTGTCCACAAACATTTGGACATGCTGTATTATAAACTCATCAGATAAGATAAGATAAGATAAGATAAGATAAGATAAGATAAGATAAGATAAGATAAGATAAGATAGCACCTTGCGTGTTTAAGGTTGTAGTAATGTCAGGCTCGTGCAGGTGGTGTTGAATGAGGATGATCTGACTATAAATACCTGCAGCGTGTGCAACAAGACTCGGGTGTTACAGTGCAGTGAATGTTGTTCAATGTGTGGAACATGGGCTGTAAGGGGATGTTAATGATTGGCAAAAATTAGTGATTGCATATGGTCATACGGGTCTACCAGCAGTGGCAAACGACCCAGTCTACAGGAAATTGTCATCAGAATCGTGGCTGAAAGACAAAACTCATGGACAGGTACCGCCAATGTGTTTCAGGACATGTGAACTGCTCCACTTCCAGGCAAGAACTCCCTCTTAAAATCAAGGTAGCTCCTTCACAACCGGTTTCTGAAAGAAGACTCTGCAAGGAACTGAAAACCATCAACATAGGGAGCAGAGAGACATGCATTTCCAGTAAAGATTTCTGTGGACTGGTATTTTTGCCACTGCTGGTAGACCCTAATAACCTTATGTCTCTGGCACGTCCAAATGCGATCACTCTTTTAAGCCAATCATTAGCTAGCTTTGCAACCCATTTTCCACACATCGTATGAGACACTGCAATGTACCACTTCTTCTCAATCTATGAATCTGTCACACACCCTGCATGTATTTAAAGCCTAATCATCCTTGTGCAATAGTGGAACCCTATTTGGTTCTAGCTTTGTTCTCAGATACTGTACTGAAATATCATTCCTCTGCTAATAAAACACAAAACACATCTGGGTTTTGGATTTGCATATACTCTATCCCCTGTAGTATTAATGCAGTATTGTGCTGCATTAATACTGTATTACTAAATTACTAAATGTAGAGTGTCTTTTTTCTGGACATGTCCTCTTTTTGGGATAATAAAAATCCATCCATCCAGGATTCAGTCACCACATGTTCTGTGTCAGCATATTTACAGCTTTAAACACCTTAAACTTCTGACAACAGTCAGTTTGCATTACCAGACATCTCACCTCTCCCACAACTCACGGGACTCCCCCGCATATCAGTGTTCTCTGTGGCTGGGACTTTTTATGATTGGTCTGTCCTTGTGCGCAGTAAATTCCATCCCACCCTCTCACATATACCCTTCACAATTTCGGCATATTTTTACACACACCCCCTCACACACACACACATACCCACCCACCCAACCACAGTGAGTATCCATGTGTCCTCTTTTCTGAAACCAAAATATGGTCAGAATGCCCCAATTCCACACCTTCATCCTGAACACACTCTGGTCTCTACAAGACATCTAAGGCAGACAGAGAAGGAACTGTGGACACACCAAATATTGAAGCATCTGGACGTTGAGTAAATAATAAAAGAGAACAGAAAACCATGTAAGAGCAGTTCCTGGAAGCTGTGTGAAACTCTTGGACCCTCCTGTCCCATTCCAGACTGGGAAATGCCTTGTTACTGATGCGTGAAAAACAGTTACGTCATCTCACGGGAATAATCGCTCGTATCTCAAACCCAACACACATGCTGATGACATAACACTCCAGTACAGCCCTGCTGTGTGTGATCACTCGCAGAGTGGGTTTTACTAAGTGTGGAAAGGAACACCCTGAGGTTTACTCGTCATTCGGAATTATAGGAAACATAAATCATAATTCACACACACACACACACACACACACACACACACACACACACACACACACACACACACACACACTTACATAAGAATAATCGGTATCTCTAGATCTCTAGGAAAGACAATGTTGTTTAGTCACAACTCTCACATGCACACACGCACACACACACACACACAAGCAAATACACTATAGTTACAATAGTGGAACCACTTCTCTGCACTATTTCTTTGCACTATTTTTAAAAGGCTCTTAAAGGTTATCCATCACAGAAAAGAGCCTGTCATCTGTACACCAAGGAGCGATAGTATTATGACCACTTCCATGTTACACTTCTCTGTAATTACAGACTGTAGTCCATCTGTTTCTCTGCATAATTTCTTTGCCTCCGTTCACCCTGTTCATCAATGGTCAGGACCCCACAGGACCACCACAGAGCAGGTACTATTTGTGTAGTAGGTCACTCTCAGCACTGCAGTGACACTCACATGGTGGTGTTCTCTTAGTGTGTGTTGTGTGGTATGAGCGGATCAGACACAGCAGTGTTGCTTGAGTGTTTAAACACTTTGTCCACTCACTGTGCACTCTATTATATACTCCTACCAAGACGGGCCAGCTGGTAAGAGACAGCTTCTCTGTTTCAGCAGTTTGTGTTGGGCACCCTCTAGTCCTTCATCAATGCTCACAGGATGCAGCCCACATGACACATTTGACTGGATATTTCTGATTGGTGGACTGTTCTCAGTCCAGCAGTGACACTGGCGGGTTTAAACACTCAAGCAGCACTGCTGTGTCTGATCCTCTCAGACAAGAACAACACACACTAACATACCACTGCTATGTCAGTGTCACTGCAGTGCTCAGAATCACGCACCAATCACATAATAGCTGCTCTGTGGTGGTCCTGTGGGGTCCTGACCATTGAACAACAGAGGAAAAAATGAGGCTAACAAGGTATGCAGAAAAACAGACAAACTACAGTCTTAATCATAGAACTACAACGTGCTCCTGTGTGATCGATAAAGCTGATACAATAGGTATTGAATGTAGGGACAAGGAGGTGAGTCATAATGTTATGGTTATATATGGTTCTAGATAGAATAGTAAAAAAGATTATTTGATGCACTGAAGTAGTGAAACCTTGTTTGGTGCCATGAAGTATACCGATATAACCATTTTTAAAAGGTTCTTTAAACATTCTTTGCAAGAGGTTACGCATAATAGAGACAAACCACTAAACTGCAAGGTTCTATATAGTACTGAGAAAGGGCTTCTTGAGCCATTTCTATGTACAGTATGGAGAGTATCATCTTTGAAGGGTTCTTTAAAGGTTCTTTAACAGAGATGCTCCATCACAGGAAAAAGGGCTTTTTGATTTTTGTGATATTTGGAACTGAGGACCATTTCGAAAAGGTTCTTTCAGGGTTCTTTGCATAAAGTTGTTCATCATAGGGAAGAGCCATTAATCTATGTAGTTCTTGGGTACAGAAAGTTATCCAACCTGTCGCAAAAGTGGAACCCTAGTACTTTATAGATTAGAACCATTTCACAAGAATTTCAAATGGTTCTTTGAAGAACCCTTGAAGAACACAGACATGCGTATCCACACAGCCACAGATGTTTATGGGCCACCCTAATAATGGATGCATTCAGCTATTTTAAGTTGCACTCCTTGCTGACACAGATGTGCAAATGCATGCATAGCTCGTCTAGTCCCTGTAGAGAAGTACTGCCAATAGAATAGGACTTTCTGGAGCTAATGAACATAAACCAGTTGGCATCATTTGTAAAGCCCGGCGTGGGGTATAAAGGGGTATAAAGACCCCCGGCATTGAGCTGTGGAGCAGTGGAGCTGTGTCCTCTGGATGGATGGAGCTCCATCCAACACTTCTGGGATGAGGTGGGGAGCTGGGGATGAGGTGGGTTGGGGATCATCCAACATCTGGACCATTAATGCTCTTGTTGCTGAATGCAATCAAATCCTCACAGCAATGTTCCAAAATCTAGTAGAAGGTCTTCCCTGGACAGTAGAGACAGTTACCATTTAAAGAAGACACAGTGAATGAGCAAGTGTCCCAATACTTTTGTCCATGATTTCTACATGCATGCATACACACACACACATACATGCACACACATGCACACGCGCCCTCGCGCACACAGACTAACGCCCTGCAAACCCAACACACACACACACACACACACACATGCACATACACAGAAGGCTCCCCAGTGAAAAAAACTCTTTAATGCCAAATCCCTTCAGCACATCTGTCAGGGCGAACTGACGGTGCGTCACAACCACACACACACACACACACACACACACAGTCCACCATCCCTGTTCATGTGCCCCCAAAGCCAAACGCAACAACCTGCGAAACAGCGCGCGCTGCACTGAACCATTCACACACACACACACACACACTCACACACTCATGCGTGGCGCGTGCGGTACATCCTCTGCGCGCGCGCTCCAGTACAGAAAAGAGGAGGGTTAAAAGAACCCGGTTCAGGGGCTTTAGAACCGTGAGAAAATGTGAAGCATGTTAGTAGAACAGCCGCAACAGAACATCAGCAGAACATCAGCAGAACAGCAGCAGAAGATCAGAGCGGCTTACCTGAGCTGGAGAGAATCCGCTGGAAGAGTGAGGCTGGATTTGCTTGCGTGCTTCACCACTACAGAGAGAGAGAGAGAGAGAGAGAGAGAGAGAGAGAGAGTAGGCGAGAGAGAGAGAGAGAGAGAGAGAGAGAGAGAGAGAGAGGGGAGAAAGGGGAGAGAAGGGAGACTGGGAGTGAGGAGGGGAGAGGGAGGAGGAGGGAGGGGAGAGAGAGAGAGAGAGAGAGAGAGAGAGAGAGAGAGAGAGAGAGAGAGATCAAATCTGACTGTAATTAAAACCAATGCTTGAAATTGGAATCAAGAACTGAACTGATATTAATTCCTTAATGCAGAGATTCTTCATATTTTACAGAGAGGGGGGAGAGAGAGAGGAGAAAGAAATACTAAAAGATGGGGAGAGACATGTAGAAGAAGAGAAAAAAAAAGAATGAAGGAGGATACAACAAACTATACACACTCATCGTCAAAAAAAATATTTGCACCCAGAAGGAAGTGTGGGGTTGCAATACGATTGTGAGGGAAGATAATGTTTACTAACAATTCTGACCAGTAAGGATGATATTTATTCAGCTACACATACAGAAGTAGTGTCTCTCAGTATGACGCTGGGTATAACACAATATACAATCTCAGAACATCTTGGAATCCCTCTCAAACTCTTCCAACAATTTTGAACTCTTCTCTGAAGGATACTTTACTTGCAAAAGATGCTACCAACATAATAGCATGAGTCAGAGTGGAAAGCAGTGAGAGAAAGACAATAAAAGCACGAGAGAACGAGGGAGACATGGGCACAGTGAGAGACAGACACTTGGCTTTATGGTTGTTTATGATTACTCAGGTGTGCTCCAATGCTTCATCAGTGTAGGTATAAGCTTTCGATGAAAGTCTATGAAAGTCAAATAAACTGTTATGAGACTAAAAAACAAGAATAAATCCATTAGATATCAGTCAGATCTTCTGCACGGTGTAATCTTCTACATCTTATCGCCAAAGTTGATCCATGTTTCGATTTTGAAGGAAAAAAGCTCCTGTAACAGCAGAAACATAGCGAGGAGTCTATATGCTCTGCCGTCTTCTCACTTCTGTTTACGGACGCTGGGAACTGCCCTCTGTTGGTGATGTATTCTTTGACGTATCCTCGGTTCCACTAAAACTGGTGTAAATGCATGCTGGTTCCTTGAAAAGGTCCTTATAAGTCCAAACAGACTCAGTTCAAGGACCATCTGTTTTTTCCAATAAATCTATTAGGCATTGCAGGGACATATACAATCTTATAGCAGGTATTAGATCATTATGCCGATGGCAGTGGCAGAAGATACCACCACATCTGTGAATCAAAGCATCACCAGAGAAGATCCTCAGCACCTGGTGATGTCTATGAATCTCAGACTTCAAGCAGTCACTGCGTTGAGAGATCTGCAACACAAAAGTGAACATGACCAGCCTAATGTACCTATTATTATATGTCCTAAATATGATGGTGCCCTGAAATGAGGAGGAGTGTGTGAAAAATAGGGTTAAACTGAAATGTACACAGATCAGCCATAACCTTATCCTTGTTTCTACACATTTTAGTAAACACCACTGACCATACAGGAGCACTTAGTATTTATATAATTACAGACTGTAGTCCATTTGTTTCACTTCATACTTTATTCTCCTCCTTTCACCCTGATCTTCAATGGTCAGGACCCCCCAGGACCACTGCAGAGCAGGTATTTGGTGGGTCATTCTCAGCACTGCAGTGACTCTAACATGGTAGAGGTGTGTTAGTGTGTGTTGTGCTGCTACAAGTGAATCAGCCACAGCAGGGTCACTGCTAGACTGAGATTAGTCCTCCAACCAGAATATCCAGCCAAGTGCATCCTGTGGGCAGCATCCTGTGAGCACTGATGAAGGAAAAGAGGGTGACCCACACAAACATTACATCAACAAAGTGGAGCAAGGAATATCTAATAGAGTGGACAGTGAGTGGACACGGTGTTTAAACACTTCAGCAGCACCGCTAACACATCCCCACTGAACACCACTGTAAACACTAAATATTTCATAGCTTACTGCAAAGAGGTCAAAGGAAGGTACAGAATCCAAGAGAAAGGACAGAACAGAAAAGATGTTGAGGGGACGAGAGAGATACAGATAAGACTGGAAAGTGGAGGAGAAAGAGAAAAAGGAAGAGAACAGGGGAGAGAAAGTGAAAGATACTCAATAAGAGAATTGGGCAGAGAAGAGATAGAAAAGGGGGAAAGAGAGAGAACGAGAGAAGAAGTGTGAAAGAGCCTAAGAATCATAAAAAAAGATTCATAATAAAGCTGTCGGAACTGAACTGAAGTGAACTCAGTCAATCTGAACTTACTATAACTGGGTTTCCCAGAAGCAGCTTAACATGAATACGATTCGTAAATGGTTGAGCGAGCAAATAAAATGCTTTCAGGAAACTGGACCCTGAACTGAGTTTAAATGGTACAAAGACGTGTTGAAAAATATTCAAGGCTATAGCCTCCAGGTCAGGTGATGCTCCTGCATGTGACTTCTGATAAAAGTAGACACCAGTATCCTATTCCTTTTCCATTCATCAGCTGGGTTTTTGTGATGTTATTTTATGCCCGTTTGGAGGTACTGACTACCCAACCTCGTTCGGGCCCTCCCCCATCACATAGGATGCTACCAACACTACGAGGGTGAAGACAAGCACATGCAGTGGTGGAGAATGGACATTTTCATAGGGGTGGCAGATTGTTCACAAAGGAGTGGAACAGAAACTGATGCCTTACTTTTTTATGTTGCAAGTTGACTTGGACCAAGAGTCAAATCCTACCTCCTACCTCTCTCTCTCAAGTTGGGGGGAGGATCCCTGGGCATCCCCTAACTCCACACTCCACCCCTGGCCTCCACTGATACTTGTGAAGCCGGCCATCTCCTCTTTTTGAAGCACACTCAGAGGAAAGCGCCAGGTCCCCAGCTCCGATACAATGGCTAATACAGACCAGTGCTGGCCAGCATCGCACTGGGTGTGATGAGGGGAGAGAGTGCCATCTATCAACCCAGAGAGAGCATGGCCAATTTTGCTGTCCTGGACTCTGGCTGCCGAGGCAGAACAAACACCACTGGTTGAGAATAACCGATTAAAATAGCCAGTAGGTGGAGCTTTAGAAACATCTATTTGCTCCTCAGAGCTTTATATGTGAAAGCACTGCAAAAACTTTTTTATATGGTGTTGGTTTCTTTGAAACTACCTGAATACCCAAGTTTGTTTGCCAGGCTGATGTCTGAAAAACAAGCTTGGCAAATTGAGAAAAGATTTTCCTGAAAACAAACAACCAATTCTCTAAAACATTACACATCCACGTGCAAAGCACATATAGAGCAGATACTAAAGCTCTGCCTACTGGTCATTTTAATTGGTTCTTCTCAATCAGTAACAATTGTTCTACCTCAGAGGTAGAACTGCCTCCAGAACCGTTTTGAGTAGTGATCTTGCACACCAGCACTGCCGGATGCCAAGCAGTATGACCCAGCATTTGAACCTGCGATTGACCGCTCAGCCTAAATTGCTCTGAGAGCACTGTTGGCCAGTCATTTCTTGGGTGGGGGACCATTCTCAGCACAGCAGTGACGTTGATACAGTAGTGACATGGCAGTCTGTGTGTTACTGGTATGAGAGTGTAAAGCACAGCAGTGCTGCTGGGGGTTTTATACACATCAGGGTCACTGCTATATTAAGAGTGGAGCACCATCCAACAATGTCCAGCCAAGAGCTGCTCTGCGTTCAGAAGCTGACCGCTGGTGAAGGATTAGAGAATGGCTAACAGCAGTTGGGTATGGGCAGCTAGGCAACCTGTAGCTACAAGAGAGGGTGTTCTAATAATGTGGCCTTCAAGTGTATAGTGTTTTGAAAAGGCATTTAGCTGGTAAGCTGATTAGTGAATCATATGAATTACAGCATTAATGTTGCATACTGGTGTAATTCTAGTTGCATTTAAAGCAATCGGATCAGCTTCGGGAGATCCACTGCCTACTGTACATTAACTACAGTTAAAAGAGCCATCCAAGCACTTTATTAGGAACACTTGTACACCTACACATTCATACCATCCTCTATGGCTATATTACCCTGGATGAAAAGCATCTCAGACTGAACAACACATTCAGCCTTGAGGAGGAAGAGCTATGACAGAAGAAGCCCATATCAAGGTCCATCAAGGTCAGACAGGAACAGAAAGCTGAGGCTGCTGTGGCCACTGGTCTGCCAAAACTGGACACTTGAAGGCTTGATACATGAGACTTACACAAATGGTAGAATGAGGACTTGACACCAACAGCGTGAATCCACCAACCTAACCAGCACATTTAGGTTCATTAATGTTAAGGAACCTTTGCCAGCCCATATGGTTTTTCATATACACTTTATGGACAAATGTATTGGGATACCTGCTTATTCATTGTTTCCTCCAAAATGAAGGATATTAAAGAGTTTATCTTTATTTTTTTGGAGTAACTGTCTCTGCTGTCCAGGGGGACATGAACTGATTGCAATGCTATTTGATAGGAAGATAACAAGCAATCAAATTGAAACTGAAACCTCAGAGAGTGGACCTTTTGCGCATGCTCGTCAGTTTAGGAACATGAACTGCTCAGAGGAATGTGGGATATATCGGATCAGTCGGGAAAAGGTTGGATTTAGTGAGAAAATCAGATTTGAGCCATTAGGTGTTCAAAAATCTGTCCTATGGAATTTGAATATTCTTACTCAGATTGTGCGGTAGGGGTGGAGTGTTGATAGCACGTCCAACAGCATGCCACACATTTTCAATCTGGGATAGGATTGACCATTTGACTGGCCATGGCGTCGTATCTGTGTCTTCGAGGCAAGCTCTTCAGACAAACACCATGACACCAGGCCTTCTGCATGTGTGAGGAGTGACAAAAGACCATCGTCTTAGTGCTGACCACGTCTTCACATGTCATGGAGTCATCTTCAGTGACCAAAACAAGACCTTTTGTCTTAAAAGGTCTTGTTTTGGTCACTGAAGATGACTCCATGACAGTCTTCTGGAGTCTGAGTGACTCCAGAACTCTCAGTCATGCGTTGCAATTGGTTGTTTCCATCTGGTGCAACTATTTTTTATAAATATGTGTGTATTTCAGTGGGTGCATGATGTCATTACAATTGTTGTCCACAACCATATAGTGTTTGGACGTATAGTGAACAGGGAAAACCTGTTGTTGGTGATTTTTTTATAGAATACTTTACAGAACAGTTCTATATAGCAATAAATAAGGTTCTGGTATTGATTTGAGTAAACAAATCATTTTCAGTTTGATATAGAACCCTTCTGAATGTTTCTTCACTCTATAAATGAAAGACAGAGAGGGAAAGAGCAAGAGAGAGCGAGCGAAAGAGTGAGTGACCAAGTAAAGCTACGTCAAACTTCACTTGACAACGTATGGCAACCTCTCCTCTGGCAGCCGTTCTCTTATTAATCCCGGCATGTGTTCATTTATTCACACCATCATTTATTCATCTCTCCGCTGCTCTGTTTTCAAAGTGAATATGAGATGTTTGGAGGATGGAGACCTGGCAACATCTCTGCTGACAGGGAAACGAACTATGGAGCATGTCGCTACATTGAAAGAATGAAAGAACAAGAGATAGAGAGATGAAGAAAGGCAAAAGAGATATGCACATGCTTTCACAGCATATGTATACTATATAGTTTAAAAGTGTGTATTCAGTTAAACCATTACATGTGCATTTATCTATATTTCTAATGGTTATTATCAAATATTAAGGCTCTTATTGATTCATCACTTGGGAAACAGTTGGGGAGGGAGAGATAGGGAAGGAGGAAGAGAGAGAACCGGTGTAAGAAGATGGAAAAGGAGAGAGATTGAAGCAAAGGAGAGAGAAGAAAGAGAAGGGAGGGAGAATGAGTGAAATAATGAGAGGGAAGGAAAGAGAAGGAAAGAGAAATGGAAAGTGAGAGAGAGAATGGGTGGAGGGAGAGAGAGATGGAAAGGGATAAAAGACAGAGAGATGAGAGGAATTGAGAAAGGAGGGAGAAAGGTGGAAGGGAGAGGGAGATGGGAAAGACAGATGGGAAGCAAGTGAAGAGAGAGAGATGGGGAGGGAGAGAGAAAAGAAAGAAAGTGGAGGGAGGGACAGAGAAAGTATGGAGAGAAAGAATTGGAAGAGAGATAGGCGAAAGAGAAGAGAGACTAAAAGGAGAAGGAATGAGTGATAGACTAAAAGAAGAAGAGATGTGGTGGGAGGGAGACAGTAAGAGTGGGAAAGAGATGGAGCAGAGTTTAGCAGTGAGAGATGGAGGGAGAGAGAAAGAGAGAGAGAGAGAGAGAGAGAGAGAGAGAGAGAGAGAGAGAGAGTAAGAAAAAGTCTAGGAGTGAAGAAGAGAAAAGTGAGGGAGAGAGTTTGGGGGAGAGAGCACAGTAAATAAGTGAGTGAGAGAGAAAGAAATAAGGGGGGAAAGAGCAAATGGATGGACGTGTGAGAAGGAAGAGAAAGGGGTGTGTTTTTTACATGTCTTTGCTCGCTGCTCATCTCACTTCTGCGGCCTGTTGCCATGGGAACGCAGCTGCAGCAGTTCGGAGTCGTGAGTTGAGGAGTCTGGAGGCTGCAGCTTTAGTAAACACACTTGCACGTCCTCACTGGATTCAGTCTTAAGGACATAAATTGACAATTAAGCTACCCCCCACACACCCACACCCAACACTACCACAACACTACCTCACACACTACAATCCCACCCTGCCCCACCCTTAAAGTCATGATCATCCAAAACATGTTCAGCAACCGAACTTTCCTTCTTTAGTTTCAAACTGGAGTTACAAGGTTTTTGGAGTTACAGGGTTTCTGATAGTGAAACTACAATTGCATTTTTCCCAGTTATTCAAATCCATTCCGAACAAATCCACTTTAAACTACTGCATTAAGATTATTGCATTCCAGTTCTACCACTGTCTACCAAACCCTAACACTACCATTGTATTAAGACTCCGAACAATTTCAAATCCAACTAAGCCAATTTCAAACAATCCCACATATCATTTTAATCCCGTTACAAACAATTCCAATTCAAATATTGCTTTAAAGCTCATTCCAAACAATTCTATTCTATTCTGAAAAATCCAAATCCCACTTTAAGTTCATTTAACACAATTCCAAATACGGCCTTAAGCCAATTCCAAACAATTCTAATAATAACTATCACTTCAGTCCATTCCAAACGATTCTAATTCCAGCTGTCCCTTTAAGCCCATTCCAAACTATTCCATTACAAACTGGAGCTTGAAGCCAACAATGGCCTTAAAGTGTGTTTCCGACAGTGTGAGGTCATTTATGTTCCCATGTTTCCTTGTTCTTGTGCTTCCACTGCAGGAAAGTGATCACATTCTGCTTTGGATAGCTACGAGCTCCACCCACTTGAGTTGTGCTTCATCATGCTATTTGTGGATGATGAAGCACTCACGCTGTTCACTTACTGATGAATTTTTGGCAGCGCTTTTCTCCTGATGGTGGACCGTTAGTCATGCTATTCACCTGCTGATTGATTTTCATTGTGTTGCTCTCTTACTCATACATTTTTTATCCTTTCTTTCATTGTATCATCATTGGTAGCTTTCACTGTTCTGATTCATTAGGGATCCTATTGATTTCTATAATATTCTCCCATGTTTTCCAGTTGATTGTTCAGTGGGTATTAACTTATTTCCAGCCATAAATTTCTCCTACTGGTAGAGCCTAAGCTGTCTTCTACTTGTGGGTTTTAAGAAGCATTGTTCTCCTGTGAGTGGTTTTAGGCAGCACTGTTCTACATTCATGCTGTTCTGACCTTTGTCTCTTGATTTGGTTGTACCAATTAACCCACCCACTCACTTACACTCCCCCATCTACTGCAATGCTCCAAACACTAGGAGGGTAAGAACAAGAGCATGCCCCCTCTGATACATGTGAAGTCATTCACTGTTCCAGCTGCCGCCAGTGCAACATCACTGGGCAGCCAAAGCACCAAAGCACCAAATCCCCAACTCCAATACATCGGCCAACAGATACCTTTGCAGCATCACAGTGGACGTGCTAGGGAGAGAGCACCATCTACCCATCCAGAGCGTAAATGCCCAACAGTGTGCTCTTGAGCTTTGCTGCTAAAGTCAAAGCTTCATGACACATAACTGTACACCTATGTAGCAGATATGCAGGTGGAGCACATGAAGTGGACGGCGAGTGGAACCATTAAAGGAGTGTTTCTGATAAAGGCTTGTATGAGGCTGCATGAGGAGAGTCATGGAATGTCCAGGAACGAATGAGTACTATCTGGGGCTCAAGACTTTCTCTTTGCCAGCCATTAAATTAGCTCTAATGTTTTATTATCTGACCTAATTGCATTTCTTTGTTTGAGCCAGTCTATGGAAGTGGATGACCTCATTTGGGATGGACCGAGTTAAATGGACTTCTGCATTTGTGTGCCTGTGAAGGGAGTCAGTCTGACTTTATCAACAACCATTAGCTCAGGAACAGGAATGTCTCTATATTAGGGAAATGGGATGCTTTGTATGGAATGTGGAAAGTCACCTCAGCTCAGGAATTCAGTCAGTGTCTTCACAGAATGGATTAAAGGGACATTCTGACCAAAATAACGAGCGTTACCAATGATCTGTTGTAAAGCTGAATACTCTACAGCCACTGTCACTGTAGCCTCTAGAGCAAGATTGCTCGGAAGATCCATTTCAGAAGTTTCATTTTAAACATATTAACGTTAGAATTGAATGGTGTTGCTAAGATGCAGAATATCACATTTGTTTTTAATAGTATATAAACCAGCCAATCAGAGTAGGGCTCATCTCTTCTGTCAGTGTTAAATTCTGAGGTAGGTTTGCAAAGCAACATATTTTTTTAATTACATCAAATAACAACTTAAATACTCAATAAATGCATTTGGGGCAGCCGTGGTGGTTAAGGACCCAGCTTTATGACTGGAAGGTTGCCGGTTCAAATCCCTGAACTGACAAGACTGAAGTGCCCCCCGATGGATAGGGCTGCCCACCACTCCGGGCATGTGTGTGTGTGTGTGTGTGTGTGTGTGTGTGTGCATGTGTGTGTGTGTGTGTTTGTGCATGCATGCACTGCTGTGTGTGGCTGGGTCAAATGCAGAGGATGAATTTCAATGTGTGCAGCACACTGGGTCTATGTGCACCTCAGCACAGGTGGAGGTAAGGTGTAGGTGTGTGGTGACACTGTATCTAACTAAAGCAGTGACCAGACACCTGATGAGAGTTGTTCTCTCAGTTCAGGGAAACATAAATCATGCAATGTGTAAATGTGCTTCACAGTTGAGGGAGTTACTGCAGTAAACACTGCAGCTGTACTGCTTCAGTCTGGAGGTGTATGCTGACATCTAGAGGCCAAGAGCAGCACGTGCAGTGCACATAAAGGCTGCTCACATGGTAGCTCATCTGCAGAAGATCATACTGGGACTGAATCTTTAACTGGCACTGCAGGAGGCAGTCGGTTCAACGTTCAAGAGTTTTATTGTCATATATATAAAAATAAAAAACACTATATACATCAGAAATCCTGCTATAAAGAAATCTTCCAGAGTGTTTATGGGCTGAGAAATGGAAGAATGTGGATGAATCATTTCTAATGATTAGATTGACAAGAATATTTACATGAATAAGTCTTATACTTAACAGTGATCCAAATATCAAGAGTACTAGAGTCTCCGCTCAAGCTTCTATAGTCTTCCATCACTCTTCTATAGGAAGAGTGGTCTCAGCAGGGCATAAGTTGATTACTTCCGTGCCACACCAAACTGATGCAGGAAATCATAGTAAAGGAGCCCCAACTGAGTCCTGAGTGTATAACTGACCAAACATGTACGAAGGTGGACATTTCAGCAACAGAGCATGATGCTCCCACCATCAATCTTAACAGCTGGTACAGTGTTCTTGGGTTTTAATGCATCATTTCACTATTAAACATTTCCCCTGAAGGCTTTTCTTTGTCCATGTGTTCAGCTTTAAAATTTAGAATTTGTGGAACAGTGGCTTCTTTCCTGGATGGCAGCCTGTCAGGCCATGGTGAAAACTTTCTTGACGGTCGACGGTGATGCTGGTGTTGCAACAGTTTTCAGATCATGGTTCTTGGGTTGTTGCTGACCATTCAAACCATTCCTCTCAACTGAAGGTGGCAATTTGGATCTTCTTCTAAACCATGTCAAAGTGGCTACACCTACCAGTAAGTGATAAAGTGATGATCTTAGAATCTGCAGCTGAATAGATCCAAAAGACATTCCTGACATGTACATATATAGTCATTCTCAAATTTTATTTAGACCATTTAGACATTTATTTAATTAAATGTATTGCATTATTGCAGTTTCTGCCCAAAAACACTGTGGATGATTAATTTCCAGCAGGATTTCTGAGATGTCCAGTGTTTTTTCATCATTTTAAGCATAACAAAACAGAAACACACATTTCATAATTTCAAATGAAGACAAACTTGAGTAGCTGAGGATCTCCTGATAATAACAATATCTAGCATGTGTAACTGTCTGATTTTTGGAGAATTGTGTGGAGAACTGTGTGTGTGTGTGTGTGTTTTTTAGCCTGAGACTGTAATACTAACGTTTCACCACTAGATGTCAGTGTTCCTTCGCTTTACCGCATCACCACAGAAACTCTAAAACTGAATCTTTACAAACTAAACTCAACTCTTCAGACTCTTTAAGGCTTTGAAAGAACATTTTGTGAATGTTCAATGAGATTTATATGGGTTCATTTTCCAAAAACAGTCACAATAATTTTTTTCTACCAACCTTACAATGAAAGAGTCATTTTATAAAGACTGATATATGTAAATGACCACTGTACCCTTCCATATTCTAGAAGCAATCCTGCTGGTCTAAGTTACTGTAGGCCAAATATGTGGATTTATAAAATGTGAATGGATTAATTTTCATGGGGTGGCACTGCAGGTAGTGCGTGTCTTACACAGTTCCAGGGACCCGAGGTAGAGGGTTCAATCTCAGCTTGAGACCCTGTCTCTGAGGAGTTTGGTATGTTCTCCTCATGTCTGTGCTGGTTTCGTCCAGGCACTCTGGCTTCCTCCAGCCTCCCACTTGAAAATACACTTGAACTGACCATGCTAAACTGCCCCCTAGGTTTAAGTATGTGGTAGCCTGTGATGGAATGGAACCCTGTCCAGGGGATTTTCCTGCCTTGCATGTAATGATTCCTAATAGGCCCACCCCAACCGAGAGAAGCAGATAAGATGGATGGATTGATAGTTAGAACATAAACCTGGCTATTTTTATTGCTAAATTTGCATACATGGAAATTCAACCAGGGAGAAAATGGTAGTTTTTTTACTTATTAAATATTATTTAAATACATTATGTCAAAAGATTTTCCAATGTATGGGCCCTTTAATACAATATTACTTACAGTATATATTATTTCCCATTATGTTTGTTATTATTATTATTATTGTTATTATTATTATTATTAGTAGTAGTAGTAGTAGTATTCATTGCACACTTGCACATGCAACACTTTTAGTGTTCGTGTGTCTTCTCATAAATATTCTGTGACATCATCACGTTTGTGAAACTCGCAAATAGAGCCAGGTTTTTATACTCATAATACATGTGTCACATGTATAGTCTACAAGTGATTTCAGGTAACTACACACACAAACACACACACACACACACACACACACACACACACACACACACACACACACACACACACACACACACACACACACACATTCTCACACACACATTCCCACACACATTCTCACAGACGTCTGAACCCAATGTTTCTAAATCTGTCAGACTATATGATCTTTACTGAACGTTTGGTTATATAATACATCCCAAGAGTACAAGAAGAATGTGGCCTAGTGAGGTATCTCAGGAGAATGCTCCTCAGCATGCACATGAATAATTCTTCCACTTTCTCCATAATGTGAATCTGTATGTGCAAAACATTAATAAGTGGCTGCTCTGCTGAACAGCGTCCTGACTTATATGAAGAAAACAACAGCAGATGATGTGCAGAGTATCCTGTAAAAAGAAAGATGGTCAGGGAAAGACTGGATTTCCCCACCTCTGTTCTAAGAGATAAATCAAAAATCCATACTATGTACTAAAACTAAGGCATAGGCCAGTGTTTCTGTGGTGGTGGAGGCACCCCTGTTCTGAATGTTATAGTGTTAATACACCCCATGAGACTCTGAAGGATTTTATAATGAGCTGATTAGTTGAATCAGGTGTGGTGGGAACTGGGAAAGCTTTAAAATATGCAGGGTAGGGGTGCCTCCAGGACCAGGGTTGAGAAACACTGGCATAGACAATGTACTAGTCCAGGGGTAGGCAACCCTGCCCCTGGAGTGGCAACATCCTGCACAGTTTGCATATTTCCCTGCTCTAACAGACCTACTGTACCTGGCAATTAAGAGGCGACTTGAATCAGGTGTGCTTGAGCAAGAGGTGCACCAAACTGTGCAGTAATCTGGCACTCCTGGACTGGAGTTGCCTGCCCTTGCACCAATCCTAATTGTGCAGGTTTGGAAGGTTAATACACATAATTATTAATATACTAATCTCTTTTGTACAAATGAGAAATGATGAAGTGGTACTGGCCCAGTTGTCCTGGCGTTGTTAGCCATTGTTTTCCAGATATAAGTTGCTCCTCTCCTCTGTTCTACACTGATTTGTGGGAGAATAGTGTCTGAGAATGCATTGTGGGTTTTTGAGTATACTAACTTTAACTGTTTTACTGTGTTACATGTGCATTGGGAAATGAACAGTGTTGTTTGCACACTCCACACCAACACTGTAAGTGGGCCTCAAATAAAATACAGTACAAGAACAATGCAGGATATCTTTTTGTTTGTTTTACTTCAAAACTGATTTATCTCTAGACTAAAGGATCAAATAGGCAATAACATATTAATTACATTAAGGTTAAATGACCACACCTAATATGGCACACCTAGTTTGACCTGTGGCAGTGAATACACACACTAGTGATTAGGGCAATGAGAACACACACTTGAACTGGTGAGCAGCTAGATCAGCACTTATCCATTACCTTACCTTAGCCATTGATGATGTCCTGAAAACCTCTTCTCTAACTTTCATAGGCAATGGCTGCTCAAAACCCCCCAGAATAGAATAGAATAGAATAGAATAGAATAGAATAGAATAGAATAGAATAGAATAGAATAGAATAGAAAACTTGGAATCAAACCTGATGAACTGGAATGTGAATCTTTCATGACACCACTAAATTGTCAGCACAGGAAATATGTACATTTAGGCTTTAAACAAAATTGATCACTATTTACATTTTAGGCCACTAATGAGTATGTCAACCATTTTTCTCTGAGTGTCAGAATCACAAAGTGGAATTCACTGGTAATTTATCATAAACACCGTAGCTCACTACATGAAATGAATATGGAGCAGAATGCAACCATGAATCACGTTATTAAGCAACACCATGGAATGATTGTAGACTGTGTTCTCAGAACGCAGGCCTATTGATAGTCCCTAGGATTAAAAAGAATACTGTTGGGGGACGAGCCTTCTCTTATAAAGCCCCCAAGGTCTGGAACAGCCTTCCTCCTACTGTTCGGGACTCAGACACACTGTCCATCTTTAAATCACAAATGAAAACCTTTCTCTTTACGCAGGCTTTTCATTAAAACCTCTAAGGGGGCACTAATCTAAATTTTCCTTGCCACTGTTTGACCACTGGCTGCTCATTTGAGGCTTGGACCCGGATCTATGTAAAGCTGCTTTCTGACAACTTCTTGTTGTAAAAAGCACTATATAAATAAAATTTGATTGATTGTAGCCGATGATGTTTGCTCATATAGCCTTTGAGTATGTGATGTGGGGAGAGAGCGCCATCTACCCACCCAGAGAGGGAAAGCAGTCCAATTTCACCGTCTCTCTTGACACTCAGGGCCTAGATTTACTAAACACGGCTCACACACTCACGTGTTTGTTTAAGCAACTGGTGCTGTTGAGAAAGTGTCCGGATTCAACTAAACAAGATTTTTTTTTTTTAATAAGAGATGTGTAGCTACCATAATTATAGACGTAATAAACATCAACATATAATTAATAAGCATTTAAAAAAAATTATAATACATTTTATAAAATAAAATGAGTTCAACATAAATCCAGGAGAGCCTTTTTTTCATTCTGACACATGCAGTAACTACCTGACAAAGTGACTCGATTAATAAATAAAATATTAATAAACGTCTGTATGGTGTCAACATATAATTAATAGAAAATAATTATAATTAAATAAAGATAAAATGCTCAGATCAAGCTAGTCATGCTGACTGACCATCTTATCCCATTTGAGTTTGATGGTGTAATTGGTCTGCAGGCACGGTCAACCTCACCAAGTTAAATAACCAGTATGACCAAGCTGGATGACCAGTAAGACAGAGACAATTGACTAGCATGACCAAAATGCAGCATTCTGGCCTTTTTGGGCATAGTGTGTTTGGACGACCATCTTTTCAACCACCTTGACCGTCAAAGCCCAGCTCTAACAGCTGGACGTGAGGAGAGTTTTTAAAAAGAAGAGTGTTTACAGCTTTTTTAACTTTAGGATATTTTAACAATGAGGTCAGTGAAGTGGCTCCAGTACAGGTTGGGGTCTGGGCTCTTGTGTCCTGCCTCTGTAAACAGGTTTGAGCAGAAATGTGGGCAAAGTTGTGGGGAAACAAGTGAAACCCAATCTGGCAACCCAGCCCTCTCCTTGCTACGGAAGCCCGGTGGCGTTTGGGCTTTGAGGTGGAAAAACGCGTTTGGTAATGTGGCTCGCCGGGGTAACGTGAGGACACTTAACGGGTCATTTTAAGGCAGCTTTTCTTCTTTCACCCTGGAATCGGGGACAAAGCGCCCTGTAGAATGTGTCCTTTGTGAAATTAGACTTTAGGCTGCAGTATGGTGAGTGAGAAACGCTTTGACTCAGTTGTGAATTAGGACGAATTGTCGTGTTCTGTTTCGGCTTTTTTTGTTTGTTTGTTTCTTTTTAGTGTCATGAGCAGCAGAAACGTCTTCCGCCGCTTTATTAGAGGCTCGCTGTGGAGGTACAGCGGCCTACGTCCCCGCTTTTCACCTATGCAAACTAGGCGTTGCCTCTGCCGCTGTTGCCATGGCAACGACGTGGAGCAAGACCGCGCCGACGGAACGTGACGCGACGTGACCACGGCCCCGCCCCCAGTCTATATGATCTGTAAACACTGAGGAAACCCTTTAATATAAACAAGAATAATAATATAAATAATATATATTATTAATAATAATGCATAAATAACAAACGTTCTGAACTTGAGTTACAAACGTCTGCTTTTAAAACTCTGTTAAAAAAAGTATTTAGTCAAAAGTAAAAAGCATTTTCTTTCCATCCATCCAAAAGTAAAAAGCATTTTCTTTCCATCCATCCATCCATCCATCCTCTTATCCACTTCATCCTTGTCAGGGCTGTGATGGTTCCAGAGCCCACCGGGAATCATTGGGTGCAGGGCAGGAAATGCCCCTGGAAGGAACTCAGAAGCATTCACGCGTGTTTATCTTATTCCAGCTTTATCTGAAAATGGATGTATTGTTTGAACTTCATTTAGGAAGCCCTTGGTTTTTATGAATTACAAAAATGAAAAGGGGTGGAGTGTTGACAGTGTGTCAAAAAACATCCCACACATTTTCAACCAGTGGTAGGTCTGGAGATGAGTATCTGTTCAGGGTGAGCTCTGGAGACAGGGGCCGTATGTGGATGAGCGCTGTCCCGTTGTCCTACTGCCATTCTCAGTGACATCATTACAGTCTTTGGTGTTGATGTGATATATATATATATATATATATATATATATATATATATATATATATATATATATATATATATATATATGTGTGTGTGTGTGTGTGTGTGTGTGTGTGTGTGATATTATTATTATTATTATTATTATTATTATTATTATTATACATAAAGTGTATTAACACAGCAATGTTACTTTATTTAGAAACAAGTAGTAAAGCCTTGTTATGTCGCATATTATGTTTTCCTTAGCCAGAGAATGCATTACCATCAATGAGCAGGTCTGTCAATGTCATTTAATAAAAAACAAACAAACAAAAACTAAACAGTATTTTTACTTTTTTTTCTATTTGGACTATTTTTAATTCAAGATCCACGTCTGAATATTATTTATAATTAAACTTCACATTGTTTAAATGGTGCCATTTGTTATTATACTGTAATAATAATGTTTATTATTATTATTATTAATATATGATGTTATACATTACTTTTATTATATTATTTACTTAATTATTTATTACATTATATCATAGTATTGTTATATATTTTTATCTTATATATATATATATTATCATGTTATATATTATTATTAGTATTATATTATTACGAGATTATTATTATATTATCTTTACTACATTATTATTATTGTTATTTATTATTATTATCTTTACTACATTATTATTATTACCGTTTTGCAGTCTGACACATGCAGTAACTGCTAAACTGACCTTAATAGATCATTAATAATGAGTGGAGGCGCGGAGCTGATCGGCACGCGCTCCTCCGCGTCACCGGGAAGAGCGGAGCAGAAAAGAGGGGCTCTGCGCTCGATCGCTCTGCGCTCGACTGCGCGCCCTCGCCTCACAATGAATGGCCGTTTCTAGAGAGAAAGTGAGGGAGCGCGCGAGCGGGTCGGACGCGCCATCGAAACGCTCCGTGACGGCTCTCGAGCGAAGCGGGTGAGTAGAGCTGCCCACGCCGCCGCCTTCAGAGCTCCGGGGACGAGGGGAGGGTCGCGCGGAGAGGCGCGCGCTCCGTCCGGTTCAGCGCCTCCGGTTTTGTTTATGTTGTGTTTGTGGTTACCGCTCGGTTCATACCGCGCCAAGCTTCGCGCGGTGTGTCGGACGGGTGTCTGTTTGCGGTGGGGATGGGCGCAGACGAACGGTACCGACACACACATACACATACACACACACATGCGTCACACCAAAGAAAGTTTAACCACTTCGCGGACCTCGCGCGCCGTCATGGCTGCGCTCGCGCCGCTGAAGGGTTAAACTAGGTGTCCGCCGCGCGGGGGGGCTTAGTGTGAGTTGTGGGTTTTGTTCAACTGTTCTCCTGAGCTTTAGAGAGACGGGGTAATCTGGCAGCACTGTTCGACTTAACACCCCAAACACACTCTCTCACACACGCACTCGTCCCCCGCCTGTCTGTATTGGTTCAGTCCGCTCGCCCCAGTTCCTGCAAGTCCCGGGATGACCTGTTGATGCGTTCGAGGAATAGAAGGCGTGGGCTGTTCTTTTTCATAGAGGTGGGATTCAGAAACCAGAGGGAGAGAGAGAAAGGGGGAGAGAAAGGGACAGAGAGAGAAAGAGAGAGAGTGAGAGACAGAGACAGACAGAGGGAGACAGATCCGCCTCATAATCACCCCGCGCTGCTCTCGCCCTCCCCGATTCAGCCGCGAAGCGAGCTGCGCGGCAGCCCCGACCCTCGCCGCGCGGAGCGAGTCGTTTCTGTACGGCCGAGGCCTCTCTCCCGTCTCCTGATACCCCACAATCTCATATCCCATTCCTCTGTCTTCCCTCTGCTCCTCTCCCCTTCTGCTCCTCTCCCCTTCTGCTCCTCTCTCCCCTTCTGCTCCTCTCCCCCTTCTGCTCCTCTCCCTTCTGCTCCTCTCCTCCCCTCTGCCCTCTCCCCTCTCTCTGCTCCTCTCCCCCTTCTGCTCCTCTCCCCTCTGCTCCTTCCCTTCTGCTCCTCCCTCTCCCCTTCTGTCTCCCTCTCTCCCCTTCTGCCCCCCTCTCCTCCCTTCTGCCCTCTCCCCTCCTCTACCCTTTCTCCCCCTCTTGCTCCTTTCTCTCCCCTTCTCTTCTCCCCTGCCCTCTCCTGCTCCCCTGCTCCTCTCAACCCCCTCCTCCTCTGCTCCCCCCATTCCACTCCTTTCCTCCTCTGCATTGCCTGTTCGGGTGTAGGGCTGCTGCGCCCCCCCCCCCCCGGCGCAGCAAAGCTGGAGCTTCTCGCACTGTTTGCACGGAGGTTTGACTTAAATCTACTTTTCCACTCGTCTGGGACCTTTAGGCTGTTTTCCCTCCTGCTCCCCCTCAGGGTCCTGTACTGAGTGCAGGGGGTCTTCTGAAAGCAGTGCTGAGGGAGCCCCCCCCAGTCTCCTGTTTTGGAGACTTCCACTGGTTTAGTTAAGTCCAGACTAACTGCAGAATGGATGAGACTTTGGCCTTATTGCCACTCTGTACTGGTGGTCAGTTTGTTTGTAGTGTTTGAGGGAGGGCTTGCAATGCATACAATCCAATGTAGTGCAGGTGGGGGTCCCACAAAATCTCCTGTTTTGTAGACTTGCATTAGTTTACTTAAGTTGTCAGTATGTTTAAGTCCAGGCCTGAATACGAGTGCAGAATGAAGGGGCTTCATTAGTTCAGTAATACATCTCCATGTCCCTGCTTGGAGTTTGATTGAATCTAATTTTCTACCCAGCTTTACCATTAACACTGCTTTAGAGCCGCTTGTAAATGAGTAGTGTAGCCCACTCACTCTCAGGATACTGCGCTGCACTGTTTGGGGGATGTCATCCAGCTGTGCTTATTGGGGGCTCACTGAATATGACTACAGAATGGACCTGTGTTGGGTTTCAAAGCTTGGGCTTTTTCATGTAGGCCTTCTTGCCACCCCATACTGGTGGTCAGTTACATAGAAGAGTGTGGGTGTCTGGATTGGGGTCAAACCTCTGAAATGCGCCTCCCTGTTGTAAATAAGTAGCCTACCAACTTCCTCTCGGGATACTGTACTGGAGGGGTGTCATGGAATGAATGCAATGTAATGCTGTGTCGTGATGAGTAGGATTGCAGTGGTATACTGGTTTTAGGTATTACAAACGATAATACAGTGCACATTTGCTTAATTCTGGAATTGAAAACAAATGCAACTGAACTGCCAATTTTGTACTATTATTGCAGTTTAAAATATTTGATTAATGGAGGAAATAATCAGCAGATTAATTCATATTGTTTTTATTAAATGGGGTCACTTTTAACATCCATTTTTTTTTCTCTTCAAGTCCTCTTTTCATCTTGTTAAGGAGCATTTATGTATTAATAAAGAAGTGCAATATCTTGTACTGCTAAATGGCACAACTGATGTTTTCTGAGATGGTTATCATACTGTGAAAACCACACCATTGCAACACCAGGGCTCAGTGGGATCTCCTGTTGTGTAGTTTTACTGCCATTAGGTAAGTAGTTAATTGTTTTAATGTCAGGAGTAAACCTGTCACTCAGCTGCGTCAACTTAAATATGACCATAGAATGAATGGAGGATTGGCCTGTGATGGACTTCAAAGCATGCACTGCTTCATGTAGGTCCTCTTGTCGTATCACCCCGCTGGGCTGGATAGGAGAGTGCTTATGGGTGCTTGGATTGGAGTTAAACCTTTGCAATTCGTCTCCATGTTGTGCCCAGGACGACCCTTTTCTCTCTCTCCTCCCCCCTCTCCAGAGGGAAAAGTTCTTAAATAAACCCCGGGCCTCTCAGTGAGTGTGTGTGTGAGAGTGTATGTGAATGTGTGTGTGCCGTGGCTCTGGCCAACTGTAAACAAGCCGTTTTGTCTGTGTGTGTGTGTGTGGGGAAGGGCCTGAGACAAAGAGGGCACTTCTTTTACCACAGAAACCCCACTGCCACCTAGTATAGCTAGTCATTTCTGTGTGTTTTTAGCTCTGTTCAAATGTGGTGTCCATGCTGTTCACCCACACACACCACCCTCCAGTTTGGCACACTGTTCATTTTGACACCCAAAATCAAGAGCTATCTTTCCAAGTTCTACCCACTAGACTCTCTCAGGTGGGGATATGATGTCTTCTGTCCTGTGTCGGCGGCGTCTTTTGAGCAAGTCAGTGTGGGGTGGTGTTGATAAGTCAATATATCAATATTTTCCACTGCTATAAGAATATTAGGTGGTGATGATTAAAGGGGAATTCCAGTGTTCTGTCAAGACCTTTGCATAGTTCAGTGGTGGAGATGTGTTTCTCATAGGTTTGGTGGTTTTCAGTGTTATGAACCTTGCTGATTTAAGAGTTTTATACTGGTGGAGATGGGAATCTGTCTTATCAACTATCCAAAACCCACCAGTTGTCTTGGATGCTGGTGTTGTAGGTTTCTCTGGGACAATGCTGAATGCCAGGCGTGGGCTAGAGGGGTGCAACATCCTCCAGCATTGAGCTGTGGAGCACTTTAACTGTCTTTTCTGAAATGAATGTGCTCCATGCAGTACTTTTGTGATGAGTTGGGGATGAGGTGATCATCCAAAATTCTGACCTCACTCACATTCTTGTTGCCTGAATATGATTTTTTTTTTAATGCGAGAACTGTTATCACAATATTTAAAGATGTTTTGATGGTATTTATTGCAATATTTTGAAAGTTTCGTGATAATACTATAATATTGTCATATTACTCCCAGTCCAGATGCATATGCTTGTCACTGGTTTTAAGGCCCTATGACTACTGCATATTTGATCATTAACCATAATAGAAATCTGGGGGAAAAAGGAAAAAATCAAATGGATTATCTGAGGTGTCAGTGATCTAACAAGATGATGATGATGATGATAATGAGGCACTGTAATATATTGCCCCCTTGGAGTTATAAGGTTCTGTCTGGCATTTTTTATTTTGTTATTTATAGTTATTTACCTATAACCTTTCTGTTATTTATTTTTAAGCCAACAGAAAGGTTTTTACATTGCACAAGATCTTGCATTTGCTGCTGTGTTGCATATTGCATTGAGTTAATGTTGCTAAAAGGATATAATGTGAAGCCCTAATTTAAGTACAAAAGCTGTGAAATCTCATTTTTTCACTGCAGTGCACTATAACCTTGGGGTGGGTGACATGGTAAAAATATGATATATCAAGATGTGCTGCCCTATAACCAGTTAAACAGGACAAATTACGCTGTTTGAATTGAAATGTTAACCAGGGTTTTTTAAGACAATATGCTCAGAAAGTATATTTTGTAACACATAAAGGACAATAAATCCATCAAATATCTGTTTAAAATACTCAGAGACAGTTCTGATTATTTCTCTTGTACTAATAGGATTTGATGCGGTCATCATGCGGTCATAATATTTTGCACTTAGCAGTGTCATATTGCCCGATCTTACTGCGTTACATACAATGTTGCACACGTCACCACTCATCTTGAACAAAAAATAATTTATCGTTTTTATTTTGTATTATTTATGTTTTGGCTTTTTCGGTCTTTTGTAGCGACGGTTTGAGGGATGTTTTCCCCCCTTTTTTGGAATTCTGGGTCAGCAGGTCCATTAGCGTCTTACTCCAAAGTGACAAATATGAAATGCTGTGCAGAAGATGTAGGCATATAATCGCACGATTTAAAACCTTTGTGTTCAGAATATAATTCTGCTCATAAACACAAATAAAGTAAAGATTTTGAGAGTAGTTGGGAGCTTGTGAGCTAGTATGAAGAAGAATCTGGGTTTCAGATTCCTCCTGGATGCCCCACACCAGCCCGTGGATGTGTTCCATCATTGACTCATCTGATTTAACATCATTACGCACTGATTTACCAAACTCTTTGGTTGGTAGTGGGTCATGATGAGCTTCAGAAATACACATGCAGGCCTGCCTGCTATTTTTAATGATTTCACTGTTATTAATATTTGTTCTGCTTAGGGGTTGTTATGTTAAACTGTTATCACAATATTTATAGACATTTTCATATTTATCACAATATTTTGATATATATAGACAAACTGCAACAGTGGAGACTGCTATTCAAATATTCCCCCATTTAGTGCAATAATATTTACTCACTGTACTGCACCTCTTCCGGTTAAACAGGAATAAATACCCTTTAGTAAAATGTGCTGTCGTCAGTTTTTTTTATGCACTGTCCAAAATTTGCTCATGAATATATATAATATGTAAATGTAAATATATGTAAATAACAGAGCGAAAATATTTGCTGCCTTTTTTAATTTTCACATCTGCTTAAAACATTTACAGAGTAAATCCACAAATGCCAAAGTTGAGTAAACTTAGAAATCCAGAATGCATGCTCAGAATGCAAAACCCAGTTTTATATTCTGAGTGTGCATTTTGGATTTTTAAGTTTACTCAACTTTGGCATTTGTGGATTTTTGAAACTTGTAGAGTTCACTCAAATTGATTGACTTATAGACTGTCATTCGGGAGGCAGATAAACTTTCATTTGCTCAGTGATGTGCTGGTCATTAATATTGAACTTTCAGATAAATCATATTCTTGGGCTTTAATACTGGTTCAGCTGCTGGACTGCTTTCCCTTCAAAGCTTCTGCATTTTATTATATTTTGTACGAACAGGATCCAGAAAAAGAAGGCACTGAATCTAAAACGGTTCAGTCCATAGAATCACTGTATTACTTCATTCATTCCTCTACTAAAAAGTTCCGCTGCAGTGCTGTTTCTGAGCATGAGAGTGTGATTTTCTGCTTTAAAGACTAGGAAAACCCCCTTTTGATGATGGATTTTGTAGGTGGGAGGAACTGTGACTACTTTGGGGGGACTTTTTTGTTTATTTGCTTGTTTGTTCACCTGAAAAATGCTAGAAGGAAACCAGATAAGGCAAGAGCCGAGAAAGTGGATTGCTCAAATGACAGAAATGACTTACAGTGAAGATTATCAAGCTACATTATCACCCACCCTTATTATCAAGGTGGGTGCATGGCTTTATAGATTCTTGCTTGGTTGGCTTTTTTTCTATGTAACACTTGGCTGTGGTTTCCATTTTGTGGTGAAAAGTCATGAGGAAAAGTAACACAAATGCTAGTGTTGTTTCTGTTAGTCTGTAGGTTGGTGGTTAGGCTAGAAGGATTGGTTAAACATTACAAAATTACCAGTGCTTGCTTGATTTGTTGCTGGGTTTTGTAGTTAACATTGATGGGAAATTATATAGCTTTGTGAATTCGGAGTACGAGTGTGGCTCGTCCGTTAACCAAAACGTATCAAAACTGACTTTCAGACAATTTATTGACGTAATTTATGAAAAACTAACAGAATTTTAAAAATGAAGGCTCTGTGATAATTAGCTCATGTGTGAAATTCGTACCCTGTACAAGGAATTAAAATGATTGTTCTTTTATAATTATTGAAGTAAAATGTTACACTTTGATTTACTTTGATTTACAGCCAACAGTAGAGCCGAGGGATATAATTCTGAAAGTGACAGGCAGCCAAATGAGCTCTAATTTCATGCCAAAAAGGCCCTTTAAGTGTTGATTTGCTGTTTTTTGCGGTTTCTGAAACTGAGGCTAACTGTGCTTCTGAGTTATAGAAGGGTGTTTTTCTAAGGTATTATGTGAACAACTGTGAATGTACGAGTAATAGCAAATTGCCCCGATTCAGGAAAAACTCCCAGGTCACTGTCCTGTTCTGAAATTTGCAGTTAATGCTGCATTATTTGATGCTGTTGTTGTGCATGTAGCTAGTCACTTCACCTTGGTTACCACACCACAAATCATGATTTTTCACGCACAAAGATGTCCGATGTAATCTCGGGTGCTAAAATATAAATTGAGTTTTTGAAGTAAACACTTTATTCTCATTTTGAGCAATTCTATCTTCATACCTGAATTGAATTTGATGCCTCTGTTCCGTGATTCCGTCAGTGTTCTCTGCATCGCAGGAATCATCGGGCCCTTCCATTGAATGAATCAACAGTACTTTTACTTGGCTATTTGATAGGGTTACTCAGCTCTGCCATATTGTGCATTCTTGATGCAACATGAGCAAGCGGAGAGATGAAAAGTGTTCCGCTGTCGAGTTATGAAACAGAAAAGTGGCTCATTCCCTCAGAACCCTCAAGCCATGTTAGATACACCATGATCCTTTCATTGTATGTGAGATTTTAGTGTGTGAAAGAGCACAGCTGTGGGCTGCAGCGAAGAGCTTCCTCATAGTGTCATGTTAAACAGGGCTGGCAGTGTCTACAGTGTCAGACAAAGCGCAGTGTTTGTACACATTCATGTTCAACTGTGACCTCAATCACTGCAAGCCTCAACCTCTGTGGAAGCCTGAGATAAAGCGCCATTTTATCTGCCTCTGCTGAATCTCCATCACGTTCACATTAACTCTTCCTCCTACCATCCCGTCTGTCTGCACACTTTCAGAAGTTCAGAAGCATTCGTCCGCCCGCGCTCCTCGGAGGGAACTTCACTCAGTGGCCTTGGCTATTGTCTGAAGAGACGGGTCTATTGAACAGTAGCAGTTTTGTCTTTGTGACTGTATATGGATCTTTCTGTGCATTTCTGTCTTTGTCTAGCCTGGAAGAAGGGCTGCAGAATTGGAGCAGATGATAAAGAAATCTTCACAATTGCAACGTTACACTTATCACAATATTTGGCTTTTCTATTGTAAGGCAGAAACGACTGTAATGCCAAATGAGAGCGGAAAAGCTGCAATAAGCACAATGATTTTGTTCATCTTAATGAGATACAGGAGGGAAAATCTAACTACTTATTTCTATTCAGCTTTGGCTGTTGCTGTAGTCTAAAATTTCACTTTGTTTTGCCCCAGTTTGATCCAAGAACCTGAGCCTTGCGTACTGGCTGATGCTTTATCTGGTGTTTTACATTTTCATAACTTCCACAGTCTCATATTTTAGGTCCATTTTAAGGTATCGTTTTTCACTTTCTGACATCATTTGAATTGTTTAATCGTTCTTCACATTGTGTACCAGTTTCCATGAATGGACTGATAGTATAGTCCAAAATGACTTGGAATGAAGTCTTTTTACATTGACTTTCATTGAAAGTTGAAGCCTTATTTTGGAAATAAGAGGTGTTTGAGAGGTATCTTGATCTTCACAGCTTTTAATAGCCTATGATACAGTTTGACCAGCCTCACCAGTCAACTAAAACCAGGTACTGGTACTGGAAGAGTAAGTGCTGACCTAATGCACACACTTTAGCCCGCAGCTAAATACCACTGTAATAGTAGAAAAGTATAACATTTCAGCTGTAGTTGCATTTTAACTAACCATAGTTCATAGTAGGTTTGTAATAGTGTATTAATTTCCAAAATGAATTCTTTACATCCAGACCGCTAGATACCAGTGTTGTACTGGTGTGGGGTGCCCCCCTCTACAATCAATTTTCCATATTCAATCATAATTCTTATCATGATGCATATATCGTATCGTGTTCTTTCAAATTCCGTAGGCCAACAGTCAAAACGCTAAAACTGCAGATATTATAAGTTTTCATTTTATTAGATTTCAGACAGTTATCAAATGTTAGACTCTAGCTTTTTGTTTTTGTTTTTTTTTTTTGTTTTGTTTTTTTTTTTGTTTTTTTTTTTTAGTGGTATTGGGGGGGAAAGTGGCATGTGAGCACACAACTTCATGTTTTTATTTTATGGTCCATGCAGCTGTATAAAGGACTTATATTCAGAGTATGTTGTGATCTAATGTCTCAGAAACTATAAGATCGTCCAGTTACTCAATTGCTTTACCTACTTTTTGGCTTTGTTTTGCTTGACTACTTCTGACCCCTCATAAAACAGTGCAATATAAGGGGATAATAATGAGGATTAGCCTGCCTGAGTTGTCGTCATGCCAAAGTCAGTCATGTCTAGATTTGAAACCCGGATTCCTGTGTTTAAAAAAAAAAAAAAAAGACTTTAATCACCCCTGCTGTTTCCTGTAGTAAATCTGTTCCCAATCCAGTACACTTAGTCCTGTGTATGTTTTCCACCAGAATGTCACTGGAACCTTTGAAGTATGAGGATGTTAATGAGTTGAAATATGAAGCCACCTTAAAATTAAGTCATCATTATTCTGGAACTGCAGCTACTCAAACCGTACTCTTCTACAGAGAAAAGCAACTATCCTCATTTGACAGCTTTGCTGGTCTTTTGGGGGTATTTTGTTGACGTTGCCAGTCTCATGACATCAGTTTGATGCTCGGCAGTGTTAACACGCATGTAGCCACGTATTGTATAAAATTTTCTTTTGTATACTGATTTAATTCATCGGCATCAATGTTATACACATCAGTTTGCATGATCATGGTCAATTCAAATTATGTGCCACCAGCACAGCATCTGAGTCTTGTTTTTCTGCAGCATGCATAGGGTCAGAAGGGCTTTTGTAACTTGCAGAAGTTCTCGCTTGGTATTTGCGGAACCTTTCTCCACTGACCTTTCTCGGCATGGGCGTCAAAAGAACCGGAGAAAATGATACATGCTTGTGTTTGTGTGGAAAGTTGTAAGAACTTTGCTCTTGGAATAGTTTGGTAATTGTAGATTGTAGATGCGGTGTAGTACTTCTTGGTCATACGTTTTGGTGTTATTTGTTGGTAAAATCACAGTTTAGTTTGTTCAAAAAATATCTGAAACATATGGTTTAATTCGTATTAGCGTTCTATTGAATAATTCATTTTTAAAGCGTTTTATAGAATTTATGATTAAGGGTATGTTTATACTTGTAGTTTGGATCCCTTGGTTCAGAGAACTGTGAAAATAATGTGTTACATTTTATTGCTGGATTATTTGTGTTGATATTTGCAGTCAAAGCAAAATTAGGGAAAATCAAGTGACAGAAGACTACAAGTAGAAGTCTGCATAAGGTGAGTGTGGAAGCAGGTCCTGTGTGAAACATCAGTAGTGGCATACTCTTAGACTGCTATTCCAGAACTTTCCCATACTCAGTAGAGTAGTTTTCATCAATGAGCTGCAGTTTATCTAATTAAACAGGTCTGAATTACACTCTGTAATAAAATGTGCAGTAGTTGAGTGTTTCTAAGTGCTGATGATGTCCACGGTATCCAGTGTCTTATCTTGGTAACAAAATGATTACAATTTTGATTATAGATTGTCTTATTGCCCACATCTTGTGCTGCGGTATAGTGGGCAAACCTCCAGGAGGTTGTGGGTTGAAGCGGGCAAGTAATATTTCTCACTGCGAAAAGCAGAGCTCTGGCAGATAATTATTGGCTGCTTGTGGAAACAGGCAGGAATAAAAGCACTGCAAGTGAACTGCAGAGAAAACAAAACGTAAACTGGCTTTTTAATATTTTACTGAACAATATTTTTGATCATGTACAGGTGTTGAGTTTGTTGCTGTGAAACAATGCATGTTAAAGCTGTAAGATTTAGTGATACTGTTGGGGAAAACTACACTAATGAAAGCAGTTCTAGTGGGGGCTGGTTTTGAAACTCTGTAGTGTGTGGTTTGGGGCACAGCCTCGCTAAACTAAAGCATCAGACAGAATTCAAGCACAGGAATGTGGGCAGATCGTGCAGAGATTCACCTGTGATGAAGAGCACAGATGCAGACAGCATGACAATGGAGTGGGTATAGAGGGTCACTAGATTATGCTGTGACCTCAGGTCCTACGTTTGGTTCACTTGGATGACTTTGGTTCGATTCAGGTTTGTAGATTAGTTTGTAGAAACTCAACTGTACGCCCTGTCATCATGTAAGCTGCATCTCCTTATTCTTGACACTGATTGGTTTGTAGAGGGTTGCAAGTCTGACACCAATGTTTTATCAGTGAGCCCAGTTTCCTTTCCAGGTGTTTTGCTGGTTTCTTCCTCCCAACCATCTGACTCCCTTTGGGTTCACACATGGCAGAGTGAGCATGGCAGATTACACTCTGATTCCTTTTGATTCTGTTTTTAAACGGGTACGGGTTTTTCCCATACTGCTGCCAATGTATTCAAAGGGCAGCTAGATGTTGGCACTGGTTCTTTTTCACATTGTTTGATTTGCGATGATAAATTCCAGTGATTGGTCAAAAATCTGAACTATCCTATTCAACATTTTCACACTGCTAATGTTTCAATTGATCCAGACCGAGACCATCTGAAGTTGGACCAAATTTTGAACCTTTGGTCCATACTGTGGTCCACGGCACATTTCATACTTACTATTTTGGTTCAGCCCAAACTGAAAGTTCTGGAAGTCCAGACCAAGTGTTACCAACCAATTAATTATCACCTAATTAACTTCACCATAACTTATGTTACCAATCCATTATTGATAAAAACTGAACACCTGTATATCTAAGCTGTTCTATTCTGAGTTGGAAGGTGTAAGATCTCATTATCTTGTCCACTCATACATACATACATACATACATACATACAGGGGCTGGACAACGAAACTGAAACATCTGTTATTTTAGTGTGGGAGGTTTCATGGCTAAATTGGAGCAGCCTGGTGGTCAATCTTCATTAACTGAACATTGCACCAGTAAGAGCAGAGCGTGAAGGTTCAATTAGCAGGTAAGAGCACAGTTTTGCTCAAAATATTGCAATGCACACAACATTATGGAGGACATACCAGAGTTCAAAAGAGGACAAATTGTTGGTGCACGTCTTGCTGGCGCATCTGTGACCAAGACAGCAAGTCTTTGTGATGAATCAAGAGCCACGGTATCCAGGGTAATGTCAGCACCACCAAGAAGGACCAACCACATCCAACAGGATTAACTGTGGATGCAAGAGGAAGCTGTCTGAAAGGGATGTTCGGGTTATATCCAAAAAATGTAATTCCCAAGACGAATTGATGCTGTATTGGCTGCAAAAAGAGGCCCTAGTACACCATACTAATAAATGATTGTGGTCTAAAACCAGGTGTTTCAGTTTCATTGTTGTGTGTGTGTGTGTGTGTGCGCGCGCATAATTAAATTTTTTCACAGTTCCACAATTTTTCAAAAGTTTCTGACAGTATTTCTCCCATTTCTTCTGCTTTCTCAGTTTTCTGCGGTGGTGCTGGCCATAGCGCCATGGCTCAGACCCTTCAGATGGCGATCCCAAACTTCGGCAACAACATCCTGGAGTGTCTGAACGAGCAGCGTCTGCAGGGCTTGTACTGCGACGTGTCTGTGGTGGTAAAGGGCCATGCCTTCAAGGCCCACCGTGCCGTGCTGGCCGCCAGCAGCTCCTACTTCCGTGACCTCTTCAACAGCAGTGCCGGCAGCAAGACGCCCACAGTGGTGGAGCTCCCACCTGCAGTGCAGCCGCAAAGCTTCCAGCAGATCCTGGCCTTCTGCTACACTGGGAGGCTCAGCATGAATGTGGGTGACCAGTTTTTGCTAATGTACACAGCTGGGTTCTTGCAGATCCAGCAGATCATGGAGAAAGGTACAGAGTTCTTCCTGAAGGTCAGCTCCCCAAGCTGCGACTCACAAGGCCTCCACACAGAAGAAACTCCACCATCCGAACCTCAAAGTCCAGTCACTCAGACGGCCGCTGGAGCTTCAGCTAATGGAGGAGGAGGAGGGGGTGTGGTTGCCACAGCAGCCAGCCGACCTGCATCCTGCTTGACCCCACTGCCCTTGGTGTCTAGGGTCAAAACAGAGCAGCCTGAGGCTTCACCCTACTCTGTAGTTTGCACCCCTGTGGCCAAAAGGCTTTGGGAAGGTGGCAGCCGAGAAGGCAGTGGCGGATCCGGAGGCTCCGGTGGGGGAGGCATCAGAAAAGCGGCACGGTTTTCCCAAGAAGCCGCACGAGGGAGCGCCATCCAGCAACAGGGACTGAGCATGGGCTTGGCAGTGGCAACAGGAGGCACCAACGGTAATGGTAACGGGGCCAGCAGTGGCGCCACCCCAGAGGGCACCAGCCCAGGCACCATGAGTGCCTACGCTAGTGACTCTCCCATCTCCTACCACGACGACGAAGAAGAGGAAGAAGCTGTTGAAGATGGCACTGAGGAGCAGTACAGGCAAATCTGCAACATGTACACCATGTACAGCATGCTAAACATGGGCGCTGCAGGTGAGTCCTTTAGTGTTTAATCCTTCAGCTGAGGACATTCAAACAGCATACCATTCAGCACCTGAAGAAATCATGTCAGTTTAGACCAAATGTTCATTGATGTTTGCTTCTTTAGTTTATTCTACAACTACAAGGCCAAAGTAGCTAGTACAGTAAAGCTGAGCTCACTCTGAAGAACTGCACTGTACTATTTAGCGTTATATGGACCGAGTATTGGAACGCCTGCTTATTGTTTTATCCATAATCATGAGTATGAAAAATGAGTTCATGAATAACTTTTACTGTCAAGGGGATGCTTTATACTAGAGCTTTTTGGATTTTATTGCATTCAGCAAGAAGAGAATTAGTGAGGTTGGCAGGTTGGATGATCACTACCCCTACTTCCAGAGATCACACTTCCACTGCACCACAGCTCAGTGCTGGGGTGCTTTATATCCCTCCAGCCCAGGGTTTCTCTACCAGTGGGCATTGTAACTTCTGTTCAAAACTAAAAGAGCAAACCTCAGGGACCAGATGACGCAAGCTTTTCAAAAATGACCCACTCCACATTTAATTGCAGAGGAAACCACTTACATGATGCTGCAGTTTTGTCCGTTTTGATAGTTTTATAGTGTAAGAAACCAGAAATATACAAGTTTGAAAGCAATGCTTGCATTATTGTCAGTTTGAATGATTGTAATTGGGAACTGATAAGCAGACGTTATTTGGTCGCATTGCTCCTGTGGAAAACTAAAGAAGCAAATTAGACACAATGCATGTTCGTGGCTGATTTGAGTGAATTTGACTACATTTGAGTGAATGTTAATTTTAAATTTAACTTCTCTATACCATCACAATCTTTAATGTTGATCCCTGATTTAACATGTCGCAGAATGTAATGCTTGCATTCCTTTAAGCAGAACTAAGTAAACATGGCCAGTCGTAACGCATTCCCACTGTGTAGTGGTGGATATTGTCAAATATGCATCTGTTTTCAGCAAGCTTCAAGACTTTTCTCATTTAAGGTCATCGTCTTCCTCAGAAACGTTACACAAGTTCCATAAAGCCTTTCTCTTTTCCTTTTTTTGTTAAAAAGCTTCATCATTTCAGGAGCATGAATATTTAATCAACAAGTCCTCTCATCTTCTCGATGACTTTGACTTTGAACGCTGAGTGTATTCAAAGCCTCTCAGATGTTTGCACTCTTTTTTTTAAGACCGAGCTTCAGATTATTTTGGGTCATGAAAAAATAAAACTTCATTATCAGTAAACAAGTTCCCTGTAACCTGGAGAGTTTCTGCCTAGTTAAAGTCGAGGTGTTTCAATAAAGGCAGTTATCAAACAATAGACCACTGTTATAGTTTAAATGCTCTGCAATTAGTGGAAATGAATGTTGGCTCTCGCATTGGGACATCTGTTATTTTAAGGAGGAATGTCCATGTAGTGCATTTATACTCATTTTAAAGTTTTATTTAATGTGAACAAAAGCCCAGAACGTTCCTGGAAGAACAGAACTGTTTGTATTTTTTTGTTCTCCTTGCTGTAAAAACCTGATCTTGTATATTTGTCACAAACACCACAACTTTCAGAACTGCTCATAATTCTACCAGGACAATGGAAGCTTAGTTTGTGGTTCTGACTCACTAAATGTCTTTTTTTTTTTTTTTTTTTTTTTTTTTTTCTTCTGGCTTTCTGTCTGTTTCTCTCCTTTTTCTGTCACTTTCTTTACTTCCTTTACTACCATAATCTGTTGTTCCTGACCCTTTCTTTTTTTCTCTTGTCTTCTTCCATCTTTTTGCTAATTTTCCCTCCCGCCTTTATTTTTGTCTTTTTATATCTTGTATTTTTCCTTGTCCTTCTTTTCCCCTGCTTTTCATCTGTCTGCCCTTCCTCTCTCTATCTTGTCCCGTTTGCAGCAGGAGAACGGGTGGAGGCTCTTCCAGATCACTCAGAGACTCGGAGCCGGATGCGCGGGAGGCAGGACCTAGCATCTTTGCCGGCCGAGTTGATTGCACAGATTGGTAACCGCTGTCACCCCAAGCTGTATGAGGAGGGCGATCCGGCTGAGAAACTAGAGCTCGTAACAGGTCAGAGCACATCACTTCCAGATCTGATCCTGCTTTGACCACAACTGATCAATTGACTGAGTAGTCTAATATAAAATTCCTCCTGACTTAACCATTTCTTTCCAGGTTTACTTTTGGTAACCTTCTGTAGAATTAGCTGGGACAATTCAAAATGTAGATGTCCATCAATACCTGCCAGCAGTGCTAGACCTGAACCAGCATGGATATCTGGACCATTAGCAGCTGAGAATGCAGTGTTTGGTTTTTAACTAGCATAATTTAAACTAAAGTTTTATTTTGTTCATCTGTTCTTCTAATGTTAACACTTACAAAAGCTCCATATTTATTGTTGTGTCTTACCAGATAGGGTCGCTCTTCTCATGTTGTGTCCCCTGTGTGATGTGCTCTCAGCTAAGTGAAGAGGTTGTGGCTGGGTTAGCTTTTAGCCTTGCCTCCACTTGCTTCTGCAGGCTTGACTCCTCACAACTTACTTAAAAATAGTAAGCTGGTTCTTTCCCGGACCGAGTCCAGATTTTTTCAAAGGACTTGTTTAGCTCCCCTTCGGACACTGGCAGAGAAAAGGCCGTGGTCATGAGGCTTGGTTGCTGTAGCAACCCATTTTCCCATAAGTTGCATCACCTTATCTGGAGGTTATGAGCTGCTTTTCAGTAGCAACAACACCATACTGTTGCCATTGCATTTTAGTGCTTTCTCAGCTTTTTCTATGATGGATGGGGTTCATGTGAATGTTGGAGATGTAATAATAAGATAAGACTTATGTAACAGTTTTGGGGTTCTGGAATTGGCCTATTTTCCAGCTCGGTTATGGTTTTACTGGATGTTCTTCTGAACATCACAGTTCACAGTGAATACATTTTAAGGTTATCAGTAATGGTTAGAGTTAGACTAATCATCGCAGCTCTGGAGTCCCCGGCTGTCCAGTTCCTCCACACTGACTTCACTGAATTCACAAAAGCGAGCCCTTATTTTGTTAACAAGCTCCGCCAGTGTTGTCCATCCATCAGCAGTAGTTGGTTGTTTTGTGTTTGTGCACGTTAGCCTGCATGTGCATGTAAGGGAGGAAGAGTACACATGCAATTCCAAATAAGACCATAAGCAAACTCAACTAGTCAGCTGTAGCAGAAGACAGGCGTAGTCTGAGCTGATGAAACATGTTTTTATCCACGAATAAGAATGAGGAGATTAGGTTACAATCGTAACGTCCCATGAGTCACATTCAGTAGCCCAAGAACACAGATCAGGCACACACATGCACACTCGCTCTCTCGCTCTTTCTTTTACACTCGCTCCTGCTCTTTCTGCCGTTCTGATGAATGAGTACATTGAACATTGTATGGACATGCAGTATCTTGGTATTGTGGTAAAGAACAGGTTTTGTTGAATGCCTGGAAGCTAATGGAAGTGTGTGTGTTAGTGTTAGTGCAAGAACCACTAATGGTAGATATCCATTACTGCGGGTGTAAAAAAAAAAAAGAAAAAGAAAAAAAAAAAAGTTTTGATTGTGTTGCACAGATTAGTTTCTCAAAGATAAAGTTCAACAAGAATTTTTTTCAGTAGCTGCTGGTTTACCCTCTTGCGAAATGCCCCACATTAATTACAACCTCTTGACTTTAAGCTGCTCAAGGATAAATAGGTTAGTCATTTGAGTGCGGGTGTGTCCCCTGCATAAGCCCCGCCTCCTTTCCCCACACACTGGTTTAATCGACTCTTCAGTTTTTTTGTTTTTTTTTGGTTGTTTTTTTTTTTTCTTCAGAAAAATCTTGTCATGAATGCAAGAACATGAGAACTTTGCTAAAGTGCTCAGCTCAGTTCCTGCTTCTTAAGAAGTAACACCCAGTGTAGAGCCAAAACCAATCTAAATACAGCACAAAGCTGATGCATGTTTTCTACTAATTTAATCATTGTGTTAACAGCAAGATGCTCTCACACCAACCTAAAGTAACATTTTATACTAATTTTTACCTTTAACTAACAGCTTCATTGGGACACTGCTCAACACTGCATGACCTCATGGTTGTAAAATCCTGTAATATTATTTTTCACTTTCAGTGATGTTTATGTATGCATGCTTTAAAGACTACATCAACCCCCAGTGTTGGTCGGTTTTCCACCTACTCTGCACATTTGAACACGAGGGGGACTTGGGTTGTATCCAGAAACTTTTGTTACTCCTCCTTTCCTACTGCTCCTCTCCTACCCCGGAAGAAGGAGGAGGACTCGAGGAGAGGAATGGCGAGAAGGAGCTGTAATTGGGGAATTGGGACAGCTGGTCCATTTCATATGATGCTGACTACTAATTTACTGAGCCAATCACTGTTCTTGCATTAGCACACGCCTAATACTGTCCAGCCAATCACCAGCTGCTGCACAGAGCCTCACATATACAGCGGTTTGGTCCATTTAACTGCCTTAATTGTGCATTAAACTCCTGCTCGTTGCAGAGCTGGTCAGAGGTTTTTCTGCTTCCTACATTGCTGCTATGACCAACCAGGAAAAAAAAACACCTCTCTTTCATCATCAGTGGTTCTTATGCAGCAGGATTGAATTTAACTGCTTGAGGGTGCACTCACTAGGTTTAGAACACCCAAAGTGTAATTTTGTTTTACCCCAAAGCTGGAAGAGGAGTTAAAATAGTTGCTGGTGGGGCAAAGATATAATAATGATGTAGTTACAAGGTCGGTTCTCTGCTTGCCTGTGGAAAGGGGCTCATTATGGTTTGCTTTCACAGAATTCATTTGAACCATGCAAACACTTCAGCTTGAAGACCAGCGCTTTCTGGTGTCTTGGCCTTTCACGGTGCAGAAACGCCTGCAAATAACATGCCGCTCTCCAAAATGAACCAGTCAGGCAACCCCATTTGTGGCACTGGGAGCTGATGGCTTCTACGTTCAAAGTGAACCGATCCAGACTACCGATTTCTGGAGGAACAGAAAACTTCCTTCACACTTGTGCAAACATACTCCAGATCAAACAAATTAGGTGAAGTTCATGTAGCTTTTTCTAAATGTAGGAGCAAATGCAGGAGGTATGCAGGACTAAATGTAGGATGTTTCTTCACAGTTTAATGAGCAATAAACTCAATTAGTCTGCAACAACTGTGTGATGAGCATTTTCGTGTAAATTAAAATATAATTTAAGATATGAATCTTGCAGTTCTTTAAATTGATGTTCTCAAAATTGATTGTGTGTGTGTGTGTGTGTGTGTGTGTGTGTGTGTGTGTGTGTTTACTTCAACAAGTCAACACGTTTTACATTTGTTAGTTTTCACTTTTGTTGCGGGCCTCAGTGTCTTGTGATAATTTTTTTCCCCCCATATTAACACACCCCCAGCCTGTCAGCTATAATTTTAAGTGTTTTGCTCATATAACCCAAATATGAAATCACAGTTTATTCACAGGCGCCCGTTTTAGGACACAGAAAACATTTGTGCAGACGATATTTACAGCGAGGAAGTCAAGTTAAATGCTTGGTTGAATATTCTTTGAAAAGACATCCTGAAGTTTGTGATACACAGACAGCAGATGGTCACAGTCTTTCCTGTTGATTCTCTCCTGGGAGCGAGCTTCAGTCATGTTTAGATCCTTTCTACATTTACACGGTTTTCTTTTTGGTTCTTTATCTTCAGTCTGCAATACGCAGTATGGTTGCAATATGCAAATGAACCCTATAACCAGTTGATTTATAATGTCATTATAAATCATTCCGGAAAGAACAAAAACAGAAAAACGGCATTAGTTTATTCAGTAATTTATTAATGCATTATTATTCAGACTTAGTAACTAGTAAATGACTATCAGGTGAACCAGAACTGAATAATTTGTAGCTGTTGAATAAGTAATAATTGTTAGTACACAGTTGGTACTGAATGATTTGTAGATGCTGAATTCCCACTAGATGCTTAATAATTTATGGGGAAAAAAACATGAAAACATAGCACTTAAGATCAGCAACCAAATAAGACTTGAAGCACTTGCAGTGCACATTTTATGTAAGTGACAGACCCATTTCAGTAAATGATTGTCTGTTTTGTGTGTGTAGGCACAGGAGTGTTTATCTCACGAGCCCAGCTGATGAACTGTCATGTTAGCGCAGGAACCAGACACAAAGTCCTGCTGAGGAGACTGCTGGCTGCATTCTTCGATAGGTAAGTGTGTTCGAAGTGTATATGAAGTAAAGAAGTGAGCACTTTAACCTGCTCTATTGCCTTGGCCTGTTGACTGCAGAATTATTAGTGGACACATGGTTTGTAACCTGGGGGATTGCCGTGTAGTAATTACCGAACAACAGGCTACTGTTGTATCGCATATAAAACCTCTGCAATTAGCAGAAATAAACTTTGGCTCTGTGTTTGAGACATTTGTTGTTTTAAGGAGAAACTGTGGCAGTGTTTCATTTATTGGGCAATCCCCTGCACCCATCCCCCTCTCTTTCTCTCTTTTGTAGGAGCACTCTGGCCAATAGCTGTGGCACAGGTATCCGCTCCTCTACTAATGACCCCAGCCGCAAACCGCTGGACAGCCGCGTCCTGCATGCTGTCAAATGTGAGTTACTCTCGATGCATCACCACTGTGGAACCATTTGTCAGGCACAAAGTGTTACAAGATGTATCTTGACTAGATGGTGCACATGGTTTGATATTTTGAAGGTTTTTATAAAATCACAGGGTCAAAGATGTACACTGATCGGGAGCTTTTGTTTTCCATCAACAAGCTTCTAGCAGCATTCTGGTTGTCCACTCTTCTTGGCAGAATTCAAGTTCTAAATGTGCTTTTTGTGTCGTGGTAGACTCCAGTTTGGGTCTTCTTCCACTTGGCTGGCTTTAGTCTCTTTCAGATCTGCACTGAGCTCTTTGGACTTTCCCACTGTACGGTGTGTTGGTCAGTCCAATGAGCGCTGTCAAACAAACCGTTTATATGTGGGCAGAGATGCTACCAGCTGTAGCCAGTTATTATCATGAACAGGATGTTTAGTGATCTTGAAACTTTCAGCACCACTGACTTGGATTATTAAGTGTTTGTTTATTTGTAATTTTAGCTCTTTGGTGTCAGAATTTCCTATTTGTTATACAATCATTGCGTCCCAAAAAGGATAGTTTTGCCATGTGATTTATGTCCATGCAGAGCATATATAAACCTCTGACCACAACTGTAAGTATGAACTGTTCTGTAGGGCTGCATCAAATGTATTCTTTTGACAGTCGAATAATGTGTCAGTTTTTGAAATGGGTTATGAATCAGTTACTAAATAACTCTGTTAAATGTTTCCTTTTAGCTTTTAAAATGAGCTTGAAGTGGTTTTATGCATTTGCTTATTTAACAATGAAAACAATGAACTTTTTTTACACTGTTCCTGTTACACAGCTTCCTAATATAAAGATTAATGAAACTCCAGTGTCTGGAGTGTCCAGTTCCCTGTCAAATTAAATCCTAAGGATTTGCAAAGAAGTGCCAAGTAGAGCCGGTTGAGCTACATCACGTCTCTTGCACACTTTTTTCATTCTGTTTCTCCTGGGTTCTGTCTTTCTGAGGTCAACTTTTTCCCCACTCAGCCTGTGTCCATATAAGACTCCCACACCTCACATTAACTCTGCTCTTCACTCATAGTCCAGAGTGATTGCTTTCCAGAAGTGTGGCCATGTTACCAGTTTTATCCACATGCTTTTTTTTTTTTCATGTGATGGACAGCTGCTCAATCTTTGTTTTTCTACATTCCACACTGTTGTGGTCAAACTTTGACAATTACATCATGTTGCCTGTGTATCCTGAATCATTCCTAGTTAGTGCAAGAAATGCACTTGATGACCCTTCTTTCATGAATGCTTGTAAAAAGCAGTGGTGATTTTAATGTGTCTGTGGCAGTGGAACTAAAATAATGCCTTAAAGGTGTGTGCCAATACTTTAGTCTAAATAGTGTATGTTGACTGGACAGTAAGAGTAGACCTGACTGGGCAGCAGAAGTAAACTTTGTTTATGCATGCAAAGAGAAATCAGATTATACCACTTCAGATGGTATCGACCATGCAGGCGTTTGTCAGCACTTATGGAAATTATAGTGCCCGTATTCTTGAATCAAGGCTACATTTCAGCCTAATTATGCCAGGGTAAAATACCCATAGCATAAATTCCCCAGTAGAAGATTGTGAGTGCAAACCACACCTTCATTTGATCAATGGTGGGTTGAGGAATGAAAGTAAAGCATTCTGGTTAATTTTGAAACCTGGGCTGGTATACTGGGCTAAAAGACATATCAGACAGTTATACTGGTTGGGAATTTACCAGCAGGGTAGAGTGTTGGGTATGCACCTTCTCCGGACTTCTGTTGCATTTATGACTTGTACAGTTTGGCTGCTCTACAGATAGAAACCGCTTATAGCTATTGTATAATTCAGAGAAGTATAAAAACAAATGCAAGCTTTAGTAGAACATTCTGATTGGTTATGCCAGAAAAAGCCCACCCACACTCAGAATCTATAGTGCTGGACAATATTTTAGCATGTTGTGATGCATTTTGGTATCATGACACACAATATACTTGTCTGGTCATAATAAGTATATTGTCAGTGCTTTTTTTTGGTATGTGTTCACACATGGTTCCAAGCAAGCTGAATTTGGGACTAAAATGTGATTTATAAACCTTGGAGAGCTTTGATTTGCCAGATATAACTAGCCATTTATAAAATCTCCAAGCTACAATAGTGATCACTTTTTAATCCGATTCAAAATGGCAACCCATAAAATTACACACTCGTCTTTTATAACATTTACAAATTGGAGTCAGACACTGGCAGTAAAATGTTTAAGAGGAGGGTTTAACATTTAAGGACAAATTCAAAAAGACAGGGTCAGACCTAAGACAAACCCAAAACATTAGATCCCAACATGATTTGAGTGGGGAAAGCCAGAAACAGAAAATGAGTTAAAACCAGTTTGAACACAAAGATAAAGTTGAAAAATGGCAAACATTATAGCACTGGTTACACAGATGCAGTACTGGACCACTTTCTAAAAACCTAACTCTCCTACAGAAAATAACACCAAACAAAATGTTAGGATCTTCGTCTCTTTGAATGGGTAGTATGGTCCTCTGTCTCCCTGCCCACATGCTTGGACAGCATGGTGTTTGTTGATATTAGTGTTCTCCTCCAAATGTATTGAGCTATCTAGTACACATTGTTACATTGCTTGTTTGGAGGAAGCACTGGTGGTGTTGGTGTGTCATAGGGTAGGAATGGGAAGTTATGAAATTTGCACTTCAGTCCTCAGTGTGAACCTCTCATTAATTAGCATGAATTTTGTGTTTCCTATGAAACAAAGTATTGATTTGACTTCCTCCTTTACCCCTTTTTATCTGCAGTTTACTGCCAGAACTTCGCAACCAGCTTCAAAGAGAGTGAGATGAACGCGATTGCAGCAGATATGTGCACCAACGCCCGACGCGTAGTGCGGAAAAGCTGGATCCCCAAGCTGAAGCTGCTGATGGCCGAAAGTGATGCCTATGCCAGCTTCCTGCCAGACAGTATCAAGATGGAGGCTGACGCCCTGGGAGCCGAGCAGGGCTTTGAGCCGGCTGACCTGGAGGGTGCCGCCCCAGAGACGGGCGGGTCGGCCGGTGAGTCGCTGCAGGGTGTGGGTGGAGATGGCAGCGCTTTGTTTCAGTGATTGGAGAAATGGAATTGATGGGGGCAGAAAAGAAAAAGAAAAAAGGAAACACCCCCTAACCCCACTCACCTACCACCCCTTATGTCCTACTGCTGCCCAGTATAAATAAAAAAAACAACAAAAAACCCCTGCCTACTGCCACCCTGCCTGCGACTCTGGACTCCGCTGCTTCTGCTTGAGATGGAGGTGGAGGAGGCATGAGGGGTGGGTGACATTGTCTAAAGCTGAGAAGATGCTTGATCAGAGGAGAGGGCATTCCCAAAGTTGAAATTTCCACAGACGTCAAGCTTGTCCAATAAGAGTTAAGATATTGGACAGTCCTTTGTTTTGGCTTAAAATTTCCAGCTTTACAGTGAAATCCTGCTTCGTGGACCCCCTTCTCCAAAGGATGCCCAAAATTCAATTCCTGCACAGTATGGAGTTTAGCTAAACCACAGATCTTGTCTAGGGCTGCACAATGTAGACAGAATACCAGTATTGCGACTACAGTGCTACATATTTGGATTTTGCGGTTTGCCTTGCAGTGAATTCTATGCATTGGTCAGCAGTAAATTGGTGAAGCAGTATGGGAGGGAATTAATGACCTTTGTCCTCTGTGGTGTGAAATAGTTGGCAAAACCTTGGATTTTTTTTGTCCACAGTTGTTTTTAATTTTAATGTCCTGATTTCCCTATTGAAACACTTCTCCGATTGGTGAGGATGCTCACTGTACACAAGCTGATTCAGTGATTGGCTGTGGGTTTGAGGGCTCACTGCAGCTTACAATATCAGTTTTGCACAAGCTAATCACAAACGATTAACAAATGATACATTGTTCAGCCCTATTACATGTTGTGACCCAAATACAAGGCTAATATCGAAGTAGCAATTAGCAAATGATACGTTGTACAGCTCTGCTGTCCCAGTTCACGATATCGCAATACTGTTTTATTATGCAGCTCTAGACTAGTCTTTAATACTCCTCGAAGCCTTGATTGCTGGTTCCTTGTAACCAAGGCTGTGTTCTGTAGGTTTAGAACTAAACTCGGATGGTACTCATGGGCTAGCATATGGATAACAGAGGAGTACGTGGAGTTTCGTAGGAGAAAGGGGGTGCTTTTTTGTCCTCGTTTCAAATCTTTCCTTTTATTTGTTTATTTCTGAATGACTCCTTTTGCACAGAAGCCCCTTGTCTCCATGCTTTGCATATATATATATATATATATATATATATATATATATATATATATATATATATATATATATATATATAATACACACACAATCACAAATCCTGTTTTGACTTTCCCAGTAATTCCACTGATTACGAAAAAAGGCCTACCCCCTTTTTGTTTGTTTTCTTCCATAGCTTTGTCAAACACACACATCTTATATATACGCGCGCACACTCTGAGTGGCAGAGGTTTCAAGGTTTCCCTGATGACACTGTACTGATTATTGTTTTTGTTTTGTTTTTTTTTATTATTTTTATTTTTTGAATGTAAACGTCAGCAGCGCTTGGCTGTGCGAGACAAGCCGATTGTATTTTGGCCCAAGAGAGGGAAGAAAAGAGTCGTAGCCACTGTAGCAATGTAGACAGGGTGGAGGGAGAGAGAGCACAGAGTAGATCGAGAGAGAAAGAGAAAGGTGTAGGTGGCTCACTCTTTCTCCAGAATTGGAAAGAATTTAATTCCCTCCTCTACTCCTATTCTTTCTCGAACAGTCTGGCATCTTGACCAGAAGAGGGAAAAAAGAACGAAAGAATCTTATCCTTTGTTGAGCTCTCTTTTTTTTTTTTTTTTTTTTTTTTTTTTTTTTTTTTTGCCTTTTATTATTATTCCTCCCTTGTTTCTCTGCGTGTGAGATGTGGATCTAGAGATGTATGATTTTTAGGACTGTAAAGAGAAGGGGGACAGAAAGACTAGTCATATTTTAAAAATATATTTATCTACTTGCACCTTTAGCGTGTGCATAACAAGAAAAAGAGGGATTGTTTAAAATCTCTTTTGTGTGTGGAATTCTTTTATTTTTTTTTCCTCTTATTTTTTTCTTTGTTTTCAAAGTGTTATAAGAGACACCTTAGCTATGGGATTTTAAGAGGGTATGGCGAGAGAGAAAGAGAAATATTTTTGCATACTGATATCTTTAAAAAGATTGGTGCTTAGCTTGTAATTGACTGGCTGCAAGGTTTCTCTTGTAGGCCGGTTTATAGCCGACGCTGTTAAAATTGATTGGCCTTTGACTCTTTGTCTGTTTGCACCACTGATTTGTAACTTGGTTTTTGTATGCAGATCAGTATCATTGTAACTGTCACAGTGTGCTGGTACTCAAAAGTCCAGGGTGACCGTTCCAGATCCAGATGTTTTAAAGCGATAGTTTAGTGGAAAAATTTGTTAAACATGATTCTTTAGTTCCCCAAATCAAAGCCAAAATATTTTACTGTCTGAATTCATTTTTTTAGTCTTACTTTTAGAAATATGAGGCTGATAATATAACTGGTGTGGTGCGATCTGCATCACGCTTCAAAGCTAAATGAAAGGAACTCGCTAAGAGATTCTGTGGAGCATCATGTTAGTTATTGATATAGTTTATTGATCCATATACAATGGGAATTCATTATTTTGCAGCCTAACTGTGCCCAATTTACGTGCAGCACTATGTTGCACTTGGGGAATTAGGTGCTTAAGTGCCTTGCTAAATCAGATCTGGGATCTGTTTGCGAGTTTACGACACTAGAATTCTTTATTGATCCCAAAGGAAATTGTATCAAAAATATGAGAGATGCAAGTATCGATTGGCTATTTATTGTTTCGCAATAAATATGCAATAATTTAGCTGATCTTTAGCTGTGTGTGGTCGCAATGCCACAATTCCTCAATCAAACACTAGATGGCAACCTTGTGGAATTAGAGTGTAAATTTGAGAGCTATTGAGCTTCTAGTCCTGTTTACAGAGCACAGAAGGCTAAAAACACGTTGGACTTGGTGTGAAGATTCCACCAAGTTAAAAAAATTGGTCGTAAAATTGTACTTTGTGTGATTATGCCTTAAAACAAACACTGCCTCCTGGGGGGTGCAAAGTAAAGACTGTTAACACCACTAACCGGGTACCCCTCTCGAGAGTTCATCACGTAGCCAGTACAGTGAGTATCAGGACAGCAAAGCTAGCAAACACGACTAACAACGCAGAACTCCAGAGTGCAGTTCTGCAAGGGGACTCGCTGAGTCTCGCAGCAGGTGCTTGGAGTTTATCAAAGTTTTAAATGTGGTCAATTCCAAAACGCACAAGTACTTCTACAACTACATTTTATCTTAAGAGACTATGCACGCAACATTACAAAAGTCCTGCACAATGATGCGTTACCGAGTAATGCCTGGAAACGGCACCGTATCTGTCAGTATTGGCTGACTGTTAGAATCAGTCCCCAAAACATGGATCAGTCTGTCTCTGTCAAATATATTATTGGTGGCAGTGAAGTACTAGTAGTATGGACTGGTAGTAGCACACACGGAAATCTGCCATAAATATATTAAATGCCTTCTATTTGATGCTAACAAGCATATGCCAAGCATACGTGTAGAGCATGTAGGTCCAGCCTGTTTTAAAGATAAGGATCAGAGTACTTGCATATTTGAGATTCATCAGACCCTACATGCCTCCAATAGTCTTCAATCGCAAATTTTGAAAAAACCACTCTTCTTTTAAGAAGCCCCACATCTGTGATTTCTTCTGTAGTTTGTTTTTTGCTTCAGCTGAGTTCTGGAATGGCCTTTGGTGAAATGACCTGGGCACCTGAATTGACCTGAACTTCTGATTCACTCTGTCCACAGGCCTGATGAAATTGTTCTGTTGTCATTTAGGCAACAGTTTCTAAGGCAAAGACAAAGCTTCCCAATACCAAATGCAAGCGTTCCCCTTTATTCAGGCCGACCCTGCTACATTTGACTTGTAGCGCTCTTGGCAGACTCTTTGGGATCAAAGTTTTCACCAAACTATCGCTTTATTGAGAAATGCAACATTCCCTGCTTCTGGATCAGCTCATCCTGGGGGTGTAGTGTATGTGGAGTGTATGCGCTGATGGTTTTGTACTGGTCTGTGACCCTGTATGGCCTGGAGTTAGTTTAGGTCACTCTTCCCCAAAGCATGTGGACGGAGGGATACACACACAGGTATATATATGTGTGTGTGTGTATATATATGTATGCATATATGCGCACAGCCTTTGGGGGGAGAGGCTAAGTTGTGCTTCCTATTGTTATGGTCACCTTACTGTCTGAAAGACAGGGCCTGAGTGTGGGTTTGTGTGTGTTCGCGCATGTGTGCGCGCATGTGTGTGTGTGGCAGTGGGGGATGGTTTCCAGCGCTTGTGTCCCAGGAGAATGAAAGAGAGGGCCAGTGGAGTGTGATTGAGCCTGCCTGTGTATGCCCCTGTTTGGGCAGCTGTGTGTGTGTGTGCGCGCGTGTGTGTGTGTGTGTGTGTGTGTGTGTGTGTGTGTGTGTGTGTGTGTGTGTGTGTGTGTGTGTGTGTGTGTGTGTGTGCTTGAAACCATCTGTGTACATTCCTTGCACATAGTTGGCTCTGTGTGCTTGCATGTGGGTGATGCTTCGATTAAGATTGAAGTTGTGTTTGTTTCTCTTGTTCTCTGTATGTGTGTGTGAGGAAGGGAGGATGGGAGTGTGTGTATGTGAGAGCTGAAGTGTGTTGGGGCTTTTTGGAAGCTTTGCTCTAGCTAAAGCTCCCCCACCTCCTTTACTAAAACCCATGACGCTTTGCATACCACTGCTTGCTGAGATTTCCATTACGATTAGAATAGGGCTGCAGTTTTATCCTGATTGGAGTCAGGCAAGACCAGCTTCATTAGTATATTGATGTTATTGCCTTATGTTCAAGATAATGGCCTATACTCCACTCAAACTGGACATCTACACTGCCTGTCAAAAACTTTTTAGTAGCTCAGCACAGGGGTGCCAGACCTTTTCATCTCTTGGGGCGGAGGGGGTGCTGGCAGGCAATGTTTGTTATTGGCTGAGGGCCAAAAAGACAAAACACTATACTAAAAGAAAATGAAGATCAAAAACTATAATAATTAAACGTTAAAAATGTATTTTCTAATAGTACACTGTACTTTGAGTAAAATGCCAAAACCCACCCATCTCATACTTTTGTTTTCCCTGATTGTCAGTGCTAAGTTGTTTAGATGTTTAAAGCCACCTTAGAAACTGTTTAAAGCAGGAATTATCATGCTTGTGATAAAGACATGAATTTGGCAGATTTCACCAGAGGTCAATGGTCCCACATGTCATGATATTAATAATACGCTATGTGTTTAATATTAGTAATATTTGTTTGCCAAATATAATCTGCCTCTGGTATATATGTCATTAAAAGTTAGATCAGCATGAATTTTCCCTTTGTATTAAGCAATTTCAAAATGTATAATTTTATTTTGCACTAACATTGCACATTCTGCTATGCGACTATTGCACATGTACGTATTGTCACGATAATGTTGAAATGATACATCGTGCAGTCCAAAGTGTTTCTCCCTGTGATTGGAACAGTAGCTTTAAAAAGAAAAGCATCAGATTATGCATTTAGGCAAACCTGAACAGAGTTCGAAGGAATAACAGGTGGTCATTTTTCATCATAAAAATTTTAACAGTACACTTTTATTGCACTAATGCTTCCAGTATGATAAAGGCAATAAAGAAATGTTTTCCTGGAGAAACCTCTGTTCAGAGCTCTACCTTGGTAATGATTCTAAAGCCTTCCGTTTGATTTTCTTTGTCCCGAGTCAGCATTCAGCTGTTTTAATAGTGCTAAAAGATACTCATAAACTCACTAAAGAAGGATTCACACTCAGATTCAAATTTTACTTCCTAATGGCATACTACAGCTTTTGGTTACAGTTAATGTTTGTACACTAACATTTTGCTAACAATTAGGGCTGGGTGATATGGACAAAAAAAAATCACATCCCGATATATTTTAGCTGAATGCTGAGATACGATGTGAAAAATACAATGTGGAAAAATTGACACCCCATAAAACCCTTTATTGCTTTAACTATATTTAAACATTGACATTAGACCCTCATTTCTTCATTATTCACTCTATATTCTTATACCCCCTCCATGATGTGTGGGAAAGAACGTGAGTTGGGGCAGAGGGAGCAGAATTATTATTTTTTTTCTGCAATATTAACAAAATGTTTACACTTTTTTTTTTTTTTTTTTTTTTTTTTTTGCTTTATAAGCAATATTGCCTGACATCATTATATGTTGCTGTTTTTATATCCCGATACAAATTTAAATATTGATATATTGCCCCTCCTATTACCAATATGTATACTGATAACCCCTGATCTCAAACCAGCTGTATCTGCTTTTAGCAAATTTTAACTCAGTAGGCACTTGGTGGTCTTTAATTGGAGCGAGGATGTAAAATAGAACCAAAAGATAAGTACTTTATAGATTTAGATTTGAGTATTTTCTTTTGTGCTGTAACTAAAAACTGTTCAATTTTAACTGTGCTTGTAAAGTTTAAAAGAAGGCAGTCTGTCTCCAAACATTTGACAGGCAGTGTACAGTAATCTGTAGTGTATGGCTAGTCTTTTAAAGTTGTTTTTGCTGCTACCATGCAGTAGCCAAGTACGTCAGTACCTTTGTTAGAGAACGGAAAACTCTCTCCTTTTGAGCTGCTTGAATGGGTGGATCACTTATCGGGTGGACATCGGAGAGGGAATCAGTCCTACTGTCCAAACTAGAGCTGTACGATAAAGACAGAATCCCATCCTGTAATTATAATCATGACACCCTGCAATTGCACTATGTTTTGCAGTGTATATTTAAAATGCACTGTGAAAGCCATGACTGATGCGACCTGATGAATGACTGGCCTGTCTCTATTCTGAATCATAAAGGGTTTTTTCCCGGGAGTTCTCCAAGCTTAACTAAGTCGTACTCTCACAGCGTTAAATGTATGTGCATTACAAGCCAATAGCACAAATTCATGGGTTTGAGCGTAGTTTTCAGGCCACCTGCAGCACTGTGCCTGATTCTGAACTCCACTCCCTCGTGCGAGATAAGATATGGACAGGCGGAGGTGCGATGTTCCTCTTTTGTTTTCTGGATGCTGCCCATCAAATGTGTTCGTCTGTTTGCAGACACGCCTGCTCATGTTCATAAATTCATAGAGACACACTTTGAAGTAAAGGCCATTCCACACTGAATGTGACGTGAATAAATGAGACAAAAATGCCAACTATTTGCACACCAAACGTGATGTGATTTTTTTTTTTTTTTTTTTTGTCTAGAATTTAGCATTTTATTCCCCCGAGTTTGTGCCATGAAGAAGTCCAAGCAGACAATGTGTTCAGGAGGACGGAATCAAAAGTTGAGACATTATATCAGAGAATATATAAAGTTACTGTGTGCAGACTCCTACAATTTACTCTACAATGAAACTCTCCATTCTCCTTTCACCACTAACCTGCTGTTTACTCCTTCTGAGGAGAGAGACTTTTGAAACGGCCCCATCATAAATGACATGACACTCCCTACATAGTGTACAACCTAAAACAACAAAATAAAAAGAAATAGAGAGCAGTCTTTGGATTAGATGTGCTTTCACAGAACTTTAGGAGAGCTTCAGTACATAGCATTACTTGAGTCTGACCTGGTTCCAGCAGATCTTTGAAACGCAGCTCCTCTACAGGTGAGGAGGATTACGTTTATAATCAGTAGTCAAGGCTGGCTAAATGGTTTGCATTTTCATATTCAAACATTCTATCAGCACTTGGTGTCAAATATAAGTCTGCACACGTTTTAAATGCATGTCTCAAGTGCACACGGTGTGAGGACCTTGGGTCAGGACCCATAGCACATTATTGGGGATATAGAGAAAATATCGAGATTATGCTGCCCTGGGTCATAAGCCTCCAAGTGATGGTAAATGAGAGAGGTGGAAGGATAGAAGCTCTCAGATGTATACTCTCTTAAGAAGAAAGGTGATTTAAATGTTTCTGTGAGCAATGCCATAGAAGAACCACTTTATATTCCATAAAATCTTTTTAACCCATAAGAGTCCAGACCCAGTTTTGAATAACAATCAGTTAAATTATTGAGCAGCTCGTTAGTCTTTTTCTTGATGCGATAGGGGTCACATGAGCTTAAAATTCGTCCCCTTGGAACGATATTGAAGTTGTTTAGACACTTTATAGTGACATTTAACTTTGTTTTCTAGATAAACACTTGAAGGCCCAATATCTCCAAACTGTTTAGGATGCAGATAGAACCTTATAGTTCCAAGGGAATTATGTCACAGCAATTTCATAACCTTTCATCATCTACAATTTCATCATTTAGGGTGTAGAAATGGGGTCAGAACTCTGTTTCTGTATTATGACATTTCTGAAAGTTTTTTTTAAATGCTCAAAATTGACCTTTAGAAACAAAATGTTTTTTGTTTTTTTTCATGCACACAATGTTGTAAACGGCGTTACATGTTCACACATTCACACACACATTGGACATCCTGGATGCATCACAGGACCGTATCACTTCATGAGTAAAAGTGAAGCACAAAGCACTGTAAAGATCTTTCCACATGTTTTAAAGGGTCTGTTACTTTGGGCTCTTTAAGGTTTAAAAAGGTGTGACGTGGAAGTGAGAAACATTTGAAATTGTTTAAAAAAAAAAAAAAACCTTTACATTGACTTTGAGAGGTTCTTCACAACATCTGTGGCGCATCTTTTTTATAGAAGTGCTGATTTATGGAGCCAAAAACAGTTCTTCTCTGGCATTTGTTCAATGACTCTTTGTAGCATCTTTATTATTGAGTGTACAGAACTTTTCATTGAGCGAGAGAGTGTGTGTGTGTGTGTGTGTGTGTGTGTGTGTTGGATGCACGCAAGGCCCAAAGATGGTCTCCTGGGACACGGCAGCTGGCTGACCGTCTGCAGGTTTCTTTTAGAGGTAAATGGAGCTTTTTGCACCTTTTTTGTAGACTGAACCAGTGCTTTTTGCACGCATTTTGTAGAGGAGAAGAGAGCGGTGGCTCACGCACCTTTTCTTTTGTAGAGAATCGGTTGATGGATTGTTTCTTTTGGACTAAACCAGTGGATGTGTGAGTGTGAGAGTGCAGCAGCGTATGGCGCAGAGGAGCAGGCTTGCACCCCTGCCTCTGACCAGTCACGCTGATTACGATGTAAATATCGATGAGACTGTTGAACAGATTTTTACCACATTTTGTGATCTTTTTTTTTATTTTTATTTTTTTTTTTTTATAATTATTATTATTATTATTATTTTAGAACGCTTGTCACTTTGCTGAGTGACTCACAGTAAATCTTTCATCCCTTTTTGTTTCCTCGTTTTAGCCTTTGTTTCTTGCATTTCCTTAATTTGCATAACCAATTTGCGCTTCCAGCTGTTTGCGGGACTGTTGTAGTGGACGCAGGTCTCCCGTTAGGATAGCTTTGGCTACCGTAGGATTAATAACCCTATTTTAGATCCGAGAGCAGAAATGTATGACGTCACATGCATCCAAATCAGTATCTTTAATTTTTGTTTGTTTGTTTGTTTATTTTTAAGTCACATAGAATAGCACACATCCGTTTCATTTTTTTCGTTTTTTCTTTGTTAATGAAAAATAATCATATGCGTACTGTATCGATCTTAAATACTACTAATTTCAAGGCAAAGGAGTTGAATTGCCAAGTCTTTTTGTAAGAATAGGAAAAAAGATACAATATAGAGATGTATGTCTGATACATGACGACTGTGTTTTTATTTTATTTGATTTTATTTTTGATTTGTTGAATTTTTTTTCTTGATTTGTACTGATTAAAGTGCTGGTATGGTGGAGGATAATAGCAGGCATATCTTGGTGCTATGTTTGGTGCTGTGTAGATGTTGACCTGTTGAGGCACTGGTGCCTTAGCCTTGTCAACATTACTGTAGGGCTTTTGTAATTGCGAGACTGAATCTTGGATTGCTTGGTATTCCTTTCTTGGTGCACTATGTAAGGCATGAAAGTGGCCCTTCCACACCCAAACTGGCACACTCTTCAACTGCTTCATGATACGTGACATCATACTTGAGTGTTTTTGTGCATGTATAATAGAAGCCGGTTAAGATTATACAGCAAGAGCCCGTGAAAAACTGCCGAGTAAGATTGGGTGGCAGCTTCTTATGACTTCAGAATTGGGCTTTAAGGCTCAATGAAACAAATCAGTTGATATAAAGGTTCTTCACTCCTATACAACTGTTATTGTTACCGTTCTAAGGCAGAGGGTGTCAAACTGGCTCAGAAACGGCCTGGTGTGGCTGCAGGTTTTCATTCCTGCCAAAGGGAAGCTCATGTGATCTGTTGTTTGAAAATTGGCCGATTTAAGTGAGTGGAATCAGGTGTTGTGGCTGGTTGCTTAGCATGAAAACCTGCAGCCACACAGGCCAGTTTCTGACTTGGTTTGACACCCCTGTTCTAAAGCATCACTCGAAACCTTCGTAGCACCTTTTATTATTAAGAGTATTTAGGAGTCGCAACTGGACCTAAAATTGAACCCTTGTTTTGAATTATAGAATAGAATTGACCTGTAATTCAAATGTTCCATGAACATTTTCTTATCATATGAATTTAACCAATGATTTTGCCCAAATGGATCACTATAAAGCAGTGGAACTTGGACATAAATGCTGTTGCATGTTTCCTTTCTTTTTTGTGGAATTGGAAAACAAAGCTCCAGTATGAAAATGAAATGCATTAGAATATGTACGGCCTTGTGAAACCAGTTTTTTCCTTTCAAATTAGGTTGTAATTTTTCTTTTACATTTTCTTCAGAAATCACGGGGCCCTAAATATGTTTTTTATTAGTGTAGCAGTCGTTTTAATATCAAGTCGTTCTAAGATCGAGTTTGCTCGATTTTTCAATACTGAGCTCTAATTATACGTGTTTTCCATTCTCTTATTGACTCTTTCGACACTGGTCATGATTCTTTTAACAAAACAAGCCCCTGAAATCACAACCCCCATGACTTGATACTTGAGGATGCAAGGTCCAGTTGTAAGTGTAGGTATGTTCATACCATAGGCTACCTTAGTGCCACCTTCCGGGAGGCACCCAGTTTAGGATCACAGACCACAATAAACAGGTGCTCAGAGGAGAAGTCTGCTTCAGCGATGGTTTCAGGATAATTGCATTGTTAGTGTCAGAATTGTACAGTACAAGTGTTTCATTGAACGTGGAACTTTCGTGAGTTATGAGACTGTATTCCTGTCCTTTCATAAATTCACTATTATTTAGTTAAAACCCCCTTAATAGTGTTTCTCATATTCATACTGAGATGTACAGCCTATAACTGAATCCTTAATGACTCCATTCCATCATATTATTACATTACAATGCAGTATTTGGGTGTGGAAGTTGTGATTCCATGATCTCCATAGTGCACTACATAGGGAATGGGGAGCCATTTTCAGTCTCACCGCCTGACTCAACAGCAATGGTGCCAGTGTGTGTGGTTTTTTTTTTTTTTTGTTTTTTTTTTTCTTTCTTTTTTTTCCCCCTGCGTCCTCCATTTTGATGGCACAGATCACATATGCTGCATGCATAGCATCTCCCGATGCCACCTGCTGTGTACGAGATGCTACTGCAGCTGACATGCACTACCTGTAGTGGACACCAGATGGCCACACCATGAACTGGGCTGTTGCGTCTTTTGTAAGACTGAAATTCTGTCACTGTGGCTACGTTCACATTACAAGCCTTATTGTCTTACTTTGCTCTATTTTTTTTTTTCTTCCCAAATCTGATTTGATCCATTGCTGGCTAACAATCATGTGTGTAAACCACTATCTGTGTTGGTGTAAACACACTTCTGTCCTAAAAGGATTTGCACACACGCTTCGATGAAGTTAAAGCCGCTGCTGACCCCTTGCCCACAGTGGATTGGATTTGCATCTGATCTGAAATCAGATTTGGCCCAAAAAGTGTCACATTTTGCCTAAAAAAACAGATTTAACTGTAGTGTGAACGTAGCCGTTGGAGGGCCTTTAATCTAAGGTTTATAGAGCAGAGGAAGTGTTCTTTATCTCTTTCTTGTTTACGTTATTTTAAAAGTGAAAAGATGATGAAACCTGATGCCTGATGTTCCATTTGTAAAATTGCCTAAGAAATAAAATGAAAAGAGTGTTTTCTGTATGAAAGAAGGGACCAGAGTTGTACTGAGAGGATCAGACTGTAACATATCGCTCTGACTGTCTGCCTGACCTTCGTGCCCAAAGAAAAGCACCTTCTCTGTAGGTTTGCGGATCTGCGGACCCCAATCACGGCACCTTGGATTAATTCAGTCTTGATGAGCACCGAGGCCAGGCAGATGGCAGACTCCACAGTATGTGTGGGAAGAGAGTGTGAGAGTTTACGTGTTTGTATTTCTGCAACAACCACCCCCACCCCAATCCCCTCCACCCAAACATACGCCATCATTCAGGAGTTTGGAGTCGTGTTACTACTTTCTGTTGTTTTAAACACAGATCTAGTCTTCAAATCTGCAAAGTTTGACTGAGCGCCACACAATTAGAGGCTTTGTGCAGTATTTGAAGTGAAGCATAAATGCTATACTGTAATCGCTGTATCTGTCTTGTCTGTTTTTCTCCTCAAATTTACTTTCCAATTGACACCAGTTAGTTTGGTCTGTTTTTTGACACAATGCAACAAAATGTCGTGATGCTACATTAATCGTTACCATGCCAATGTGTTTGTAGCATTCCTGGGGCTCTGAGCTCACTACCTTCTGATGCCAGGTGATTCAACAACTGGTAATTGCTGTACCTGCTTCCCGATAGATTCTCTGTTCTTAAAAACATTGATTCCACACTTTTGAGTGATGCCGTAAATCTTTGGGGTGCTACGCACTGCAGATTTCAAAAAATGGTGACCAAGGGCATGTGAGAGGACGGAGTGGCATCTGGCGTACTGTTGAATTTACAGGCTTCCTCTCTTCTCTCTCTGAATGCCTGTACTGATTTACCTCTTCTATTCCTGTCAACCCCAACAAACATCCTGCCTTCAACCTGTTTTCCTCAGCGTGGCACCCTAATTTGCTGACATTTTGTAAAAAAAAAAAAAAAAAAAGAAAAGAAAAGGAAAAAAAAAAAGGTTTAAAAAGAAAAAAAGCAGCAAAAAAATGTGTCCAATAACTATATGTACAGATACAGTAACAGTAACAAAATACCTGTTAAATAACGCAGAATGCAGTTTTATGGGGCGGGGAGTCAGAAGAATTCACTTTAAAACCCACACGAAACCAGAAGGGGGGGGTGTACTCCTGCAGATCTATGTTGTTTTTTTTTTCTTTTTTCTTCTTTTTTTTTTTTTAATAAATAAATGATGCAGCATTTCTTGTGTGTTGCGGGAGTCCACAACAAACCCCCCCACCTCCCCACCTTTTTCACTTTCTATAACTATATACCTATACAATATACAAAGATATATACTGTATATTATATAGAAGCACTAATGGAAATTTGATTGTTCTAGTTGTGCACTCACAGCATGAGTTGTAACCCAGAAGCTGCTTCTTCGAGTCCAGCGCAGCGCTGTGTGAGTGAGTGAGTGAGAGAGAGAGTGTTCAGCCCCCACCCCCACCACCATTTTCCCTAGCCGTGCTCATGCAGTGACATTGTTATGCCAGTGCCCATCCTGTCCACTCCATTCAGTCTGTGTTCAGAGTGCCAATAACTTTGTGAATCCCTAACTGTGACCCAATATTATCAAAATGTAATTGCACATTAACTACTGTAAAGAGAAAACAAAACAAGAAAGAAAGAGAAGTCAAAAGAGTACATCTGGATATCTTAATAAAAAGATTTGTAACAAAATGGTTTAATTTTTTGAGTCCTTGTCGAGTCTTTATTGTTTTTCTCATGTTCATATTGTGCTGCTCTTTAGAATTGAAAATAGGGGAACTTTGAGGGTGAATGCCACCTGTTTTTTAGTCTGTGTATCTGTCATACTTCAATTCTGGAAAGTTGGGGTCAGATTGCAGGGCCAGCCATGCTATACCACCCTGGGGCAGTAACTATACATATACAGTTGCCCTGTTCCCAGACTTCCCAGACTCCCGGGCTTAGTCTGTGTAGGACGTTCATATAAGGTACAGACTTGGTCATCGCAATTAGCCAAGATGCAGGACTGTGTACAAAGTAGACATGCACGAGCCTTATTCAAGGGGCCAACAGCGAAAGCTTGTTAGCTCTGGGTATGGAACCCAAAACCATATGATCAGTAATGCAGTGCTCTATTCGCTCTTCTCTGCTACCGTTTCTTTGACTCCTGATCAAATTAGTGGGTCATATCTATGAACACCTTTACTGACCAAGTACCAGAAAGATCAGGATTAGTTGGGTGCTGTTGTGGGTTGTTAATCACATTAACTAAGCTGCATTAAAAGACTCAGTATGGCTGAGCCTGTGCTCTGAAGTCACCTTTGTAGTGGTTAGTGAGGCATAGTTGGTAAAACCTCCCCATTCTCTCCATTGCAAACTGGCTTTACTGGCTTGACAGTCCTTCGGCAAGACTCCTAATACAACACTTGCCTACCAAATGTGAGTCAGCGTCTATAGTATCAATACCATTAACACCATCTGATATTAATAGAATTGAGTTTATATATTTGACTTGAACTATAATAACCATTTTGATCAATTAAAGCCATATATTAAAGGAGGGCAAATATAACATTTAGTAAATAAACGATTAAGCAGCACATTCTTTTCAATTCCAATGGCAATTTCATTAATCGACTAAACCAGCATGTTTATGTACAGTTGTGTTCAAAATAACAGCAGTGTGTTTAAAACACACTAGTTAAGCACAAACTCTTTATAGTAGTTTTTATTTCCATGCATTGGGAACATTTAATATTGTTCTCCAAATTAAAACATGAAGAAAAATGTATATAATTTGTAACTACTTTACAGAAAATAACACAAAATGAACATTGGGCTGCATTTGTCTTTACAGGCTGAAAATATGTCCTCCTTTCTTATGATTTAGCATTTCTGTGAGTCACTAACCTAATATTTAGTTGAATAACCACAGTTTCTCAGAACAGCTTCACATCTGTGTTGCATACAGTCAACCAACTCCTGGCGCCTGTCAACTGGTATTTCAGCCCAGGATGCTTTGACTATATCCCACGACTCATTTGCATTTCTTGGTTTTGCCTCTTTGCATCTTTGATGTCACCCCACAAGTTTTCTATCTGATTAAGGTCCGGGGATTGGGCTGGCCACTCAATTTTGTTGGACTGGAACCAAGATTTTGCTGGTTTACTGGTGTGCTTTGGGTCGTTGTCTTGTTGAAACAACATTTCAAGGGCATTTCCTCTTCAACGTAAGGCAACATGACCTGTTCAAGTATTCTGATATGTGCAAACTGGTCTATGCAGTAAATAGGTCCAGCACAGTAAGAGAAACCTTCCCATATCATGATACTTGCACCACCATGCTTCACTGTCACAGTGTACTGTGGCTTGAATTCAGAGTTTGGGGGTCGTATGACAAACTGTCTACAGCCCTTGGACCCAAAAAGAACAATTTTAGTTTCATCAGTCCACAGTATGTTTCTCCATTTCTCTTTGGGCCAGTTGATTTGTTCTTTGGCAAATTGTATCCGCTTCAGTACATGTCTTTTTTTTTTAACAGTGGGACTTTGCGGGGACTTCTTGCTAATAGATGAGCTTCACACAGGGATCTTCTGTCACAGTAGTCACAGGTAACTTGAGACTTGAGATGTCTTTGATCATCCTGGAGCTGATCATTGGCTGAGCCTTTCTGGCTAATCTTTGATCCGTTCAAATGGTAGTCTTGTGTTTTCTTCTACGTCTCTCTGGTTTTGCTCTCCATTTTAAAGCATTTGGAGATTATTTTGGCTGTTATTGTCTGCACTTCTTTATAAGTTTTACCCTCTCCAATCAACTTGTTAATCAAAGTTCTCTGCTCTTCGGAACAATGTATCGAACGACCCATATTTTTCAGGCTTTCCAGGAGAAATGCATGTGCAGCATGTGCTGGCTTCACCCTTAAATAAGGGCCACCTGATTCACACCTGTTTCCTCACAGAATGATTGTCCTCACTGATTGAACTCCACACTGCTATTATTTTGAACACACCCCTTTCGATGAATTATTCAAATACACAGACTCAATAGCATTTATATCATGAATGCTGAGTCTGTTGGCTTTCTAAGAATCTACTGCACCAACTGGTAAATTGTTTGTCATGTGGTGATATAATTTATACCAAATATAAGTATAAATATAAACTCCATATAAGGACAGTGATTAATCTGGTTAGTCATATTGGACTGCCATTATTTTGAACACTGTATTAAACATGTTATTTTGGCTACATCAATTTAGCTCCGCCCATTCGTAATCATTTTATGAAAAGCTCAGTGGGCTTGTACACCAGTACCTTTCTCCATGTAGTTTGTCTTGCATATGGCAGTATGACAGAGCTATCATTGAATGTGTTTCAGGGCTGGATTTGCATTTATTCTTTCTATCCACTGAAATCTGATCCTGTGTTTTGTGTGGATATCGGCTCCATTCTGATACCCAGTCATACTGATATGGGAAGGTTTTATTGCAGTGGAAACTGGGCGAAGACGACTGTTAATCAGCCCCGTTCACAGGCTTTGGTGTTAAACCTCAAGCCAGCAGACCTACTTCCTCTTGCTGAATGTCAGCCGTCACACGATCATTTCCTGTCTGCAGGAAATGCCAACCCCACTAATTCTGCTGAGGGCTTGAGCTGTGTGTATATGCGTGTGGAGAGTGGGGTGTACATTTACACTGTTGGCATTTGGTTGGCAGGTTTCAGAGGGGTTTTGTTGGTCTACTTGGTAAATGTATCTAGGGAACCCATTGCTGATAACATTGCACGTTCTAGCTTTAATGATCTCCATAGAAAAGCTTTGCCAGTAGAATGTGGTGCTCTGGAGCCAAAGGTCACCATGTCGGATGCCAAGGTATAAAGCCCCCCAGCATTGGGCCATGGGACAGTGGAACTGCATTCTCTGCAGTGTTGGTACTTCACCCAGTACCTCTGGAATGAGTTGGAGTGAGCTTAGTGATCCGGAACCGATCACCTAACTGTAGTCCTTGACCTCATAAGTGCTCACAAGGAACACTTCAAACTAAATACTTGAGCTTAAGCCAAGTTGTAAAATAGCTTTGTGTACTACAGTAGTCAGTCAGCACTGTGGTTTAGTGATTTCTCTGCATCTGAGTCATGAACTGAGTCAGATATCAGTGAGCAGTGAGGGTGGACTACTGGCCTGGAATTGAGAAACTCTGGGGGTCATGTTTCTAAAACCTTTCATAGAAGAGCAGCTAATGAGGAATCAGATTAGATGCTCATATCCCACCAAAGGGGTCCTTCAGTGCATTTCAATCTAGTTTCAGCTGCTGACAGATGTGCCCACTTGCTTTGATTATGTATTATTTGAGGCATTGCATTTTAACTGTTTATAATATATATAAACAGTGTATACCCCCTCTATCCTCAGAGTTATTCAAATCAAGATGTTCCATATGTTTAAATATACTAAAATGGAAAACTTAAAGTGAAGTTTTTATTGTCACATCACAATACACATAAAAAGCAAAATAAGAATAAACATAAGAATATTCCTATATGTAGTAGAAATAGAGTATTTACACATTAACTACATTATACATATATTATTGCACTGTAGAATTTCTGTTTATAGAAACTTTGTATTATATGTACATGCTCTGGGTATAGAATTAGATGTAGCTGTAGTGTGAGAAGGCAGTGGGAGAAAGTCTTTGGTGGGCGTAGTGTAACTTAGCAGCTGATTGCTGTTCTAGTAGTGAGTAAAGTGCTGGTGCAGAAGAGTTCATGTGGTGTGACGGTGAGATGGTGGGTGATTAGCTGTGGACTGGAACACTGGACTACTAACTGTTTAGCAGCCTGGTGGCCCGGGGGAAGAAGCTGTCTCTGAACCACTAGGCAGCTTTGTCCTTTATAGGGTGTCCTAATGTTTTCACAGGACTATACATCATGCTGGAGTATTCCTTTAGAAAGCACCCTAATCCAGACTTGCTTTATACATACAGTCCCTGACCTCCTAGTCAGCTCCTTCATGTGCATGAGTTCTTCTTGGATTTATTAATGCAAGCATGAACTCCACTCCAGCCTCGTTTTGCATTCCCTGTGAATTCCAGCAGTACACTCCTTGTTTGGTGGGGACCGCACTGCTGGCATAAATAACGCTGTGATAAACCAGCTGCAGGAACATTCTGACCTTTTTGACCTTAGCTTCAGACCTGGTCACTGAATGTCTGGGAGCTGGACAGTACAGGACTGAAGCGGCGTCCAGACGCAATAATATTAATGTTCATTCATTCTTTTAATCTGCAAATCTAATCTACAGAGGAGGTGTGTGTGTGTGTGTGTGTGTGTGTGTGTGTGTGTGTGTGTGTGTGTGTGTGTGGGTGGGCGGGCAGCTTGACAAAACAGCTGCATGTTCCCCGAATAAGGGCAGCGGAAGTGTGACCATACTTGGGCATGGAGCGGTGACGCCACTGCGCAGCTAAATATGGAAAGAGGAAGCGCCTCCGCATCACGGGCTTTCCGCTGAAAAGGAGCAGCGGCCGGAAACTCCATATAAGGACATGAGAAGGAGGCGGGAGGAGGGGAACCCCCCCATCCCCACCCCCCCTCCACACGCGCACACACACACACGCGCACACAGGACTGAGGACAATCAAGAGGTCAGCGGGTGTGAGGAGCTGCATGCTAAACTGTACTCATTAGAAACAAAAGAGTATCAATTACTGGGTTCATTTATTTATTGCGCGTCTTTAAAGGACTTTTATTTTTAAAACATTATTATTGTTGTTATTGTTGCTATTATTATTGTTGTTTTTACTTATTTGTATTATTGTTATTATTTTTTATTATTGTCTTTATTATTATTATTATTATTATTATTATAATTATTATTGTCATTATTATTATCGTTGTTGTAATAATAAGCAACAGAAATAAAAATAACGAATACAAACAAATTAAATAGGCAAACATAATAAAAAATAGATGTAAAGTAATATAGACAAACAGGTATATACCAATAATAAACAACCTTATAAATATATGCTTAGAAAGTAGACAATACATAATATTGATTAATCATGATTAATTGCATCAAACTGCATTTATTGATTTATTGTTTATTATTATTATTATGATTATTGTTATTATTATTATTATGATTATTATTATTTATTACTATAATCTGCTCTGTGTTGGTCCTCTGGGGTCATCACTATTGAAGAACAGGGTGAAAGGAGGCTTATAAAGTATGCAGAGAAAGGTGGACATATTAGAGCTGTATATATGTATGGGGAGATATATATATATATATATATCTTCTATTGCTGTTATTTAGTTCGAATTATATGATTATTTACATGCATTTAATATAAATCACACGCATATTTATTCAATGTATTAAATTACAGAAAATAAAAATATAATCTCATGTACAAACCTGTAAAGCTTCCCGTTTGGAGACGCGAGGATTGTCGCTGCGTGTTCTGATTGGCTGAGACCCACCGGACACGTCAGACCTGTTTCTTATTTTCCTGGAAAAAAAAAACAACGTAAAGGGGGCGGGGCCGGCGCGGGCTGTCAATCGCGTGACGTCACGAAGCTATATAAACCCTCCCGTCTGCGCGTTCGCGCTGACTTTCCTCTCACTCTGCCCAGGAAAGTCTTTATCGTCGAACGACACGGACGACAAGCCGGACTATAGGAACTTTGACGTCATGGAGGTGAGCGCAGAAGCGAAGCGGGTCATGGTCCAGGCGCTCAGTAAGATGTACAGCTGCCGCTCGCAGCGCGGAGGACTTCGCCTCCACCGGAGCCTTCTGCTCACTCTGGTCATGAAGTCCGCCAGGGACATCTACCACTCTGCCCGCGCCGCCGGCGAGAGCCAGGAGCCTCAGGAAGCTCAGGAGATGACTGCTGAGACCCCTTCAGAGCAGATGGACGTCTCCACCTCAGAGCTTCTCCAAGTGCCTCCAAAGTCCACCCAGCCTGAGCTCGACCAGGAGAACCGCAGCCCAGCCAGAGCTGACCGCCACTCCAGAAAACGGAGAGGCAAGACTGCCACGGAGCCAGACTTCCTTCCTTGCAAACGAGCCAAAATGGACTGTGGGGAGGTCCTGAGGATCCTCCAGGACGCGTCTCTGAGGAGTAACTCTGGAAGCTGTGGTAGATCAGACACACTGTCAAACGCCCACATGCTGAGGACTGTGGCAACATGCTGAGGTCAGGAGAAGCTGGACTGACCACTGTGATTTCTGAAGAAGACCCCCCCTCTCCCCTGCCCATGTGGGCTCTCTGGATCTTCTGTGGGGTCTCTCAATCTGTTGGCAGGAAGTGACTCTGAGTCACAGTTGTGACATTACATCACAGCTGATTCATGGAGTAGCAGCAGGGCTGTTTTGGAAACTCCAGCTCAACCACTCAGGACGTGGCCTGCTGACTATGACGTGACTAAGGGTGCTTGAGCTGTGTCTCACAGTGTGGGCACACCCAGAACCGGCTGATTATCTAGTATCTCAAAGATACGTCATGGATTCTTTGTGTAGATCACAGGGTGTGTTCACTGTGTATGTGTGCTCACACACTCTGAGTGAGCAGTGCTGGGACATGAAGGAACTGTGTGGCGGCTCAACCAGAACACTGTATTTATTTCTGTGCTTTTAAATGTGTTGAAAATGGTCTTGTGAATAAGCTGCTAATGAAGGTCATTCCAGATGTCATCTACCTCAGTTTTGTACAATAAATTTGTATCAAATTAATTTCCTTGCAGTAAGTCTTGTTTTGTAACCGTAACACACTACTGTTATAAACTGTTCACGCCATTAGACCACAAGCTGCTTCTCTACACGATGGTTTAGTTAGATCCCAGATAGTGTTGCTCCACTGGTTTGATGTGGTAGAAGGTAAAGGTGCTAATAGACCCAGTGTGTCCTCCACAAGGTTGGTTCCCTATCCCTGCCCCACTGTTTGCCACTGCTGGTCCTCCATTGGTCCACTCAGATTTTTCTGCATAACTAACTAGGTTTTAATCTCCATTTTAAATGTAGTTTTGCTTTAGATAAACTGAGGAAAAAATGTTGACGCTTCAATTCAATTATTTAAAGCAATTTACTGCAGATAACGAAAGAAATAGATTAATTACTTTGACTCGGGGACTGATCAACCACTTCTGGTAACTGTGGTCATGTGTTCACACATTCGCACACTGTCATGTGATCATTCAGGATGTTCAGCATATGTCATTTAGGGACTTTAACTCAAAGTGATTTAGGAACTTTGCAAATCTTTTCTCGGGTTAAAAAGAAAGGTGCTATGAATGGATTTTTAAGTGATTCTATCGAAAGAACCACTTTTGGATCCATAAATAACCTTTTTTTGTGTGAAAAAGTTTAAAAGTTTATAGTTTTATAGTTTTATTGTTCTTGACCAATTTAAATGTTCTTCACACTCGTCTTATATAAGAAATCTATTATAGAACCATTAATGGTTCATCTACTGCAAAAAGCTGGGCAATATGAGCTCAAATCAATATCACGATTACTTTAATGTTTGATTACGTTTAACGAACCGTTCATTTAGTGAACAACTGAAAGCCATTTTTCTTTAGTACAAGCTGCTCAAAGCTGTTCAGTTTGCGAGTGAAGGTTACTCCACAAAACAATAACAAGCCCAAAACATACTTCAGCGCACACATTTGAAGGTATGTAGCCTGGGTTTCGTATGTTAAACTACCTGCCGCATTTCGTTATGAAATGCAAGCTTGCATTTGAGCATTGCAGCAAAGAGTGCTGCAGTGACAGCCGAGTTGTCTCGCACTGCCAGTTAGGACAGTCCTAGTGCAGCAAGGCAATTTAATGATTTGTCTTGTCCAGTCCTGTCCCTCATTTTGTTGCATGTTTTAACGTAAAAATGTGTGTTGAGTATCTTCTGCACTAACAACAAGGATACATGAACATTACACACTGCTGCCATTTTTCTGAGGTGTTACGTTTTCATTTCTCTAATAACATTTGTCGGATTCTCTTTTGCTGAGCAACTTTTTAATTTTAACTTTGGTCATGTGACGGGCAGGAAAATGTAGTGTTGGGAGTCCCAACTGCTTTCCCGTCACTGTATCATTTCATGGTACAAACTGGAAAAAAATCCTAGACAAACCATAGGCCTACCAAGCTTACATGGCTGACACCAAGGCATCACACGACCTGTTGTTAACACTGTCCTCCTCACACCAGACCAAGCTGAGAACAATACAGCTACAATAAAGCACACTTTACTGCTGATTACCCGGCTATTGGTCAAGTCAGGAGGAAATAAAGGGCAATTTCCTTCTGCCATTACTCCTTCCACCAAATCTGAATTACCATCCCCTAAGAGACTTTTTATGATGAGGACGACAGTTCTGGTAGAAAAGGTGAGGCTGAATGTGTGACTGAGCCTCAAATGTCTAACACACAACACCATCGTGTCCCTGACATAGCTGACATCCCCTCGTCATGCAGCGAAAAGGAATGCCGTCTTTGAAAGGCTGGGTTTGTAGAAGAAATGGCTTATTATTACAGCCATGTTTTCCATTGTAAAGTGGGGAGGGGGCAGGGACAGGGAATGCATGAGGCTGGTATTTATAGACGAGAGAGGAAGGGCAGAGGAGCCCTTCGCACTTCCGCACATCTGGCCGGCAGGCTGAGGGGGAAGGGAGACTGAAAAATGCCTGTGTGGCTAATCAATTGTCCTGCTAATGGAATGCCTCCCTTCCGCATCCCCTTCCCTCAGAAACCTGAGCTGATGGTGTCTGAAATCACACTGAGAGCAGGACGTGCAAACAGCTTTAGGACCAGCTTACCTTAGCAAAGCTCTGCTGTAGATATATATTTGAACACTGAGCCCAAACACAGGGTCATGGTACAAATCTGGTACCAGCACAGGGGTCACTGACCACAAAGCACAACACTAAAGTGGTTCTGTGTCTCAATTCCATTAATTCCAATAACAATTCCAGAAATTGTGATTAATGTGTGAGTGAGTGTGGGACTAATATTATCTTGTGATTAGTGTTGGACTATCATTATACCTGATTACTGTGTGATTAGTGTGAGAGTATCATTAGCTTGTGATTAGTGTGAGAGTATCATTATCTTGTTATTACTCTGAGAGTGTCATTGTCTTTGTGATTAGTGTGAGAGTATCATTATCTTGTGATTAGTGTGAGTATCATTATCTTGTGATTAGTGTATCATTATCTTGTGATTAGTGTGAGAGTATCATTATCTTGTGATTAGTGTGAGAGTATCATTATCTTGTGATTAGTGTGAGTATCATTATCTTGATTAATTAATATCATTATCTTGTGATTAGTGTGAGAGTATTGTTATCTTGTGATTAGTGTGAGAGTATCGTTATCTTGTGATTAGTGTGAGAGTATTGTTATCTTGTTATTAGTGTGAGAGTATTGTTATCTTGTGATTAGTGTGAGAGTATCGTTATCTTGTGATTAGGGTGGGACTGTCATTAGCTTGTGATTAGTGTGAGAGTATCGTTATCTTGTTATTAGTGTGGGACTGTCATTAGCTTGTGATTAGTGTAGGACTATCATTAGCTTGTGATTAGTGTGGGACTATAATTAGCTTGTTATTAGTGTGGGACTATCATTATCTTGTGATTAGTGTGAGAGTATCGTTATCTTGTTATTAGTGTGAGAGTATCGTTATCTTGCGATTAGTGTGAGAGTATCATTATCTTGTGATCAATTATTGGAAGTATTTATCTTGTTATTAGTGTGAGAGTATCATTATCTTGTGGATCCAGTGTGAGTATTGTTATCTTGTTATTAGTGTGAGAGTATTGTTATCTTGTGATTAGTGTGAGAGTATCGTTATCTTGTGATTAGGGTGGGACTGTCATTAGCTTGTTATTAGTGTGGGACTATCATTAGCTTGTGATTAGTGTAAGAGTATCATTAGCTTGTGATTAGTGTGAGAGTATCATTAGCTTGTTATTAGTGTGAGAGTATCGTTATCTTGCGATTAGTGTAAGAGTATTGTTATCTTGTTATTAGTGTGAGAGTATCATTATCTTGTGATCAGTGTGAGAGTATTGTTATCTTGTTATTAGTCTGAGAGTATCATTATCTTGTGATCAGTGTGAGAGTATTGTTATCTTGTTATTAGTGTGAGAGTATCGTTATCTTGTGATTAGGGTGGGACTGTCATTAGCTTGTTATTAGTGTAAGAGTATCATTAGCTTGTGATTAGTGTGAGAGTATCATTAGCTTGTTATTAGTGTGAGAGTATCATTATCTTGCAATTAGTGTAAGAGTATCGTTATCTTGTTATTAGTGTGAGAGTATCGTTATCTTGTGATTAGTGTGGGACTGTCATTAGCTTGTGATTAGTGTGAGAGTATCGTTATCTTGTGATTAGTGTAAGAGTATCATTAGCTTGTGATTAGTGTGAGAGTATGTTTAAACGTTGTAGTGTGAGTATGGATTATCTTGCGATTAGTGTGAAGTATTGTTATCTTTTTTATTAGTGTGGAGTATCATTATCCTTGATCAGTGTGAGTATTGTTATCTTGTTATTAGTGTGAGAGTTTCGTTATCTTGTGATTAGTGTGGGACTGTCATTAGCTTATTATTAGTGTGGGACTATCATTAGCTTGTTATTAGTGTGGGACTATCATTAGCTTGTGATTAGTGTGAGAGTATCATTAGCTTGTGATTAGTGTGAGAGTATCATTAGCTTGTTATTAGTGTGGGACTATCATTAGCTTGTGATTAGTGTGGGACTGTCATTATCTTGTGATTAGTGTAGGACTATCATTAGCTTGTGATTAGTGTGGGACTATAATTAGCTTGTTATTAGTGTGGGACTATCATTATCTTGTGATTAGTATGAGAGTATCTTTAGTTTGTGATTAGTGTGGGACTATAATTATCTTGTGATTAGTGTGAAGTATCATTAGCTTGTGATTAGTGTGAGAGTATCATTATCTTGTGATTGATGTGAGAGTATCATTATCTTGTGATTAGTGTGGGACTGTCATTATCTTGTGATTAGTGTAGGACTATCATTAGCTTGTGATTAGTGTGGGACTATCATTAGCTTGTGATTAGTGTGAGAGTATCATTATCTTGTGATTAGTGTGAGAGTATCATTATCTTGTGATTAGTGTGGGACTGTCATCTTGTGATTAGTGTAGGACTATCATTAGCTTGTGATTAGTGTGGGTTATCATTGGCTTGTTATTAGTGTGGGACTGTCATTATGTTGTGATTAGTGTAGGACTATCATTAGCTTGTGATTAGTGCAGGACTATCATTAGCTTGTGATTAGTGTGGGACTATCATTAGCTTGTTATTAATGTGAGAGTATCATTAGCTTGTGATTAGTGTGAGAGTATCATTAGCTTGTGATTAGTGTGAGAGTATCATTATCTTGTGATTAGTGTGAGGGCATCATTATCTTGTGATTAGTGTGAGAGTATCATTATCTTGTGATTAGTGTGAGAATATCATTATCTTGTGATTAGTGTGAGAGTATCATTATCTTGTGATTAGTGTGAGAGTATTGTTATCTTGTGATTGGTGTGAGGGTATCATTATCTTGTGATTAGTGTGAGAGTATCATTATCTTGTGATTAGTGTGAGAATATCATTATCTTGTGATTAGTGTGAGAGTATTGTTATCTTGTGATTAGTGTGAGAGTATCATTATCTTGTGATTAGTGTGAGACTATCATTATCTTGTGATTAGTGTGAGAATATCATTATCTTGTGATTAGTGTGAGAGTATTGTTATCTTGTGATTAGTGTGAGGGTATCATTATCTTGTGATTAGTGTGAGAGTATCATTAGCTTGTGATTAGTGTGAGAATATCATTATCTTGTGATTAGTGTGAGAGTATCATTATCTTGTGATTAGTGTGAGAGTATAGTTATCTTGTGATTAGTGTAGGACTATCATGCGATTCATGTGGGACTATCAGCATAAATTTGCATATCATAAAATGAGTTGCACAGCACGTCAGATGTTTTACAAGTCAATTTATTCTGTCATTTTGTCTGATTTCATTTCATGATGGGGTCATAAGAAAATCATAAACTCTGCATTAATGGTTGGTTTACTTCACTGCACTGGATCATTTGAGTCATGTAGGGTAGCAAAGCATAGTGCTGCTTTTCTTTCAATATGCTCTTGCCGTGGTTTGCTGTTTGCTAGCTGAAGAGATTGTCACCAGTTGGCTGGATTTCAGCGTAGGCCCTGTTCACCCTTTTCCAGTCAGCCTGGCATTAGCTTTAAGCCTTGCTTGTATATAAGTAGCTGTCATGGGCCGGATTTACGTAAACATATGCGTTTATGAAAAATTAGGAGTCAATACTATAATGTGTTATGTAAGTATGAGAGTTCTGAAATTGGATAATTGGTACATTTCAGCATGGAATTTTCTCAGCTCCAAAGTACACAAGTAAAAATTAGATAGATGTAGCCTCTTATTGTAATATTCTTATCTATTCTACTCATAAATTTTAGTGAGGTCAGTAATTCCCTTTGCTTATTAAGTGAGTAATTCCCTTATGCCCCACATCTGCATTGCTCTGGAGCTTTATTACACACAAATATCTATAAAGGTGAAGAACAGGGTTCGGTGTGCACAACTGTACTCAAATTCTTAGACACACTTACTAGTAAAACCAGGATACGTTGTAACCAAGTGTATTTTGGCAAGCTTTAAAGCCTTGCTTTCTAGATTATTGGTACAGATTACATTTTGGTCTACTGTCATTGGGCTCACTTACTTGCACCTGAAATTCAGTTCATTTCAAGAGGTTTCTTGTAAATAAGATATGAGTATAAACCTTTACAATGATAGACAAAACTATCAACTAACAACTGTAAACCTTTCTTAACATAAGAACATCTCTTATGGTTTGGTTTTAATAGCATATGTAGAACCATCTTTATTTTTTAGAGTTTGGTTAAACTCTAGTACAGTGGTGCTTGCAAGTTTGTGAACCTTTTAGATTTTTTTATACATCTGCCGAAACTTGACCTAAACCATCATCAGATTATCACCAAAATCCAAAATGTAGATAAGGAGAACGAAGTAAAAAATGTGCCCCAAATATTAAACTTACTTATTTATTTATTGAGGAAAACAATGCAATATTGCATATCAAGTGGAAAAAGTACTTTTCAGTATTTGGTTACAAGCCCCCTTGTTCAGCAATAAATTCAGTGGTTGATTAGTCATCCATTCCTCTGAACAAAACATCTTGAACTCTGTAATGTTGGTGGTTTTCCTCCCATATACTGCTTCTTTCAGGTCTTTCCACAATATGTTTATTGCATTAAAGTCAGGACTTTGACAAGGCCATTCCAAAAATGTTTTTCTTTTTCAAAATTTTATTTAATAGAACAACTTGTGTGCTTATGGTCATTGTCTTGCTCTGTGGCCCACATTCTCTTAAGATTCAGCTCATGGACAGGTATCCTAACATTTTTCTTTTAGAGTAAGTTGGTGTAATTCAGAATTCATAGTCCCATTAATAATGGCAATGGCCAAACCATGATGCTACCACCAACATATTTCACAGATGGGATAGGGTTTTAATTCCTTTAAACCTAAATCTATTTTGGTTTGTTCGTGTGATCTGATGGGCAGCAAACCCTTTAGAGATCATACCCGTTCATACCCTGATACACTTCCACAAGTGTACAAAGTATCCATTTGCTAGAGTAGATTGTCAGAAAGCAGGCAAAATTCCTAAAACACTGTAGTAAAGTAGTAGTTTTGGTAGCGCAGTGAGTAAAAATACAGCACGCGCCAAGGCAGATTAGAGTTCGATTAATTATGAAGTTTACCACTCTACACCAATGAGGCCCTGTTCACACCTACTATAAACATGCATCTCAGTTGATTCAATCGAAAAAGATAGGTCGTTCACACCTGTCTTTTTAAATGCATCACCTGTGAACACATACAAATGAGCTTTGAGTGACCAGATTACAGTGCAGCCTTGAGAAGCATTATATCCCCTTCACACCTGTACTTTTGGCCACTAATGATCAGATCACCTTGGAAGTATGTTAATGTCAAGTGTGAACTGGGCCTGGGAGTCCTTGAACCAGACTCCTAACTCTACAGTCTCGCACCTGTGTAATACAATTCAGATATAATCTGGATAAGAGTATCAGACAAATGCCATAAATATAAAGTTAATGCTGTTATTATTTACTTGGATTCCTCGGGTTACGTCTGCTGGAGTTATTATTTAGGAGCTGTAGCTTCTGTGGAGAATTCGGTCTACTCCACCCAGTCTTATTTCATCACCTGATAACCCCTGCTGTATGCGCAGCAGAATGAGCCTTGAGTGTTCCAGCATCTACAGATCGGTACGGTGAAGTGGGGCCAAGCGACACGCATTGACCACTGACCATGGTCAGTGCATCAATGCAACTCCATAAAGAGCATACAGAGGAAAAATGGAGCACCTTCTTCCTCGCTGTAATACATGGACTCTGAACGAAGAGAGAGAGAGAGAGAGAGAGAGAGAGAGAGAGAGAGAGAGAGAGAGAGAGAGAGAGAGAGCAAGCAAGTAAACTGAGAGTGAAAGATGACAGATGGACAGACAGATGGATAAATACACATAAAGAAGAAAAGAAAAAAATAGATGTTTGGATTTTCAAAAGCAGACACTCCTCTCTGGTCTCTTCATAGGGTCAAGACCCGTCACTGTTTTTCACTGCTGGTCCACCAGCAGGTTTATTCTTCTGCATACAAGACATAACTCAACCTCCTCAAACAGATCTGCACAGAAGACAAATATCACAGACAACTGAGAGAAAAATAATTACAATGGCTGGTATGATTTATTTATTGTTGTGCATGATGAGCATGATTTACTAAATGATTTACTAAACAGATAAGATAAAAGAAAGATGAATGAATGAGTAAATGTGACAGACTTTAAAAGGAGTGATAAAAGTGGCCTTTTGTTTAATACTCTGCTTCATCATCAGGACGACCTAGAAAACACAGCTATCAGCAAATATCCCTGATTTCAGAAAGGAGACAACACATCTTTGGATGTACTGTTATTATATAGAGACAGACAGACAGATGTATAGACGAACAACTCACCAGTTAGCTGGACAGATAGGTGGTCAGGTAGATAAAATAGCTACCTAAACAGATATCTAGTTGGTGCAATTCCCATATAGCCACAGGATAGTAGGCCACTAACGGCCACTGTCCACTGGTGTTTTCTGGGTGACCTGCTGTTGGTTAAGCAGAGTATTACACAAAATGCCATTCATCACTCATTCCACTTACAGACTTACGTTTTCTGAAATTTTCTTCAATGTAACATAACAACAATGTCCAATATTTCTTCCATCTCCCCATTACCTGAATATAATGTTTTTCAGAGTGACATTTATTATTTACAATATTTATACTGTATATTGTGTATGTACTGCACTGTGTATTCGTTTTCTTGGACTGAGCGCCTTACTGTCCCTTTGCTACAGTAATAATGTGAATGTCTCCACTCCACTCTTATCTTATTATCTGTTATAAATCAGTTTTAGTGCATAATTTCAGATCAGTTTCAATTCAAGTTTCAGCAACATTTTCAACTAAATAATTTTAAATCAGGTCATTATTATTTTTCTCTAAATTTGTAATATTTACTTTAGTTTTCTAAAATAAGAGTCTCTGTGCATTTAATATCTGTTTGAAAAACAAAACAAAAACAAAAGTAGTTAGAGCTTGTACGCATCACAAATATCAGGATGGTCCAAGGGTGGACCCGCAGTGGCAAATATTGGGGTCCTGACCTTGTAAAGCCAGTGGACCAACACATGCTCGCTATCTGAATATAAAGAGATACACAGACAGCTATTTAGCTAAAGAGACAGGTTTCCCTCTCTCACTCTGTAATATTTGTCTTAGTTTATTTTAGCATATAAAAGACTGCATTTTAAATCAGCTTGCGTAGATGTGATACTAGTTAGATCATGTACACATGACAGTTATCTGGACGGTCCAGGAGAAAATGGATATAGGCTTAATATCTGGGCAGCTAGCTAGATATACAGAGATCTAACTAGATAGATAGACATATATAGACAGACAGATGGAAAAACGGATGGGCAGACAAGATATATAACCACAGAATTAACTGTAAAAAAAAAAAAAAACAACAAAACTTGCAGAAGGGAAAGAGACAAATGAGTGTGGTAGATGGATATAGAAACAAATGGATGGATGGATAAACTATAAGACACACTGGGTGACAAAGAGGAAAAAATGCAGGTATCTCCTGGTTGAACTCAACAACAGTCATTTTCCACACCTTTTTTTTATTTATTTATTTTTGACAGTTATTCTGATGTGTCCTGAACATAGTGTCGGAGTGTCTCACCTTCAAGTTTGCAGAAAAAATAAAAAGAAACAAACAAAACAATCTCCACCAAAGTCGTTTGGCTCTTTAGTTTTTTTTTTTTTTGTTTGTGTTGTTTTTGTTTTTTGTAATTTTTCAGTGTTTTTATTTATTCATTTTGCTTTAAAAAATAGAAAGAAAAGGAACATGTTGGTTTTAAAAACATTGATCTATACTCATGTTCTTCAATAATACTGTTCTTTTTTTTCTTCTTCTTCTTTTTTTAATTCCTGAAGATGAAGTTCCACTGTGTGGCATGCACATAGCACATGCAGTTCTGGAAATAGTAAATATTTTCACTTATTTGATCTGAAAACATTTTCCCTTTTTTTGGTGCATTTTGTATTTTTCTTTTTTCCATAGTGGCTCCTACATTGCTGGTTACCGTTGTGTAGGTAATTTGTCTGATGTCAGCTGAAATGGGGGCTGAGGTGTATTGGTGGTGGTGTTCTGACGAGGATTAGGAAGGAAAAACGCCTGTCCGGACTGACTGCATACACCCACACACCCCTGCATCCACACACACGGAATGAATTAAACAAGAAGGCCACAAATATGCAGCACTGGCACGAAATATGGAAACGCCCTTTCCTTTTCATCAAACATCACAGTACGTAATGCTTGCAGTGGAACATGTATTGAAGTTCAACAATGAAATATGGTTTTGCGAATTCCCAGTTTCAAATGGGGGACAATATTTTATTGCGGTCTTTCAACTACAGACAGTTTACTCACAAAGCAATTTCATTCATGTCATTGTCTAATGATCCAATAGTGGTGCTAAAGTTAATTTTCTGAACAGGAAAGCATCTCTAAACACGTCTAACCAAGAGGCAGATGGACCACAATGGCAGAAGACCATGTCAGCTTCTACCTCTACCAGCAAAGAACAGAAAGCTGAGGCAGCAGTGGCCACAGGCTCACGAACACTGGACAGTTGAAAATGTATCCTGGTCTGATAGATTTCTATTTCTACTGAGGGACTGCGAGCTCAAAGCTAATTTTTGGGATTCTAGATTGTATCCAGATTGATTTGATAGCCTGGACAGCAAAAAATGGCATTAAGTCCCTTTTTCTCTAATGAGATCTAAACCACAATTGAAGGTGGGCACAATTTCGGTCTGTTAATGTCACAAAGAAAAGGTCTCAAACTGTTTTTGTTTTTATTAATCTGACCATTCAGAGTTATGTGTTTTTCAGTACCTATCCCAGACTCTGGATCTGAATTCAATAGAACTCTTTTGGAATTATGTAAATTGGGAAATTCACAGCATAAATTGCATGAAATTAATATTTCCAACATCTTGTGGAAACCATGGCATGAAAATGAAGAATTCATTTCAAGAATTCAAGCTGTTTGATGGGGTGAAACTAATTGACTAACTGTTCTCACAGGTTTGAAGTTTTCCTCGTCCCATGTTTAATTCATTTTCATGTCTGGATTTTCAGCTCTCTAGTCGATAGCTCTCACATTTCCAGGGCATTTCCAAATATAGCTAGTCTGGCAGTTTGCTCAGGATCATTATGTCACTGCAGAGCAAAATTGGTGCCAATTAAAGCTCTTTCAGGGGACAAATAAAGATCTGTTTGTACTTGTAGCAGCAAATGTCATGATGACATTTTCATGTTAAGATCTTTAGTTTTCTTTCTTTATCAATATCTCTGAAGCGGCATCTGTGTTCAGGTCTTCATCCTGTTTCTTCTGGTCCCATTATTATTATCATCTTTGGCCCAGTAAGAGTGTTAAATTGAATTGTTTCCATACTTTGCGCCACCACTGTATATACGTGCAACAACCAGCGCCTGCATGCAAACAAGCACCTATTTAAAAAAAAAACAGACAAAAAACACCAACACAGTGAATTTGGCCTCTCTTTCTAACCTTTACACCTTTCCTCCCCCTCTCTCTGTCTCTCTCTCTCTCTGTCTCTCTCTCCTCACACACCTAATTCTCCTTGCTACAAATGTTGGCTCCCACTTGCCTATCAACCTCTGATGTAGTGTATTGCATATATAGGTATATGTCTCTTAATGCAAGGCTAACAAGTAATATATCCCCTCTTAAGCCATTTATTTCCTTTTGTCTATAATAAAGTAGACAGATGAGTGAAGTATGTTTGAAGAAAAGACAGAAGTGGTAGACTGTTAAATATGGGGTAGACAAAATAACGGAAACCCAACAAACTGTATGAGAATTTGGGCTATTAGAGTATTAGAGTTTGGGCTGTGGTTTAGATGGATGAACAGAAGCAAAACAGGCTAACCTTCCAGTTGAGGAGCTATAAAACTCACCACCACCTTTCTCAACTACTTTCTTTTCCAGTGACTGGGAAGACCCAGCGTTTATGCCAAACAGGTCAGATTATGTGTTCTCAGCCACTGGCTTTGGATTAAGCACTTTCTGACCTGGGCTTTGAAAAGCTTTTGACACATATTTGGTTGAAATGGGTCAGAAAAGTTGAACTTGCATTCTGTAGCCATTTTAAGGCCTTGCTTGGTGGGTTTTAGCAGCTGTTGTATTCAAGTGTTAAGTAAGCGAAGCTTCACATATTTCAACCTGTCTGAAGGTCTAGTGCATTTCCCACAAAAAATATGACTGAGAGCAATCTTTTGAAAACCTCTTCTGACGTCACACTGTTTTAGACAAAAAGCACAAAAAACTACTGGTTTTAAAACACAGCCCATAGGAAAAAAAACAAAACACTGGGAACAAACCGAATACAACTAGATGTGTAATTTGGTCACTTCAACATTTTTGCAATGAGTTCTTTCTCATTATTTTGTGTACTCCCAAAAGAAAGAAGGATAGAGAAGCAGAGGGACAGACTGATAAATGGATAGATAGACAGCAGTAGTGCATGTTGAATGAATGGTGAATAAGGCACTGAGCAACTAAGTCAGTGATACATTCCCAGACCTGCAAACCGTTCCGCTGGCTTAGAATGTCAAACTAGCAAGGGGAGCCTTCGTGCCTTTCTAGCATCTGAAAAAAGACTAATCACTTCTCCTGCTAATGGATGCCCCCTACCAGTGAATAACAAAGACAAGGTACTGTAAAAATAAATGCTTGCTTCCCTCGCACACAAGAGGCATATTCAGTGCAAAATGATATGACCATGAGTGGCTATGCATGTCAGTCTCGAAATGCTACATACAGAATCATTTGGCAGTGTATCCGTGTGGATCGGAGGACGATGCTTACTTTTTCGGGCCATGAAAAGGGACACAAAGATCAGTGGCAGACACAAGAGACAAGTTTTTTTTTTTGTTTGTTTTTTTTTTTGTTAGTACTTTTTGGCAAAAAAGGCCCGGTCATTGTTTCACCCATGCAATTTGATTGGCTGTGTTACATGTTCCTGTGCAGTTGGATTGGCTGTGTTACATGTCCTGAACACAGAATGGTGCACCATCGGTGACAGACATTAAAGTCCTACTCCCAGTGTTACAGATCATCAACATAAATCAACATGGAACAGAAAGACATGGTGACAAGAGTGTGCGCCTCAGGACTACAGGCTACAACTGTGTGGAGCACAGTGCCATCTATTGATATGCTAGAGGTAGTGGAGCTCTGTTCCTTCCTTCCAATACATATTTCCATATGATTTTGCTAACGTAAACAACCTCCTGTCGGTCACTATATGCTGCAGGCATAGTCACATTATACTCTGAAGCAACCCCTAATGACCATGTCCATGGAAAAGAACTGATATGGCTGTAAAATGGTAGAATACTGTATTCCTTTCTACAAAAAGGAATCTTGGGATGCCTAAGACGGATACACTGCACTGAACAGATTGGTGGGGGTTCCCACAGTGAATACTAACCTATCTGATCTCAGTCAGGTCGGTCTTGCTTGAGTCAATCTGGACACTCTTACGATATACATATACATAACTTCATCTCTGATATAGGTACCAATAGTTGTAATTTCTGTATGATCATCAAAAATATCCTATTCCTGTAGATTTTTTGAGCGTAGCTTACTTTGAAACGGACTATGTACAGTTGCATTGATTCACAATTCATAAATTACATCATAAATTACTCAGCATATCTTATATCTTCTTTTCACATCTAGGAAAATAGCTGTCTTTACAGTCAAGGCTCAGTTTATGTTGATGAATTAAGACACAAACGTGTCCCCTGGCCACTAAGTCTGGCCAGATCAGCTGCAGGTTATGAGGCGAGTCTACTACCATGGTCCAGAATGGTCCAATGCTGCCACAGAGCTCCACGTACCACACAAACAGAACCACACTGAAACAATATATGGAAGTACAAAGAGCACAGCTGAGTCAAAGAACCAAAACGAGATACGAAATCAAAGCATTGACATCATCACCGTAGTCATCATCGTTTGTCGACATCACCATCATTGTCGATATCATCATTCCGGCAATTTTCTGTATGTATAACCAACATTGTTAATAACAAATCTAGTAGAAAGATGAAGTGGTTCTCTCTCTCTTTCTTCTCGTAGCCCCCACCCCCTTCTCACTCCATCACACCCTGGAAGACTGGAATAAGGGGAGAAGAGTTCAGGTAGAGTGTATGTACACATATTCGAGTGTGTGGTAGGAGACGGTGCGGACGGGTCCGTCTGCCTTTATGCTTGACTGTTACGTTGTGCAAAGTCAGCAAACAATTGATACTGTTTGAAAGGAATGGTAGAAAGGTCATGCTAGCATTGCACAAAAATTGCACTACTGAGACCCTGCCTTATTAGTTTAGTATGATTATTATTTAGGAGTTGTCCAAGTTGATTGGCAGAGCATCTGTCTGTGACCCTGTGGAGAGAATCGGAAGTGTTGCTGCAGTAAGAAAACTGATGGTTTTTGAAGTGGCATTATAAATGAAATATTCTGGGAGGTGAAGCATGCCTGACGCTCTCACTCTTCTAACCTTTTTCACATTTACGACAAAGTTTTCACTACCAGCTACCACCCTATCACCTCCATTTGAAAGCTCATTTATGCTCAGCACTGAAAACAGATATGGATTTAGCCTTTTGTTCATATTCCAGTATTGGTGCACGTTCTCTGAAAGATTATGGATATGGACAGAATGGATCAGTACCACTGGAAATTGTGGGGGCAGTGTTGTAGCCAAGCAAAACGTGATCACACTGCCGTATGGATACAATATAGAAGAAACTCTGGCAGAAAATAAACCAGTGGTGGAATGTTTACATTAAAACACTGTTTATACCGCTGTCATTTCCACAACCTCCACCACCATTACCAGGTTTGTTGTTGTCAGAAATCTTTGACTCTGAACTGCCCTCTAATGGATGTATTGCTTAACATCCCCGCCAATGTAAAGACACACAACACACTGGTGTCTGCCTACATCATTTGAAACTGACAGATTGATTTTCATACATAAATACGGTATAAATGAACCCTAACTGCCATATCTTATTCTTATTCCTAGCTCCATTTACCAGAGGAGGGTCTGGCTTTCTCCCACAAGCATAATCCACTCAAACTCGAGCCTTATGAGCTTTTTCCCCAGAGTTACCCCCCCTCTCTTGCAGTCTCCTCCCATAATATCATGTGCTGAATGCATGGTCTGAACTTGAATGGTCCAAACGTGCTGCTGGGCCTCTTGTCCCCTTTGTGCCATCCCTAACAGATCGAGGGATGATTTCAGAGAGGAGTAAAAGGGAAGGAGGCCTGAGACTGGAGAGAGAGAGAACTTCACAGACATAAAGAAAGGACCAAGAAGTTTACCCCCCTCCCCACTTTCCCCAATCCATTCAAAGTTTCTTTTTTTTATCTTTTGCTGTTGTTTCAATCATGCAGGATTTTTCCAAGGGATTTTTTTTTTTTAATTCTAGAAGTTCAAACAAAGCTGAGCAGTGCAACAGAAGAATCAAGCTCCAATGTTTCCAACAAGAAGTAGAAGAAGCCGTAGAAGAAGAAAGAGTGAAGACCGTTTTGTTTACTTATTTTTTTTCCTCCCCTCTTTTCACTTTTTGTATTTTCTTCTCTCTTCACTTTGCTGGGGGTTGATAGCAAGACGTGACAGTTCCCAAAAAAAAAAAAACAAACAAACAAACAAAAAAAAAATCTCAGTCAGGGTGTGTGTGTGCCCCTGCCTGACCCTTACCTGTTTTTTTTTTTCTTTAGGCAAAAACCCACCCTCACGCACACAAACACACACACAGGCACACACGCACTCACACTCACACAGCCAATGGCATCACCCTTACTGAAATAATTATTAACAGTAAACACAGATGATAAAACTCATCAATATTACCCAACATGTGGGTGGATTTTTGCAATTAGACGGAGCTCCAGGTCAAGTTGTGTAAAGCAAGTGTCGATTCTCCGTGATGTGTTTGAGCGTTTCAACTCAAGTGGGAGTTCTGGTCAGTGGTGATTGTGGTACGTCACTTCTGTCTGCATGAACGCTGTGTCCAGAAAAAGAGTGCAGTACATTACTCCCCTGTCTGTTTTTTTTCCTTCTTCCAGTGTTTGGAATTTGACTTTTTTTTTAACCTATATTTTCTTTTTCCCACGCTACGTGTCCCTTGTCCTTATGTTAAACTTCAATGCAGTCCAAAATATTTGCAGGGAAACGTTAGAGAAAAGAGAAAACACAAAGAACAGAAAGGAAAGAATCATGCCTTGATTTTCCCCTTTGGAGCCTCCAAGCACACTTGGTGCTTCCCTGGAGCATGCAGACTTGGGGAAACGTCTGGCCTTCATTAGGGCCTTCGTTTTGACCTCCGTTATGACTTCCATTATGGCCTTGGTGTTGGCCGTCGATGCAGCCTTTGTTGCTGCCTTCTTCTGCGGCAGCGTCCCATTCCAGCGAGTGCTGTAGTGCTCCCTTTTCATTCCCACCCTCCCTCCCCTTTCCCCAGAGGCTAGCACCAGTCGTCCTCATCAGTCTCACTGTAGGGTTCGTGCAGGCCCTTCCTGGGCCCTCTGGGGTGGGGAGGTTTGTGGGGTCCTGGGTGTGTGGGAGGGTGGTGGTGAGGGGATGGTGACGAAGAGCGGTACCCATTGGGCATCCGACGGGCAGGGGGAGGCACCGTCTGGCCTTGCTGGACAGGAACGTGACGGGAAGTCCTGGGTGAGCGGGGATGTGGAGAGTTATGGGCATGATGGGGGTTGCCCTGGGCAGGCGGGCTTTGATCATAGGCCGGAGGCTCATGGCGGCCAAAATCGTAGTCCTGGTCGTCGTAGAAACCACCATCGCCCACCATTACTGTGCCCTCAGATGTGGCTGGGCCCCAGCGGCCATGCCGAGGGGAGCCGTGGTGGGACGGGGGTGGTGGGTGGTGTGGGGGCGTGGGGGTGGGGAGGCGTGTCTGAGGACCAGAAGGGGGCGTGGCCACAGGTTTGCGGACCACTGGTGAGTAGGTGACGTGGGGCCGAGGAGTGGCAGGGGTTTGGGGCAACTGGCGGCGCCCTCTCCTGGGTGTGCTGGTCCCGGACGTCGAGGGGGCGGGGCTTCCGCTCACCGAACTACTGCCCTACACGAAAATGGAACAAGGCAAATAAAAACAAAAGAACAACAAAATTTATCCCACAACACGAGAGAGAGAGAGAGAGAGAGAGAGAGAGAGAGAGAGAGAGAGAGAGAGAGAGAGAGAACGGGGTGAAAAAGGAGAGAGAAAGGGAAAAAAGGAGCGAGAGGGAGAAGAGGAGATAAAGAGACAAAAAGAGAAGTTGAGAAGGAGAAAGAGGTGAGGTAGAAAGAGAGGATAAGAGGTATATAGAGGAAAAGAGAGAGAGAGAGAGAGAGAGAGAGAGAAAGAGAGAGAGAGAGCAAAACGACACCGACACAACAGCAGTAAGGGAGGAAAAAGTGAAGTTATGAAAGAGTGAGGGAGGAGAGGGAAGAGTGAGAGTGGTGTTAAAGAAATACATTGAGAAGGAGGAGAGCAGCGTGAACAAACGCAAACAATGAGAGAAATAAATGACCCAACGTTGAGAAGCAACATGTCACAGAGAGAGGACACAGAAAAAACAAAACAAAAAAAGGAGAAAACAAATGAAGAGGAGTTGAATTCCATTGGAACGGTGAAAAAAAGAAATTAGCTTAAAGTCATTACGACATGTCTCTCATACACATAAAGGGTAAGCTTGGGTGTGCAGTTCTCTCAGGTGTGTGAACTATCAGACTCAGTTGCATTAGCAGCCATGCAAGCTTCTTTCAGGCTTTCTCAGGCCTGAATGCAGTATTAAGGGTAGGCGATATTGCAGATAAGCTGTACTGTGCAGAAGAACATGGCATGTAAGGCTATTTATCCGGCCCGTATTTGTTTGGGCAGTAACAAACAATACATTGTGATTTTACGTTTGTGAGTGTGATCATTTAAAGAGCATCACCAGCAGCCTTTTTTCACCATGTGTTTCTCTGTGATCGTTGGGGTTTTGGAGGCGTGGGAGGAGTAGTGGCCATCTCCCACACTGCTGCTGTGGTGTTGGTGCTCCAATTACCACACTTGTACAAAACTGCTAGGGCAGCAGTAGCATGCTGGCTACCTGTCTCCTCCAACATTGCTACTGTGGCATTAGTGGACCAACTGAGGCCTTCATCCAAAAAGGCCCCTTATCCGCACTGAATTAAACGTAACGCTATCCTGAGATTAGTCTGAGATTCATCATTTTTGTGTAAATTCATACACTATCAAAAGAAAAATTTAAACCATTTTTTACCACATTAGAATTTGAATGGTGTTTCTCTTTGACCACACATCTCCTGCAGTTATTGTCTAATACCTGATTCAGCGAATCAGTTCGATTTAGTCAGTTTACCCAGAAAAAGTGTTAACAATTATTATTGCCTGACTGATGTACAGTATTGCATGACATCACAATACTTTTACGTTTTCCTGTTATGCCATCGTTTGTAAACAAGATGGAATAAACAAAATATGGAGCACATTTTTTTAAATTCCCTACCAGAATCAGTAAATGGTGCTAGTACTTTCAGGATATACACAGAAGGAAGAGGGAGCAAAACGAGCTGTAGAAGCTACATGTGCAATCCTGTACATGTATTCATAGAAACGGATACAAACAAATGCTGCAGGAAATGGTTGAATATTGTTGTATTCGGGACAGTAATGCCACATACACTCCAGTACAACCCAGGGACATTTTCCAACTTCCAAAAAACGGTAGAGCTGCAGTAGAACCGACCCCAGTGATAGAAACCGAAGCCACCGAGTTCACAAATATCAACAACACTGGTGTAACAGTCACCTCTTCTGTCAAAGTGAATATTTAGAGGTACATGATGTTTCAGTATTTTATTATTTGACATTTATGGAAATGTTCTATTTATGTATGTTGTGTTAACGACTGGTGCAAAATCCTAATGTATCAATGCATAGTGTTTTCCACAAAGCTGCTTTTGTCTACAACTGGTTTAAATCTGCCTTATTCTAGAAACCCTGACGTAAGCTGTCCTCAGAAGAGCGTACTGTGATGCAGTTTATCCCAATAATGATAATCTTCATATCACCCACCCCTATACAGTGTACAGTACAGTAGTGTTTCCATAAAAACACTCAGACATGTTCCAGTGGCAAAAGAAAAGCACTGCAGTGGAAAGAAAGCTTGAAATCCATCAATTTGATGGATTCACTTTGGAGTGAGATGAGGGTGTGTGTACTTGCACTTCTTTTTATTGATATTTGAGTGTGTTTAGCCCACCTGTCTATGAGTAAGACACTCGCGGCCTTCGCTGGGTGAGCGAGACCAGCGGCGGTCCCTATCCCGTGGTGGCCGGTGCCCGTACTCCCCCCGCTCTCTCTCAGGCGTGTAGCGCTCCTTCTCTATGGAGCCATGGTGGTGGTGGTGATGATGATGGTGCCGGCGGTCTTTCGCTCGACCCCGGTCTCTGTCCTTTTCTTTGGGTGGGAGGTCACCGGACTGAGTTGTGGTGCTCAGGTCTGTGCCCAAACCTACAGGTCACAGTCAAGTGGAGATACCTTGTGGTCATCCGTGGTAATCAGGGTATTGTCAATGGTCAGTGATTCCAGGTTTTCTGCAGTCTTCATCTACATTCAAAACTGGGTAGTATCCATTCCAAAGAAGCTTGCACTAGGCAGCTCTGACATTAGTAACTGCAGACCAGCATCTGCCCATTCTTTGCTGCCAAACTTCTTGAATGTGCTGTCTCTCATTCACACTCAAAACAAGCTTTAGAAAATCAAAATACATCCATAACAAACCTCATTGTTTCTACATTCAATGTCCATTTTATCAGCTTACCACACAGGAGCACTTTGTAGATCTATTATTACAGACTGTAGTCCGTCTGCCTCACTGCATACATTGTTAAGTCACCTTTCACCCTGATCTTCAATAGTCAAGACCCCACAGGACCACCACACAGAAGCTATTATTTGGGTGGTGGGTCATTCTCAGCACAGCACAACACAGGAGTGCTGCTGGAGTGTTTAACCATTGTGTCCACTCTATTAGACAATCCTTCCTAGTTGGTCCACCTTGTAGTTCTAATGTCAGAGACAGACGCTCATCTGATTCTGCAGTTTGAGCTGGTTTAAACAGTCCAGCAACACTGCTGTGTCTGATCCACTCATGCTAGTGCAATGGTTGATCTTGAAGTCTGGCTCTACAGAAAATGCCCTAACAATGACGAAAGGTCTTCAGAGCCAAAGTGTAACCAGCCCGATTCTCCTTGAGCCCTCTGACACTATCAACCACTAAATCCTTCAGTTCATGCTTGTCAAATTTGGAATCACTATCTGGCTCGGCATGGAAATGATTACTGTGCTACCTGTCCCAAGGACAGGAGTCTTATTGGTGTAGCACAGCATAGTTGCCCAGACTGGGAATTGAACCCTGCCCTCATGCCGTGGTTTCTTACTGGTGGTGTTGCGCCACACCAACCATAAGCCTTCATCTGAACAACTCCTCCCCAATTCATCTCCAAATGATCTCAAACATGCTTCATCACTCCAGAGAACATAACTTCAAGAGAGTTTATAACAAATTCATATCTGCATTACTCCCCGTCATTGCCTCATGGATAAAGAGAATTTTATGGCTTCATTACCCAGAACAATATTAACATAGTATACATGAGCTTAGTGGACAGTTTTGTCTGGTTATCCAACTGACCTAAGTTAATGTCCATCATGCTACCCTAACACACCAAAGCCCAAAAGCCTGAAACGGGCAAAGAAAGTTTTAGTACATCAAGTCCTTTTCTGACCTGTGTCAGCATCGGTGTAGCGGCTAAGTGACCGCTCGGAAGCACGATGGCTCCGTTCCCGGCGCCGATGCCCATGTCTCTGCCCTTCCTCGGGAATCACCCGCTCCATCACATAATCCTCACCTCGTGGCGGCCGGCCCAAACGCCCGTGGCCCAGTGATGAGGCAGAGCGCTTCATTGGACTGCTGTCTGTGATTGTCTGTGGACCAAGGGAGGGAGAAGAAGGCCAGAGAAAGAGAGGTAGAGAAAGAGCGAAGGAACAGAGAAGTTTCCAAATGATTACAGAGCAATGGGCCAAGAGAAGTTGAGAGGGGAGTTAAAACTGAGACTGTCTGAGAAGATTGTATCTCCACACGAGTTTATTAGAAACACCTACCTTAATTCAACACTTGGCCATTTTATCAGAAACACCTGAAAATTATACCTACCATATAGGTGTCCTTTTGTAGGTTCACAGTTAAAGGCCATAGCCCATCTGTTCATGCACATAGATTGTTGATGCCCTCACTGTGATGTCCATTAAAGCAGAAATTACCATAGGACCCATCACTGACCAGAAATCATTATGAAGCAGCAACCATCAATGGGCAAATGATAACCAAGACAAACTGGTCATCCAGAGATGGGCTACATTCTATAACTGGTCACTAAGTGTACTGTGTGAAATGAATCCTAGCTTGACAAAATTCCACTTAAATATCTGGTCAGTGGTGGACCTGTAGTGGTCCCTTTTGCATTGATGGACACAGTGGAGGCAACAGGTGGGCTACAGTAAGTAACTGCGAATCAACAAAGACTATGGTAGGGTCACATGACAGAAACCAATACCGACGAGTGTAGATACAAAGAAAGTGGACCAAATTAATCTGGCAACTCAGACAGTGTATGTCTGCAAATGTGTGTGAGTGTGAGAATGCAAGACCATGTACATGTCTGAGGGTTGGAGGGTGCTGAAACCCTTTAGCCTGAATACACACACACACACCTTCACACATACACACGCAAACAGTGAGTCAAATCCCACAGGCTCCACAAACACATCCATCATGCAACCTCTAGCATGAATAAAGGGAACGAGAGAGTGGGAAAGATGGAGAACGCGAGAACAGCAGCTGCAGGAGAGGAAAGTTCGTGCCTGGCATGCATCCAGGATCGGACCTGTTAAGAATATACCTGGCCAAGCCCAATGAATACCAAAGCCTGTTCCACACCATCACACGTCATGCATGGGAGGGTAGAGGAGTGTGTTTGGGGCCTGCAGCCTTAATACTTTAAAGACTTAAGATTTTAACCTAATCAGCATTGATATGTTACCAGCATGTTGATCCTAGTAAAATGGAGCAGCACGTGGAACTGGAGCTTGCTGTGGACTATTGTTTACTATCTACTATTTACGATACTGTGCAAAAAAGTAACTGCATGCTTCCTTTATTGTTGGATGCACTGATTCTTTAAGCTTCGGTGCAAGCAGGCACCCGCATTCTTCAAACATTTCAAATCATTATGGAAGCATTAGATCTTTGATTTAACGAATTAAAGTTGCAATAATATCCCTCATATCCCTCTTCGGGTGAGAAGACAGCTTGTTTGTTTGGGTCAGTGGTTAAGTGCTGTGGCTTTGATACCCAGGTTCTATAAGCCACCACCGTTGCAGCCCCAAAGAAGGCCCTTAAGCCTCTCTGCTCCAGGAGAGAGTTCTATAGCTGAGGATCCAGGGATAATGCACTTGTTTGGGCATATCTTCTAATTTGTTCTGTGCAAATGTAAATGACAATAAAGGCACATAATTACATTATAATACGATTTTAAAATGGGCTGCTTTTGCAACTTCATCTCTATATAAGGAATTAAACTGTTCAAATTACTGTAGCTGACTGCTGACTCAAAACCTGTTTCTGACTGGCTGATAACATGTCATTAAATTCTACTAAACAAATACAAACAGAAGCACTACATACTTTTAGAACATTAAAAAATAGTATTTGAACAACTAGAAAACAACCTGTAAATTAGATTTCTTCAAAATGTTGTGTCATCTATTCTTCTACAGATTGTGGTACTGAAGTCTTACAAATCTGAATAAATGTGATATATTTTATTCAGTATTTTACTATTTTTTTCAATGGGCTCATTAATCATTTGATGAGCTCTGTTTTGATAACCAGATTCCCAATGAGGCACTGAGGCGGCTCACGAAGACGCCACATAAAGCTACAATGTTAGAATTACCACAGGCAGAACATTTTGAGATGTAATTATTCATGTAATGTAAGATTGTGGTTAGTAGGCTAGGGTTGTCTTTTCACGCAACAGGTAAACAGGTCCAAATCTGACTGATCAGACTGAGTCACATTGCCAATGTATCGGATTTCAAGTGGCCCAAATCGGAACAGAAGAGATTCGGTGTGTTTTTCTGTTCATACTGCAATACATATAATACATCTGTGTTATATGTGACAAAAATATTGGATTTGGGCCACTTACCTGCTGTGTGAACATAGTCTTAATGTCCCCTTTCTTCAGCTAGCGGCATCAAGTGAGGCCATGGTCATGAGGACTAGTTCATGTTCATATTTTGATGGTGATGTGCTGCTAAGTTGGGAATACTAGTGTATGTAAGTTTTGGGGGCATAAATAAATGAAAGACTGTTACGTAAGGGTTTAAGGTTTTTGCACATTTCACTGATGTTTTGCTTGGGTGGAATTTTCATTTGAACGAAGAGGCAACAATATTTCAAGTTCACAATTTTTCACTTCCATGTACTGAAATCTTATACTTCAACAATGCCAAGATAAACAGCTTTCCATTCAAAGGCACCTCTATGGCTGATTTAAAGTGAGCTAAGGCTTCTAGAAAGTGAACTGCACTCTTAAAAATAAAGGTCCTACAAAGGCTTCTCTAAATGATGCTGCAGAAGAACCATTTCCCCAAAAAAATGTCAGTGTGAAGAACCTTGAAATTGGTACAGAACATTTATATAGGCTTCTTTAAACCCTTACAAGGATCTTTAGTACATCCACTCCTTTCTGTTCATGACTCACAACAACAAGCCAAAATGTGTGTAAATGGTTTATGAAGTGGTGTTACTTGGATGGCTTGGGAACGCCCACACTTGCATATGTTTTGAGGTGTTATCTTGAGAGTGAGGCTGAACACTGACCAGTGTGCTCATGGCAAGGCAATGTGAATTATTGAAGCGAGGTATAATAGTGGGTGGCAGATGGATGAGACACTCCATTTCCGAAGTTGTGCGGGCATATAACACTTCTCGATCCACAAAGTGTGTGCATTGGGAATAATTCATACAACTCATTCTGGACATCTTGGGCCTGATTGCACAGTACAAGATCTTGTTGGAATATGATTATGCAAATAAATAAAGTCCAAGCAGTAAAACATAGAGGGTACTGGTGTAATGTATGTGTTTAAGTGGACCAGTGGATCCGAGCCATGCCATAAGAATACACCCAATACTAGTATGGAACTGGGGTCCATTGTTTAATGGAGTCTGCAACAAACACAAACCCTACCATCAGCCAAAATCTGGTACCATGACTCATCTGACCATATAGGGTTCAGCTAGAAACCTCATGAGTCCAGGTGAGATACTGAGTGTTGTGGTATTAACAGAGGCACTCTGTGGCATGGTCTGTGGCATAGGTGGTTCCTATGTTCCCATATCCCATGGAATCTATAAACTTGGGATATGTCTTGCTATTGACTGTGCATCAAAAATGATTCCTACTCTGTGCCCTTACAGCTGCAGAAAGCTACTTGTCAGTCAGTGGATTCCCCCTTATATTAGGCTTATGTGTATGTTAATCACTTGCATCTGAAATCAATAAAAACAATTATTCAAAAAAAAGTTGGGATATGCATGTAGGGTTCTTGCATTGATTGTGGATGTGATTTCTGTATCGCTCGTCTGTGCACACAGATCATTCTAGCCTGACTGTGTTGATCACCATCGTTAAGCTGCCCTGTCCCCTGTGGGTGGCAATGCCAACAACTTTTTCTGGGAACACACGTGACACTTTGGACTGAGGAATGCTACATGCCCACGTAACCTCAGAAATGGTTGTATCTGGCACCCACTAACATGCCTTGCTTAAATCCAATAAATTACTTCGTCATGCCAAGCATGCTGGCTAGTGTTCAACCTCACTCACAAGATAACACCTCACAACTTATACAGGTGTGGGCGTTCCCTGAGGTATCACTGCTTCATAATCAATTTACACACCAATATCCCATGAGTTTTGTTTCGTTAGTGTATAATGTTTTAACAATCCATCCTTCCGTAATAAAGACTGTGGGACACAATGGGAATCCCCAAACATCATGGTGTTGAATATTTACCATCGTAACAGCCCTTACCACACCCACAGAAAAAAACAACAACAACAACAACAACAACAACAACAAAAACAAAACATATGCTGGCATGCACATGCACATGCAACAGTGGGCCTGAGAGTAGACAGCTAAAGACAGACGGACAGAAAGACAGACTGGTTGCTAAGCGCACAGATGGCTAATTCACAGAAAACAGCAGCAGACAGCAAGGACAGAATGTTTTCCTCTTTGCTGAATTATGTTGTCCACACTACAGCAACACTACAGACCAAAAACAGGAAAGCAACACTAACTAATCAGGAAAGTGTTTTAATGAGTTTGTAGAATCTAATGGGATCCACCTGAATCCTCCATTCATCTGCTCCAGAAGACCTCATAAATTCAATCTGGTATGTTACATTAGAAGTGTATAAAATGACCAAATTAAGGGATTACACTGGGTGAAGTACTCTACCTCAACAGATCTGAAGTATAGACGTTATTTAAACAGATTAAATTAATTAAACAGATTAAAAATATTGTATTAACCACAACTATAGTCTCTCCATAGCTCAAAATAAACTGGACAATCTACCTCCCTCTACAACTAGTTATAAATAGGATCATTTGAATACTTGGACACAAATCTGACTTTTACGTTTCCTCACTGCAGAAAACTATTGGGCTGCCCTTACTTGGCAAGCGGGATTCAGATTCAAGTATCATCATCTGAAGCCAGAACTCTAGACCACGTTTCTCAGGTTCCCCTTCCTTGCCACTGTGAATGTGGTCTGCACTTCACAAAAAGTATGTTTTGGGTCATTATCCATTTGCAATGTGATGATTTATTGTATCATTTTGTAGCATTAGAATGAATCTGATTAGAAAGCAGAGCTCTATATACTTCTATCAGCACAACATCACCAATAAACACCAGTGACCCAGTTCCACTGACAGCTATAAATGCCTATGCCATAACAGTACCTTCGTCATGTTTGGCAGATGATGTATTAAGCCATCTTTTCTTCTCCATACTCATGTTAATCTTGGTTTCATCTGTACAAGAATCTAGAAATCAGATGTTCCATTGCTGTTATCTCTGTTTCTGGTATCTCTCCAATATACGTTTGTTTTTTTCCAGTCTAACAACGGCCTTTGGACAGCATTTTCAGTGTTCCCATGAACAGCTACTAAATGCAAATTCAACACTTGCAATCAACTCCAGAACCTTCATCACCCTAATCTGTCATGAAAGGAACATGAAACGGGTCAATCAACTGTCCAATTAGTTGTGAGCCCACGAGAGAGTATAAAAACTGTGATTCATAAACAGATGCAATACTTCTGTTAAACCCCTGTTTTGCCCCAACAGAGGCAAAATTACAAAACATGTCTCACTATCAGATATGGATCTGATACTATGGTACACAGGAGAGTGTCAAGCACCCTGCCCCAAGTGGTGCAATAACCTGCCTCATGTAAAATAAGCTTAAGAGTACATCAGGCAGTATTTATAAGCTCTTAAGAAGTATTTATAAATTTTCAATAAAACATTGACGCTGTGGTTGGACTAGAATATAGTCCTGGAGGGCCACTGTCCATCGTGGTTAACCTAATACTTGAAAAAGTAGGGAAACTGGCAAACTGAGCTGGACACCCGCATTCCAGGAGAACCCTGAAAGAGATCTCAATAAACATGTTAGACTGGCTGATGGCAGATGAATATAATTGTGCAATATAGGCTCAACACGAAGCTTTTTCAGACACTTGTTCTTAACACTACATTTGTAAATGTGTAGTTGCTCCTGTGTAGTTTATTCAACTGTTAATGTCTTAGAACCTCCACATTATAGAAACCTGGACAGACCAGGTGTTAATAAATGTGTTAGCATGTTAGCTATTCCTAATAATGTCCAAATCTGATACTCCTTTTGAACTTCTCTGAGCTTTGATCACCCTAAAGCTTCAAAATGTTGGCTTGTTTCCGGTGCGTTTGGCTTGTAGTGTATGCCTTAAGGAACGAAAAAAGAGCAATAGCCGGATTGAGGATAACAGAAGGGACGGAGGAAGAGAGGCAGATGGAAATACAAAGAAAACGTACGCCAAGGTTATTCCCCCGATGCCTTCCTCTCCTCCTCGGCTGCTGCTCAGCCATAAACACACATGCAGCCACATGAGCAGTACAGATGGCACAACACACACACATACAAACACAAATACACACACATACACACACACACACACACACACACACACACACACACACACACGGCCCCACAGAGCATCAGCAAAACAGCAAGCACAGCCGACAGAGGACACAGGAACGCGTGATTTGAGGAGAGAGAAGAGCGAGGGATTACATTTAAAGAAGATGCGGAGGGTGATGGAAGGATGGGAAAGGTCAAAATAATAGAAAGGGGAGAGAAATGAGGGAGAGATAGATAGAGAGAAAGAGTGAGAGAGAGAGAAAGAGAGAGAGATAGATAGAAAGAGTGAGAGAGAGAGAGAGAGAGAGAGAGAGAGAGAGAGAGAGAGAGAGAGTATCCGGTTAGAAACAGAAGCTGCGGTGACAAGGAGAGACACTTACCACAGTAGCACACACACACTGAGGGCCAGAGGCAGTGTTAGAAACACCACGGCAACACCATCGACGCCACGCCACAGTACGCCACACAACATGGTAAAGTGAGGTGCAGTACACAAGACAGAGAGAAAACTACTGTACAAAATGTGCTGCAGACATGTACAGTAAGCGTGGGACCATGGGACCAGTCTACATATTCACGTGAACACATAAAAACTAGGGCTGTCACGATTCCTCGATTGAACTTAAACCACAGCTTCAAATCTACCTTCTCAATGGAAACAAATTATTCAACAGGGGTTCTGTACTGTATTAAAGGGATGCATGACGATGTTGGAATCATCAGTATCGGCAGATGGCTGATAAAAGATGGACAAAAGACTGATAAATTGATATTTATATTTATTTTAACTTGAAATGTTTAGGCTATGCTGCATTACGACATGAAAGTTTCTGTATTTTAATAATTTTATAGCATATTGTAGATGTATTCTAGTGAATGTTTATATATTGGCATCGGCAGATACCTACAGATGTGGCTGGACATTTATATACATTCATCATGGACATAGCTGTCATTCCAGTATTGAGCATTCAGGGATTTCTTTGAACTGTGTAACAAATATGTAATATATAAAAAAAGTTATATGTTCAGGGTCAAAAACATACATACACCATCACAGATTATTAATTTAGTGCTAATCAAAGCTCCAAAATATATTTTAATGTATCTGATTATGATGGACTATGGTATCATCTCAGTTCCTGCATGAAAAGAATTTGATTGACAGCTCTTTTTGGACTGCCCAACACAAAGTACAATGGGAAAGCCCAAGGAGTTCAGTGCAGATCTGAGAAGGATGACTATAGGTTCCAGAAGGATCTAATAGAGGCATTCTAAACTGCAGATTCCAAGAAAATAGGGTTCAAATATGTGCATATAAGGTACTGAAAGATAGCCACTTTGGCCTTTGGACAGTGAGAGGTTGCCGTTCCAGTCAGCTGACCACAAGGACAAAGAAACTCAAAAGATGTTTGGGCACAATGACTAGAGGTACGTGTGCAGGAGTGAAAGAAAACAGTATGAGCTGTTAAGCATGGTGGTGGGAGTACCTCAAACCATCAGCTGGCTACTATTCAACTGGAATTCTGCCAGAAGCTTGTTGATTGCTTCCAAATGCATCTGGTCAAGGTGCAACTTTCAAAGGCACATTCAGCTGGTGCAACACATTGTTATTTTCTTGTATGCTTGTCATTCATTCTGCCCTAGAAAAAATACAGCTCAAGGAAATCCCTGAAAGCCCAATATTGCTAAGGCATTCATGTCCATGTTGGGCGTAAGTAAACTTTGGACCACAACTGCACATGAACAACACTGGATACTGGCACCTGTCCACAATTCCCATATCGGTGCATCCCTAATATTTAGTATTCTAACACATGTTATAATGCATAACAGTGAGAAACAGAGCTTGATGGACACACCAAATATATGACTTTCTGCCACATAGTGTTGTTTATACTTTTGCAGTTTTCTTCCAAGTATTGTGAAGACTGGAGACTTTTGATCTGGACCCACTTTATGTGTATATGTTAATTTGTTTGATTTTTAAAGAACTATCACTTGATTACTACTATGATCGATAGTGACAGCCCTATACACTAAAATCCCCAAGTAGTGGACAAGGTGGATACATCATACACAAAGGCTAAGTGTAACACAAACACTGGTAACCCCACCACTCAACATGCATACAGCTAAACACACATACACACGCAGGCGCACGTCCTTAGTCGATATTCTAGTTATTTAACACCAGTTAAAAGTGATGTCTAAATAAAAAATAAATAAATAAATGAAATTAAATTAAATTACCAACGACTTCAGCAATCCTGAGGAGAGAAAAGGCCTTAAAAATATACTTAACAGTATGTATAAAATATCCTTTTATATATTAATACTGTTGGTCTATGCTTGTTAACAAAGCCGTTCAAAAACCTCAAGCTGGAAAAAAAGAAAGAAAATCATCTACACCAGATAATACTGGCAGCAAAACACACAAAAAACATGCAAGAAGACATTAAAAGAGAACGATTTGTTGGAAAATAAACCCTTGAGTAAGTTAGAGGGGAAAGGAGCAATAAATAAGAGAAGAAAGAGAACCTAGTGTTGGTATTAAATTCAGATCATCCATATGTATACATCCCATATGTGTTGTCCTGTACGTGTGTATGCGTCCTATGTGTGAGTGAGTCACCATGACAATCACTGGAGCACATGGCGTTGTGGAGATGGTGTGGTATGGAATGAAGGAGGGTATTTTTCATTTACCCAGGGGCAGGCACAGAAGAAAGATTACAATTCCAACAGACAGAAGTGTCCATTTCGTGGCCTATTCTGTATATCGATACCTGCGTCAAATATGCATTTTAAGTTATGAAGGCATATACAGTATACTCTAGATATTCTATATCTAGAGCATTCAAATCAATTAAGTGCTTGCAAAAATGTATTCTGAAATACATCTTGTCAAACACATATGTTTTCATAGATTTACATACTTAAAATGGATATTTACCCTGGGCCTGGTTCTATAATCTTTACAAAGGGAAGGAATATTGAGCAGGAAATTGATTTTTATATTGGTTTTGCTGTGGGGTCCCACAAGGTTCCCTTCTTGGGCCAATATTATTTCCACTTCAGGAGCAATGTAAAACAAACTTTAACATTACACATTCAACACTGTGCAAAAGTTTTAGGTATCTATCTGGACATTAAGGCTTAATCTGGAAGCCTTAAAATACTGCATTTGTGGAAAAAAATACAAATAACATTCAAACAATAAGTTTTCATTTGGCGTCTTCAAAGCTCTCCTCATTGGGAGTCTAGAATTATTTATATTTCTAACACAACAACTGGTTTTAAATCAGTGTTTAATGATGTTAAATCAGATGAGATGGTCATGGAATTGCTCTGTCTGTTTGTGTCCAGGAGAAACCTGCAACCAAGCTAGAACTATCTCACAAGATCTCAACTATTTTCTTCAAAATGAGAATGTCTTGCTACTTTTTTATTTTACTGTATTTATGCTTACCTACATCTGTCCTAACGTGACCTGGTGTGTTTATAAGCCAAATCACAAGCCACTTATGCCTAAAATTTTTGCACAGTACAATGATTAGATAAGGATGCTACTGCAGCCTCATACTTGTATTATTTTTGATTTTCCTCCAATAGAGGGCCGAGTTTATCACACATAAAGGCAGAAATGGGAAAGTGGTTTGTCCAGGGGGAGAAGAGGAGTGACAGACAGCAAGGAAGAAACATGACGGAAGGGAAAGGAGACAGGGAGACAGGGAAAAGTGACAGGATGAAAGTGCTCACTTGGTTGTCTGCTGGGAGTCGAGGCATGGAAGCAGCCCTGCCGTGGCCTTCCATCGGCAGGAAGTGCTCAGTGTCCGAGAACCCGTCCCGCCCCATCTCTCTCATCTCTACCGTCTGCAGAAACAGAGGGAGAGCATGTGTGACTGGCCGGGGACAGCAAGCCCGGAGGGGAGGCCAGGAGACAGGCCTGAACCCCGCAGACAGAAGGAGACCTTTCTGAGGAGATGTTTAATGTGGCAGGACAGTCCGGCCCCAGCCTCTGCTCTATGCCCTCAATGCACAGCCTTTTAGTAAGAGCAGAGTTCACCTCATTGACATGCAGGCCATGTGGAATGATGTTTTGAATCAAAAGGAATTATTTTGAACCAGAGAAACAAGATGTTTTAAGATTAAACAGGTTAAAGAACTGTTCAGTGTCTCCCTGACGGCAAGTGATCCAAAACCACATGTGCAAATATTTATGGGCACCCGTAATTAATGCATTCAGATATTTTAAGCTACTTTACTTTGGACCCATTGCTGACACAGATGTGCAAATGCACACTCACAGCTTATCTAGTCACTGTAGAGACATTCTACATTTGGAAGAAACAATGAATAAGAGGGTTTTGTGGACGATGTGTTTGCATTCTTGCGTTGAGTACCCTCCTGAGCTTTTTTCTTTCATTTTTCTCAGTCTTTGTAAGAATGTCTCTTCCAGATAAGTAGCAGCTCTCGGGGGACAAACAACCTCTGGTGTTATTCACATTCATCTGTGACATTTCTGGCTTGTTGCAAAACACTTGTGCAGCTCCAAATTAGAATATCATGAAAATATAATTTCATTCAAATTGAATGAATGAATGAATTTCATTAAATTAAACATTTGTAGGTGTAAAGCTCATGAAAAACAGAAATTAAGAATCTTAAATTATTGTTATATTAAATTTTTAATTCAAATAAATGACTAATCAGACAGATTCAACAGTAAAATAAGGCTCTACATGTGTCACTTAAAAAAAAAAAACAACCCTTATACAATATTCACATTTTTCAGATGCACTAGCAGAAATCTGATTATTAAATCTAATTATTGTCAGATTCTTGTAAACCCAGAGTTTTCTCATCATCTGATTACCTAAGTGAATATAAATGTGATTGGATTATTGAGAGATAGAACATTTAGCACTCAAAGATCTGTTGGGCTTGGTTTTTATTTCAAAGCTATATTAGTAACAGGAACGAAAAATAGTTTTCCTTGGGTTAGCTGCATGATTTGATTTTTCAGATCTACTGATTGACCACCCATGTCATTAAGGTGAACGCTTTTGTTGGGTCAGATATTAATGTACGATTTTAAGAGAGTGCAGTTGATAAATAAGAGGGCAGTGTAAAATACTGTTAGCACTGCAACCACTCACAGACATACACTCAGTCAATTTCACAACAAAATATACACAGAATAGGGGTGAGAAAAAGGCATCAATAACTTTGACTTTGGAATGTCGCAACAGTCCAATCAGCCATAACATTATGACCACATCCTTGTTTTTACATACAGAACAGAACTGGGTAGTTCTCTAGTCTAGCTGTAGTCCAACTTTTTCTCTGCATACCTTGTTATACTCCTTTCACCCTGTTCTTCAATGGTCAGGATGCAATAGGACCACCACAGAGCAGGTATTATGTGAGTACGGGGTCATTTTCAGTACTGCAGTGACCCTGACATGGTGGTGGTGAGTTAGTGTGTGCTGCACTGGTACTAGTGGATCAGACACAGCAGCACTGCTCAAATGTTTAACCACTGTGTCCTCTCTATTGGACAATCCTACCTAGTTGGTAAACCTTGAAGTTGTAATGTCAGAAACTGTGCAGATACGGGTACAGATGTGCTTGTGTGTGTTGCTCATCCTCTAGTCCTTTATCAGTGGTCACAGGAAACTTTTGGCTGGACATTTTTGGTTGAGGGACATATTCTCAGTCCAGAAGTGACCCTGAGGCATTTAAGCACTCCATACTAACACACCACCACTGTACCACTGTCACTGCAGTGATGAGAATGACCCACCCCCACTCAATACCTGCTCTGTGGTGGTCCTGTGGGGTCCTGACCATTGAGGATCAGGGTGAAATGAGGATTACAAAGTATGCAAAGAAACAAATGGACTACAGTCTGTAATTATAGAACTACAAAGTGTTCCTGTTTGGTCAGTGGAGCTGATGCAATAGGTAATGAGTGTAGAGACAAGATGATGATCACAATATTATGGTTCATTTTTTGTTATTAATATATGGTTGTATATTTATAATATTATGCACTCAATTCGGCCAAAAATACAGTACATTATATGTGTTTTAACTGTTTAAAATCATGATTAAGTCAAAGTTATAAGATTTACACCCCCAAACCCACACACACACACACACACACACACCAAAGAGTGGTAGTTGGTATTATAAGCATGTCCTATAAGTCCTATAAGCAGAGCTGGGTGGGAGTGCCTTTGGGGTCCAGTGGGGTTCAAACATCCCCTCCCAGACAGCCGAGCATGGATGAGCTTATGGGATGGGATGAGTTTTGTTTGTTTCTTTTTCTTTTTTATTGTTCAGAGGCAGACACAGAGACTGGAAGAAAAAACAGCAACGATCAGAAGAGAGCGAATGGTGTTTCAAAGTGGAGGATGGTCCACAGCGTCCAGACTCAGTAACTGTCTGCTGAATGTACATGGAGGGAGAGCAGACAGACTGAACCATCAGGGCTATGGTACTCCAGCAATATATACAATACCCACCACAAACAAACTGGAAACAGCTTTGTTGGCAAACACTGCAAGCATTTTTTTTATGTCTCAGATCTGCAGTGCATGCATATGTGGAGACTAAAGATTCGGACGTCCTGCAGAGGCAGTGAAAATCCTGCTGTTGTGTCAGTTGTAAGGAAAAGGAAAGAAAAGAAAAGTGGACTCCCAATAAGACATGTCATTGTTCTACCATTCAGGGAAACAACTGTCAAACATAAAATACAAACATACAAAGCCAGGCTGTCATATTATTTTCGAAAATTTACCTGTGGTTTGAGACAGCCATATTGTATGCATGTGGACCTTTATTGTTGAAGGTACTGTGTCACTTATTACTGACACTTTCATTGCTATAAAACATACATCAGCTAAGAGATTAAGACATTTCTACATGTAAATATAGTAAAAAATATCTTGACCTCAGAAGTAACAAACTTTAATAACAAATCAACAGATAAAAATCCTATCTGCTGTTGAACTCTCATATTTATCCAATTTTGGGATATATCAGTCTAGATCTATTGAAACACTGAAGTGTTACAGTTTAACAGACATGTCTTGTGTGTCTCTGTTTCTGACTGTGTAGAAACTCTGGTACCTGTGAGGTGGGGCGGTTCTCATTTATATTGTCTAGAGGCGGACCCTCAGGGCTCCAGCTTCCAGCTTTCTGAGACATCTCCTGAGCTCTTGCTGTCACCCATGACTGGCTCTGTGGAATGCCTCCATCCACAGCACTAACACACACACACACACACACACACACACACACACACACACACACACACACGCACACACACACACACACACACACACACACACACACACACACGCACTAAATAATTTATTCTGTTGACCTTATGAACACACGTGATTGCTGCTGTTACACGTTTAGATGTACTTTTTCTTTTACATTTTAGCAATATTTGTGAAATTTCATGGTCCAGAAATAATTAATTTTGAACACTTTAAAGCTAAGTATATCATGCCTGGCATTTTATTAATATTATAAATGTTATGTTATTTATATTACATATTTATAATTGAATAATAATAATAATAATAATAATAATAATAATAATAATAATAATAATAATAATAATTATTATTATTATTATTTTTATTATTATTATTATTATTATTATTATTAATAATAATATCTAAATAGTACAAGTAGTATATAACTAATTAGTCTAGTAATAAATAAAAATAAATGAATAAAATTGGACACACTGTTTCTGTTCTTAATGTACTGCATTCACCAGATAAATACATACAGATTATTATACAAGTTTGACATTACTTGAGTGAACATTTAAAGGTAACTATCAGGGTTTAAACATCTATTGACAAATTAAATATTTGATCAGAAGGTAAAACATATACTCCAGGTTTAAATAAATAGAATTTCCAGGCAAATGTCTGATGGTTTACACTTTAAAGAATTAAAGAGTTTCTGTTACTACACCAGCTGCTGAGTGTAGTAAGACTGATATAAGACAAAAAAAAGCTCTGTTCTGATTGGCTGCCCTTTATTGTAACTCATTGAAACAGCACTCAGAGCTGGACCTGGAGCTGGGTGGAGCTAAACTGTGGCATGCTGAATAGGTGGAAATTTTGAGAGCATAACGGTTACTCACAGGCTGTTGGCAGGGTCTGACGGTTGTTCAGGAAGGCCATTAAGTCCTTGCCCCGCCTCCTGGGTTGGGGATGGCGGATCCAGGCGCTGAAACATTAATGGCGTTCGATTCTGTGTAAGATACAACATGGCCTACAGCTGGTATCAGGCAAGCTGATGGGAAAATGGGGGTGGGAGGGAAAGGGTGGGATACGAAGCATCCTGGGTGCAAATGAGAAGGGCTCCATCGACAACAGCAGACAGTTGGATCGGTCAGCCAGGAGGCATTCCAGGATTTGGAGGCCGGTGGGTTAATGAGTGAATCTTCTGAGCTGAGCTATCAGGAAGATGCCAATGGTACCATGCTGAGAATTCATTTACTCTGGTTCATCACAGTAAATGAATGGCCCCGGTAACCAGTTGGGTGCTAAAATGAGGCACTGCTGAAGCACTCACAAGTCTTCTCGTCACGTGTAATGTCTGTAGTTGCTCAGATTGAGTGACAATAAAGGTGTCATCAGATTCCCATTAATAAAAAATAAAAAATGAGGTAACCCAGAGGTTAATTAACCCTTAGAAGTCTGTTATAGCTTTCATTTTACAATGCAATTAAATATTTCGTTGCATATCTACAGCAAATCCAATCTAAAACTGTTAGCGGTTAGTGTTAAATATATAATTTACTATTATGCATAGAAAAATATATCTGAATTAGATCATTTCTCAGTCCCATTCTCAGTCAAATTCTCCATACTGGCACAAATACTGGAACAAATATTTTTACACTTTTACAAAAGTACTAATACGTTGCATTTTTATGAAGTGTCATTCTCAAGTAAAAAGTACACATTCCTAAATGTACTATAAAAGTTTATCTTTAATAAGGGCTTCGATATTTTGGATTTTTTAGTAAAAACAAAAACTAATGTTTAGCCGTTTCAAATCAAGTTCATGACAAATGTGGTAATAACTGGTTTTAAGCTCTGATACCCTGAACATGTGATTAACACTAATAAATTGGTTCCGTCTTTTCACTCGGACCTTAATTTCAACATATTTACTGTTCTAGTATTTATTTAACTTCATTATTATATTGAAGTTTTTAAACTTATAAAACCTGACACCACCCATCTGAAATTAACAACCCCTCGATTTATGTTTTTACTGTTGTCGTAATTTCATGTTTTTCTTTTACTTTGCATGCTAATGTTGGTTATATGATTTATTACTTGACAACATTGTCATTAATTATCTATCATTCATATACGGATCATCATGTAATCATTATATGTAATTCATATACCCTTTTATGAATTCCATGGATCATGAAGCATTATTGAAATCATGTATTCTTTATTAGACTAATAATCATTACTTTAATTAACATTTACTGTGGTATAATCATGACTCACTGTTATGTACTCATCCTACAATGAAGATTGTTAATCAGAACTTATACTTTGCATTTCTATACAGCCATTGTGTGAAGCATATATTTTATATGTATTCAGTTCACTATTGACTACTTTTCAATTTAGTATTCACTTTATGATCACATTATGAAAATATGTATATTTGCCTGCACGTAGTAAGATGTGCTTAACTCAGCATGATCACTGCACTCAGAATGAACTGTACTAAGCTAGGGGTTCAATTGTGAAGGACACCTTCTCCCTGCCAAATGTGAGGCCATCCAACTTCCCCAATTAGCTGCTTAGTCGTCAGGTGGAGGATGATATACTCCCTGGTTTTGGTCGTTATCAGCAGGAAACGAACCTCACGTTGACAGGAACAAGGCCAGTGAGAAACTGGGGTGGTCTTGTGATGGAAAACAGCACAGTAACTTTTGTGAACGATGTATGAACTTAAAGAGTTCACCATAAATGGTGAAAAAAACAGAAAATAACTTATTTCTTAGCCACACCTTAGCAATAGGTTTTACATCATTTTAGGTATAAAGGATGGAGTCAGATTCAAATCTTTGAAGAACTGGGGCATTTATGGCTGATACTCTGTTTTGAAGCTGTAAAGGTTCTTCCACCAGGATCCTGGTAGAAAATAAACATTTATTTACTTTTATCCTCCCTATGTCTACCTGACTCCTTCTTATCAAACGAACACGCCTGATAAAAGGGTACCCATTGGGTACGCCACATTATTTTTTCTTCACTGTTTTAAGAAATACGGGGTAAGGATACACTGGTGAAATATCAGTGCCGTCCAACCAAAATCCACATTCCAACCTCACAGTACTGATTTAACTCTACAGAACTGATGAAACTCAATATCAAAGTCAGTATTAATCAATATTAACCACTGTTAGCTAGCTATACATAGATGATTTTGAGTACATTGAGTGTAATTGTGGGAAAAACAGTAGATCAAGCATCATCATTTTTCCTGTCTGCCAGAATTAGCTCATTTATTTACATGGAACAGAACTACAATATGAGCCAGCATTGGCAAGGCTGTGCAAGTATGTCAGTTAGAGGTTATCACACAAACCAAGGTTTGAATAGACTTAAATTCACCAATATCAGTGCTCTCGATTAGCTGCCTAATTAAAAACTGTGCCATTAAAAACAGTTCAATTTTATAGGAATGAGCAAGTATTGAAAATGTAGGGAGTGAAAGTGCCGAGTGATAGAAACATTCAAGTAAAGTACAGATACTTCAAATATCTAAGTACAGTAATGAAGGAGTGTAAGGCCTACACTCTTCTCCAACAGAATTGGAACAATAAAGCCAATCTCTAGACTAAAAACGTTTGGGTTTGACATTAGAAAAATGTAGCATTTTTACATCTGGATCTGACATTTAGGATCTTTTGAAACATATTCATCTTTTAGTGTCAAACCCAAATGTTTTCAATCTACAGCAAAAATAAAGGTAATGGCTTCACTGTTCCTCACCAATACTTTTGGAGGGGAGTGTATACTTCCTTACTTCCCACATTTGTGAAATCTACAGCATCATAAATTATACTCAATAATAGTAAATATTAATAAATATTAATAGAAATTAAACATAACAATCGATCTAAAACAAAGTTACTGTCTAAAATCGTGTATTTATTGTATTGTAACGGATGGAATAATGGAATTACAATAGACTTTTCTTTGATTTTATTAAACTCAACATTTTTGTCTTCATTTTTATATTTTATGATGTATAATTAAGCTGTACTTTACAAATTGATAACAGTTTTGTATATTGCTCTTTATACTTTTTTAATAAAGTATCAGTGCTGAAAACCCCATATCAGTCTACCACAGTATTTAATTCAAAACACTAGACAATATTTAGGCAATTATGAATTTGAATTAAAAAGTTAATCTGAATGCTTCATTTTACAAACACTACAATTTACGTTAGTGCAAATATTAAGCTATTAACAATATAAAACAAATAACTGTTCTGTTATCTTACTTTCTATGCCCTGAATTTAACTCAGAAACAATCCTTTACACACTCGGTCCTACGGCATGTACAAGGCACTCAACATGAGCAACTACTCAAAATGCAACTACAGGTTTCACAGTCTCCAAAGTGAGACTGAATCAAACTCACAAACAAACAAGAAGTCACTAAATATTCCAGGAAATCAAAAATAAAATGGTACGATGATAAATCACATATACACATTTAATCTTCCACCCACCCAAGGTGTAGTTAACCATCCAAGATTAGTCTGTTGTTCAAATGTTGTTTGTTATTTTATTTAATTGGAGTGATGTTGGAGTAATGTTGCTCACAAGCACTCAAAGTTAATTCTTTTGTGACAATTTTCTTTTAATTTACGATAGTTTCTCAGCCCCCTTAAGCCACATCCAGGTCTTCAAAAAGGTTGTGTAGACTTGATAGTAGGGGTACAGTGACTAATCTATTTAGTCAGCTAAAATCAACAGCGAAAATACTTGGCAATTCATTTAATATTATTTAATGACATTGATTATTTTTATGGTGACTGCTCTAATTAGGCTCGGGATACATGTGAACTGCTGAGTATTCACTGAATTTTAACCATAACAGTGTGGAATAAGTTTAATCCTTGCTTTTATAGTAGTAATTCCCTCAAATGGATGCAGAGCTGCAGTGAAAAAGTCACAAATAAGAAAGTAAGAGTAAAAGTCAAAAATAGCAGTTGGTATTAGTAAGTAAAAGTCTCTAAGCAGATGGTGTTAAAATAAAAGTCATTATTACAAAAACACTGCACCATAAAATACTTTCAATCTCACATTTGGCTCTTTTTTTCCAATCCAAGAAATGATGGGAAAACTGATTATGGTTGTTATTTTGTTTTTGCTACTTGGTTTTAAATTTGCACAATATATAAATATATTGAAAATATATTGGAGTTTTATTCATTTTTTATTTACAAAGAAAGTTGATTAAAACAGTGAATTTTTGAATAAGAATGAACAATATATTATTTCACTACCAAAGTAGGGTTGGTTGCAGCCCCACTTTCCAGTGTGGTTTATGGTGATACATTTTAGCCAACAGTTTATCCAACTGTTCATCACATTGACAATTCACAACCTTAAAGAAAACCTGGACACAGTTTAAGCACGTTGAGATCCATAATGAGCATGAATTTACAATACTATTGTCAACTCTTTTCTAATGTTTTTTTTTTAGCAATTATAGTCTGGAGATCTAAACTAAAGAACATCATTTTGGGACCCAAACATATCTTCGATGATTAAAGACAACCGGGGTAACTGGAAGATTGTAAAACTTCCTTAAAATGTTCAAGGAGCAAATGCAAATCTCAGGCAGAATTCCTGAGGAATAAATTCTTTAGGAATAAACATCCATGGGTAAGTCAGGAGATCAGCTGGAAAAAGCAGGACAGGTTTGTTGGTTTACATCAAAACATTCTATGCCATCCACTTAAAAACTTCAAGAGTTGGGCTGGGATGAGATGAGAAATCCCAACGCTTGAGCAAGCCACCCATGTCTCAGGTTTAGTTCAGACGCTACTGATTTGCTTGACAAAAGTATTGGGACAACTGCTCATGCATTGTTTCTTCAGAAATCAGGGTGTTAAAAAGAGTTTATTCTGCTTTTGTTGGAGTAATCGTCTCTACTGTACAGGGAAGGCTTTCTATAAAAATTGGAACATTGCTGTGAGGATTTGATTGCATGGACAAGAGTGTGTTTTAGTAAGGTCAGGATGTCAGATCATCAACACTCCACTTTATCCCTTCAAGTTTTGGATGGAGCACCATCATTCCAGAGAATATAGTTCCACTCCGTCACAACCCCATGCCTGGCATTAGGCATGATGCCAATAGGTTTATGCTTTGTGTGTGCATATGTCAGTAATGGATACAGCTTAAAAAAGCTGAATGAGTTCATTAGAAGGGGTGTCCACAAACAAACATTCAGAAAGCTGAGAAAGGCCAAAGATTCATACAAATCTGCTGTCTGGTCAACTAATGAGGCCATGGAGGTCTAGGGCTTTTAAGTGAATGTATAGTACCAGATCACATAGGAGAGCAACAGTACAGAGGTGCTGAAGGCCCATGTTGCATCGCATGTTAATACTGATACATATAACCTGTCACTGATTTAAGATTTGTAAAACACTGTGGTACCATTCAAGTTGCAGTTATTTAACACTGTAAGCACAAGTCTGAACTTCCAATTTCATTAAACATTTGTGCGTCATCTTAAAACCAAGGTCTACATACAAGGGAGGGTGCCATCCCAGATAGCAAAGGCATCAGGGTCCAGCCAAAGCCCAGAATTATATGAATATGGGTGTTGGAATATAGCCATCATTGGTTACAGTTGGCCAAGTTTGGGCCCAAAAACAAAACTGCTGCACATTTCTGAACATGTAATATAATGTTTGGAAATCAGCCATATGTGGCCTTGAGTTTGAATGCTAAGGAAAATCTTAAAATTGGCTCCAACAGCTGGGCCAGATTTGGCCCACAATACACTAGTCATTATCAGAACTGACCAGTGAATGCTTTAGCTGGGCTGTTTTTGGCCCAGACTGGTCTGATATCTGGGATCTACTAGTTGCATTCAAAGCATTCTAAACTGCCATCAATTGCAGTTTTATAATATTTATGACAAATTTTATGACAAATATCCTGAAACCCAATAGAGAGTGCCAACTAACTTAGTCCTGGTCACAATATGCAGACTCATCTCAATATCATAACATTATAATCTTCAATTTCTATCTGAAGACTGTATTCATGGTGTGTTTGGATGGTCCTTAACAATTTGCAATGTAGCATCATCATCATTACCACCAGCTGTTTGTATTCAGGTGGCCATCGTCAACTATTAAGTATATCATTTGAATGGCATGTTTATCTGCTCAGGGTGATCAACTTGTCTAATGGGCTACTGTCACAACTGAGAAGTTTCTGATGTCTTGCAATTTGAACAATGTAGTAAGCTGATATGTGCCAGAGAGTATCTGCTTTTGATTATTTGTATTTAAAAACTGGGAATTGTATGAGTTTATTAGTTTAAGAGGACCATGCAAAAACACCATATGTATACCAAAAGTACACATGGTGTCACCAGGATGCCTTCAAATACTGGTATTATGTAAATTAAAAAAGAAACTGAAAATGTAATTGAATCCAGTCTTCTTTTTACCACTGAAATGCTCCTTGTGCCACTGGCCACTGCTCTGTCCACTATGGGTGGTAATGCCTTCTAGGACTGATTCCTAGTGCACACCTAACACTGTGCATTGAAGAACGTTAAATGCCTTGTGTGTGAATGTCTAATCCATCTGGCAGCCACTATCATGCCTCATTCAAACTCTAATTAATGTCAGTTTGCCATGAGCATGCTGGTCAGCATTCAACCTTGATCATATCACTTCACAACTTATACAGGTTTCAGCTTTCCCAAGTCATCCCCTGAGAGAATGCTGCTTCAAATACACCCTAAATGCAAGACACAGATTACTGTTCTTTAGAAATTTGAAGGCAACCAGGTTCTAAGCTAAACCAGCCAATCATTGTTGTACTTTGTTTCACAGTGTAGCTGTAGAATGAATGGCACACAGATAAAAACACAATACTGAATGCAGAGTATGGGGTCGGACTGGTGAGAAAAAGACTGAGACCAATAGACAAACAGAGAAAGAGAGAGACAGAGCAGAGTTTTTTTTGAGGATAGAATACCTGCTCGTCTCGAAGAGCCTGAGTCCGCTTGGCTTTGCTTTGCCGGTAATACTCCATGATCATCATGGCTGCGTAGATTTTACCCACCGTCAGGTCTGTCGCTGCTGAGAAAAGGACAAGTTACCCTGCACGATTAGACGAGGGGAGATGGACCCTGAGCGAGGAAGGGGAGGAGGGTATGGGCGTGTACTCCATTCATGCATACACAAGACATACACTCACATACAGTACGTCCCCAACACAGACACACAGACACACATTCACACTCAATATACACACGTGGACACACAAAGAGCAAATGGTCTTTTCACAAACTGGTTAAAAATTCCTTCATTGTCATTCCTATCATTATGCATTACATCTTTCACATCTCATTTCACATTACTAATTAGTTCATTTCTTAATATTTACTATTTTTATTATTATTCATCATTGTAGTTCATCTTCTTACGTTACTGTTTTACTCATTACTTAAACTGACTGCTTTATTAATAATTTATTAATAATCGTACCCACCAGATCCTTTTTATATTCTTTTTTTTGTATATTTTTGTATATTTTTTTGTATATTATTATCTGGACTGAAGTCCATTTCATAATGTAGATCAGATACATACAGAAAAAGAATCGGACTGTTCTGTTGCTGTTTGACCTTTCAAAGGTGAATTTTTCAACTTCGAGTACATGAAGTCAATTTGTATTAGACTGCAAGTTTCCTGTGATGCTCCACCCACAAATGTGTTCATCAGTAGTTACTGCTGCCAGAATGGACAAAATTCTACAGACTGTGAATTCTGAAAGTAAGCAGATTAGCCATCCACAGAAATGGGTGCATCTGGGCCAAATCTGGGCCATGTGTGCCACTTAAGGCTCAGATATGGGCTACATTTGGACCAAAACTTATTGCTATAACTATCCCACCCTGTCACATTCAAAAATGTTAGTGTGACAAGGTTGGAAAGTTTGTGCTGAAATGGTTAAAACCTAAAAAACTTGGCACAATGCCAAATAGTTTTTATGTGAATGTTTATTAACTAAGATTTTAAATAGGAACAAGGTTGAAATATTAAGCTTGACTTAGGTAAGTGATATGGTAAAAGATAATATACATATTATACATATACATTTTCACCATGCACAATATTTATTTTGATTTTTTGACGCACAGACAAAATGCTTTATTATTGGGAGATTCTTAAAAAAATCTTATTCAAACACTCTCCCAAACTTAGTACAGTGATCTTCACAATTTGTGGCACTATATCCAATCAAACATAACTAATTACACTTGCTGTAGTGAAATGTACAGTTGGTGAGTGTTTCTAAGTACCACGAAAATCCATAATGAGCTAAGTATATTTATCAATATTTGATAAAATATTGTCCTACTATCCACAAGCTTGACTTAATATGTCTCAATGTACAAAGAAAATGGAAGATAATCATATCTCTATTTAAACTGTACAGTCAAAGAGAATTTTTCATCAAAATGATGTCAGAAAGATTTAACCATTATTTTTTTCACAGGGAAATTATTCCCCCGAGAATGGCAAACAAACATTTTTGAAAAATAAATAAATAAAACAAATTTATTACAAGTAATTATGTTATCAAATTGCAACCAACTTGCAATTTCATTTCAGTTTTTGGGTCAGTATTTGTGTCAGAATTAGTGTTAGAGTGTGTGTCGTCATCTGTTTTCTGACATTTGATTGGTTAATAAATCTTCTAAACTTCCACCTCTCCTTGTCTGTTCAGCAGACCATGACATTATTCTAATTTATTTGAAGTTATACTGTGCTTTGTTTGTGTCTCTGCTAAGATATTATTATTATTAATTTTTTTAAAGCAAAAAAAAAAATACATTTAGGCTATTTAGTTTATGTAACGGGGTAAAAAAAATATGGCAAAATTAGAAAAAAGCTGCGAAAACTGTTCAGTATTCAGATTCAACCAAACACTTTTGTTACAGGGTTAAATGAGACTGAGGGACGTGGGAAAATGCTGCGATCTTAAGAGAATTTTTTCACATCCCAAAAGATTGATATTTGTCTTTAACTGTTTAATTAATTAATTAATGTATTTATTTTTCATTTTTTACCTTCACATGCTGAATACATGTTATCATGTAATGTGAATCGTTTGAATGATTTTCTGACCATATTATCCATATATGCATAACTATATATTAGAAACCTGAGAATGGCACAGCTACATATTGTTGGGTTTCTAGTATGCTTAACCAAGTCAGCAACAAAACATTTCCTACAATGCCAAGGTTAGGCTGTTCCAAAAACCAAAAGTTGGACATGCATTTGAGTCTGACATGCATTTGTGGGTGGGGCCTAGGTCAATTTAACTTTGGAACATAAAACAGAGCAAAATCAGTCCATCTTTGACAAGCCGTCCGTACCGTGTCCACACTGTGAAATGTCCGAGAGCCCTGAAAAAGTCAGCTTTACCTTTACTTACACATGCAGTAAAGCACTAAGGGCACACTCAAAAGCCATGTTCACTGCAGCTTTGTTTGGACAAATTATAATCCTCAACACTCAAAAACAGTGGAGGACAAATTTGTGTTTTTGCTAAATTCTATGATTATCATGCTCTATTTACTTTAAGTTATGATAAAAATACTTAATATCATAACCATGCCTTACATTCAACAGTGCTATCTATTCTAAATCATGCTTTATGCATACTCAGTCCAATCGGAACTAGGACTGTAATCATTGTGACTTTGCCACAGCCGTTAGCAAATCAACAAAGTCACTTGGTCATGTCATGCTTGACTGTACAGGCTTTATCGTACGGTCAGAAGGCCTCGTGCTTTGTCGAGTATAGTTGTAGTGTAAATGTTAAATGGTCAGCTAATGAAACCCTGGAGTGAAAAGACGTCTATAGAGAGCTGGTCTATAGTGAAGCACCCTCTGATCGGAGGCACTGGGAGATGAGAGCCAGTTAGGGGGTCTGAGTGTGAATCTGAGTGGTTGAATGACAGTGTTCTGGTGTACAATGTAATTGTGATTTGAACACGCGCATCATTTCCACATACTATTTCCACAAAGTCAGAAAAGTGAAAGCATCTGTAAGCATTGGGCCTATAAGCGAGATTGCAGGTTCGATCCCTGGATGACCCTCCCCCTCCCCCATCAGTTAGTGCAATGTTAGCCAGTGTGGGTGTCTGTTAGCTGATGTAACAGGACTGGTGTTCAGTGTTCCTCTCCAAGCGCATTCAGCAATCCAGTGAGGTTGCATGAGCAGCAGGTCGACAAGATGCAGCGCCTCGGTTCATATGATACAGAGGAAGAACATGCTAGCCTTCACTCTCCCAGCACTGGTGGCATTGTGAGATAGGGGACTGACTATTGGGAATTAGAAAGGACTAAACAGGGGAGAGTGTAGTTTGGCTGTATGTTGTTCTTTAGTCTTTCTAAAGGGGTTAATGCAAGATAAAACATGTACACCTATATGTATCATACACTGCTTAATTAAATTAAACTACTACAATGTATCAATTACCATTTTGTATAAGATTAACTTATTTCCAAATTAGTTTAACTTGTTTTAAATTATCTATTAAAAGTATCTTATTCTATAGGCAGACATTTTTGCTTAATTAAAGCATTAACCAAACTATTTATCAAAATGATCTGCCACACTTTCAGTGAATACAATTACCTAGAACATGTAAAAATAAGATTGAACAATCTTAAAACAACAATTCTTACAACCATCTAAAAATATGAAAAATCCAATATTTAGACTAGATTTAAGAGTGCTTCATTAGATATCACTCTTTTGCAGTCTATTTCCTTCAACCCTTAATGTATTCTGTCTCTCACAGATTTGGGGATGCTTTGCTTTCTTGTACATTTTCATTTCTCAGTGTTTCTTTTCACAGAAATAGGAAAAATAAAATTTGTAATAATTCAAAATGCGCTAATCCTTTGGGTATATTTTTAAACCTAAAGTACCGTGTAAAGGTTTTAGACATCTGTGTATATTAGAATGATAATCTCCCTATCTGGGCAGTAATTTACTCAGTAAAACACTGACATTAGAATTAATACAAATAATATTCCTGTGACTATTCCTACATCACTAAGTTCATTATATATATATATATATATATATATATAGAACTTCATGGGGTGTCCTAATATTTTTCACATTGTATTTTTAACATCATATCGAATATCGCCATTCAGATACCACAAGATATGAAGTTTTTGTCTATATTGCTCAGCCCAATTGACAACATATGTCTTCGATGGTACTTTAAATCAAAACTAATTTAAAAAGCTAAGTGTCCCCCCATGTGCAATACGAATTTTGAGTTCAAAGGCGGCCACAGACAATGAGTAGCATGTTTCTGTTGTAATGAGAGAAGCCTATCAGTGTGTAAAACACACACAGTGCAGTAGAGGAGTGAGTCTGAGTGTGAGGGTAGTGCCGGGCAGCGTGGCTCATCAGAGGGTGCAGAGCGGTGACTGGGCTGAGAGAAGCTTCCTCTGGTGGCAAAAGTGGAGAAAAACCCGGAAAAACACACACACGCACAAACCTCTGGGCAACTTACACTTGTGTGGAGTGACCAGCAGGTCCAGTGTTTTCTGGGAGAGATTCGGCCAAATCGCCATCATCTCTTTCCTCAACTCAGCATCCATTTGGTGCTTATCAACACCGCCTGTGAACACACACACACACACACACACACACACACACACACACACACACACACCACACACACACACACGTACCCTGAACATGTACACATGTCAAAGCAACAAAATCAACGATATAAGAGATTACAATAGATAATCCCACCATCCACTTTACGCACACACACACACAATATACACACCAATGTAACATCAAGATTATGCACAGATAAACATGCGTACAAACACACACACCCCACACACACACACACACACACACACACACACACACACACACACACACACACACACAAGAAATCATCATTAGTTAGCACGAGCCATTTTATGCAATAGAACAAAATAAACACAATATTCTTATAAAACATTTTTGTAGCACTAAAACATAATCTACATTATCAATATCACCAAAAATAAAATTAATTAGGGAAATTGGAGCTTATAGTCAGACTTAGTCTTACTGATTCTTAGGCTACTCCCACACAGCAGGTGGGGAATTACTGAATCTGATATTTACAGTTCTAACTTGGGCCACTTTCATATCTGGTACTGATACTGATCCAATTCTTGGCAATGCAACTCATTATAAACAGCATTTGGAATTCATGTGACTTTATGTCAATCCTACTGGACACTGACGAAAAGGGAAAATGGATGACAGCAGTGAGGGAGGTTTTCAGTGGTGGGACAGTGAGGGAAACACCTCATGACTATTTTGGTTGATGTCTCTGTTCAAACAAAATGAGAAGGCACATGCCACGATTGCTCTGTCTTTGAGAAATATTTCTAAAGAAATGGCCAAAAGCAGACGCAGGAGGATGTGGCTGCAGTGTTGAAAGAAAAGAAAAAACAATAACACGTTTTCTGTGATGAGCCCAGCTGTTAGACACTGGAACTGTGATGTTTGATTGCACATTCATGTCAGTTTAAGAGTGTGAACTGTTCTGCCGAATGTTGGATTTAGGTCAAAACAGCCAGAAAATTGGTCAGAAAATTGGACTCAGACCACTTTTTCTGCTGTGTGAATGTAGCCTTAATATTTTATTTATTATATGTTAAAGTATTTATTATTTCTTTGATTGGACATAATTGCAGGTCAAAATCAATAATATTCACATTATTAGTAGTAATAATGCACAATAAACAAGATAAATATAATGTTAATAATTACAAATATATATTTTGTAATTATTGAAATCAGTGGGAATATGATCCTGCCCAACGAAACTGCAGCTAGATGCCTCTCAAACACATCATTGAGCATTTGTTTCAGACAGGTTAGGCTAGGCTTGAGGTAGAGACATGAGGAATGAAGTCCTGGGGCCCATGAGGAGAGAAGGTGAAGACTTGCACCATCTGCTGGTTGTGTTTGAAACATTTTGAATTAATGTTTTATTAATGTAGATTTAAAGCAAATAAATACAAAAATAACTGAACTGCAAACCCCAAGGCTTGTTGCTGCATATGCCATAGTGACATCATCTGCATGACAGGGTTGAATATGAGGGAGACTCATCATGCTGTGCCGATTCATTAATAACCTACATTTTGATGGCAAACAGCAGAAGCCAGTCACTATCATTCCATATCAATGTGTGAATTTTGTGTAATCAGTAATGTGCGTAAATTTAGGAGAACTTAATCACAAATTTTGTGATTAACTTCTTTTTTCTTTACAGGAAAAATCTCTTTAATTGCACATTATGGAAAACAAATTCTCCATGTATGTGTCTTGTGTGTCTTTTTCCAACCAATGACACTGGAATTATGAGGTTGTTACAGAGCTGAAATATAAATACTGCTACTTTTCTGAGCACTGTACCAAGCTTATACAAGTGTATGCCAGTGTTCAGTGGTTCCACATGATTTTAATATCTTGTGTTGTTATATAATACTGTTCAAATACAGCGGGGGTCCTTTAGGGTCTGTTAGACCTTCGGGCTTCCTAATTTCTGGGAATTTGAAGTCTGTAATTTTTATAAAATATCAAATACTAGTCTAATACTAGTCCTAATAAATCAAACGTATTAGGACTATAGTCAGCTGTTAAAAAAAAGTATCAAGTCCATTAAGTACAAAAAATAGCCCAGGAACCCATGTTAAGAAATTTTTTAAATATCAAAGTAACACACCTCTTTTGTAATACTCCATCGATTCTCAAAAACACAATACTGAGTTTTAATAAATAGTTTGCATGTAAACTATGGTTCATTTTATGATTAACTGTGATGTTTTAATACTAGACAGCATTATTATACTTCAGATCCCACAGTTTTGACTGGATGAAAAATATTTTTACTTTTTCTTTTACTCTGATTGTATGCAAATGGTGGTGCATTTTTATACTATGACAGTACAACATTTTACATGAATTTAAGAAAAAAATCACCATCACATTGTACAAATGTTTGTTTTAAACAACATGTATTTTCTCTATAAAGGAAACCACCTTCGACCTGTAGTCCCTTGGACTTGGGCGTAATTGAGTTCAACACTGACAACAAACAACGGAGAGAGGCACAGAGAGGAAGAGAGAAGGAAAGAAGGTTTATAAAGGGTTGCCAAACCTTCCCCACCCTTGGCGATCTTGATGTCCAGAGCAGTACGGATTAAGGCCATGAGGGTGGAGTTAAAGTGCACTGTGTTGTCATCAGCAACCGGCAGATCCATACGCAGCAGTCTCTGTGGAGAGCCAATCAGAATGGGTCAGAAGGAGCAGTGCAGCTCTGAGAGAAGTTGTCTGAACCTCCAGGTAGGATATATATATGTGTGTGTGTGTGTGTGTGTGTGTGTGTGTGTGTAGGTGAGAAGTTAAAGGGCAAAGGTAGAGGAGTTGGAGTGGGACAGGGGCAGGGGGAGCTCAATGACTTTGTTTTCAGGATCAGATCTGTTCCTGTTCATTAGTGGTATTTTGTATTAGGTTGGATGCAGCCTAAACAGTATTATTAGTATTTATTAAAAAGGCATCATGATGCATCAGTACGAAGGTTAAAATTTTGTTCAGAATGTTAGAAACTTATTTAAATTGTTTGAGTCGTGAATTCATTTGACTGAATCAATGAATGCAGACTAAAAGGTAATATGCAGTAAATATACTATGAAGGACAAACAGTTAATATATTGTAAGGGTGTGAAAATGCATCATGATGTTAATGTTAGAATGTAAACATGAGTGTTTTAATTTTACAACCAATTATTTACAATAATGTAATATAATTTGCTTTGCACTCTTATTAAAAAAGTTAAAATCCAATCCAAACCCAATACTCAAAAATCCAACCATGGTAAAAACGTGAGATTTTATAAAACTAATAAAATATTTCATAAACAATTATACAACAAAATATGTTATTATGAAGGAAGACATTCATATACCTAATATAGTCATGCTTCTAATGTCATCCTTTTTTCACTTATTTCATATTCATGAGAATCCTGTACTTAGTGTTGATCCAAACAAACCTACATTTTGTTTACAGTGACAGCCATAGGTTTGGACACACCTAATCATAGAAGAGAACTGATTATTTACTTGATTTTATTACTTGTTTTATTATTTAGATTCACACATTTTAGAATATTACTGAAAGCTTTAAAACACAGTGAATCATAAAAAAGTCAACCTATCTTACACATGTAAATTCTTCAAAATAAAGCTTTTCGCATTCTTAGCATCCTTCAAACAGCTTTAGTCACTTTGATAACTTTTTGAACAAATTTGAACATTTGGCTTCACATATATTGTGTCATGCATATGTTTGGGCACCCAGATCGAAATACCTGTGTGGATATCTAAATTAGTAAAGGATCAACCAATTTTATTTAAAAGGATACAAATATACACAAGACTACATTTATCCACTGGCTGCAAACTCGCCCAAGGCACCACCGCTCCAGACTCTTCATGAATCAGTCTTCCTGAATGCCTATTGTACTTACTGTATTGTACTCTACCTATTCTATGAGCAGCTCAGTTTCCCTCATTTACATGGTATGTTTGCTATTTAAAACTGTACAAAAAAAGTTATAATTATTATTACAAATTTCATTTTTGATGTACTTGGACCCTGACAATTGCTATGTGCAATGTAATGTAAAAAACATAGACTATACAAATACAGGCATCATTTATACTTCCAAACTATTTTTAAGATTTTAAAATGTCAAAATGTCTATAAATGTGTCTATAATAATATATTAATTTTTTGAATCCACACAATTGACTGCTACTCAAAAGAGTAGTCTCTTCAAAAGAGATTTAAGAGAATAAAGAGATTATTTAGACATCTATATGCCTATGAGAGATTGGCTATAATTGTAAATCTGTAAAACACTCTGTGGGACTACAACACTACATATTGTAAATTGACATATCCATTATACATTGAGTTGATCCTCTTGTTTGTAGGCTGTTCAAATTTTGAAATAGCTCTTTAATAATCCATGACCCATATCTATTTTAGAGCACTCTGGAGATTTTCAATCTAATCACCAATCTCCTTCATCTGATTACTACAAATAATAATTTCAGTACTTAACTCTTTAAACCCTGTACATAGGCCTAACTGTCGGTTCTCTGCCCTCATAACTGCATTTCCTAGATCCTATAATTGGAACCTGTGGAACCTGTGGAATATGCTTAAGTGTTACCAAATAATTCAGACTTGGTCCTGCATTAATAACAGAATTTAAAAAAGAAAAATAAACCTAGGGTACAAAAGGTTAAATAAGAACAGAAAATGGGTTGATGTGAAACCCATTTATGACATAATCATTGGGGAGGTGCTAGGACATTAGGCTGAAAATCAAAAGAGTTATCTGTTAATCTCACAAGCCAGTTTTCGGTCAAAGAGCTTTCCCCGTAGGAGTTTCACCCAATAAATCCAAGAGCTGTGGATGAACCAACTGATCAAAACAGTGAGTAGCATCTGTTTGGGAGTGTTTTGATGTATGGTCCATCCACCTAAAGCTCTGACTTACACACACACACATTGTTGTGACTTTAGTGCGAAAGGCCGGCTGGCGTAGCGACCACAGCCCCTGGGGTCTAGACCATGTTTTGGTTTCCATGCAGGCATCAACGACCCCCAAACCCAACCCAACCCACCAATACATACACGTGCAATCCCACACGTCCCAGCATGCAACATGCAGCGTGTCCAACATGCGTATACAGCAAGCAGCAGTGCAGCCGAACACAGAAAGCATTGTCCGTTCGGTTCATTCTAGCTCATTCATTTCAGTTTTAGTACTCGTCATTGAGACTCAATCAGATGGGCTTCTGGGTAAAAGAAAATCTTGATCCAGATTCTCTGGTCTCTCGGTGCAAAAAAAAAAAATGGGTGCAGGCTATTGGGTAAGGTCAGAGCAGCATTCTCCAGAAAAGAAAAGAAGAAAAACAAAAACAAGGACGTAAAAACAAGAAAAGACTTTGTGAGTCATTTCTGTGAAAGATGAGCTAAGATTGGATTGAGTGTTTGGTTAGCTTGGATTAGGCTGGAGGGCTAGTTTGATGTTTTATAGGAACGGGAACAAAAGGCACCGCCTATGGAAAAAGGACAAGTGGTGGAAGAGCAGGGCAAAATGTGTGCAAGGCAGGAAGCCATCGAGAGGAAAGTAGAGGACGAGGGAGGAACGAGAAGGTGGAAACGCGAGGAAGAGAAGGATGATGAGGCAAATGTATGAGACATTGAGACAAATAAAGCTGAGGGTCTGACTGAAGAAGACATGAGCAAGTTCTAATGAAGAGAAGAACCTAAGAGGCAGCATGAGAGACTAACTACTATTGCATGTGCTGGCTTCCTGTAACAGCCTCCAGGTAAGGGGTTTTGCCTTCGGAGTGAGTGAAAGTGGCAGTACTGTAGTTCTTACTGTCCATAAAGGCTTTGGTTAATAGGATGGTGAAGTGTCTGAGAAAAGGTGACGGAAAGCTTCCATTTGTTATAGCTTTCTCACATCCTATATTTTAGCAGAGTTTGTTTATATTGTATCCTTTAGCACAGCTTGTTTATATATTTTAGCAAAGCTTGTTTATGTTGTATCCTTTAGCACAGCTTGTTTATACATTTTAGCATAGCTTGTTTATGTTGTATCCTTTAGCCCAGCTTGTTTATATATTTTAGCAAAGCTTGTTTATATTGTATCCTTTAGCACAGCTTGTTTATACATTTTAGCATAGCTTGTTTATATTGTATCCTTTAGCACAGCTTGTTTATACATTTTAGCAAAGCTTGTTTATATTGTATCCTTTAGCACAGCTTGTTTATATATTTTAGCAAAGCTTGTTTATATTGTATCCTTTAGCACAGCTTGTTTATATATTTTAGCAAAGCGTGTTTATATTGTATCCTTTAGCACAGCTTGTTTATACATTTTAGCATAGCTTGTTTATACTGTATCCTTTAGCACAGCTTGTTTATACATTTTAGCATAGCTTGTTTATATTGTATACATTAGCATAGATTATTTATGTTATATAATTTTACACAGCTTTCTCACATTTTATATTTTAACATAACTGTTTATATGGTTTTAACACAATATATACATGTATACCATTTTGTCAGTTGTTGAAGATATCATTATGCCCTATAACTCCAAATAATAAAACATATTCAATCACTCTTAGCATAGTTTTCCCACAGCTTGTTTTAGTGTAACTCACTCATATGATGTTAGAGAGTAGCTTCCTGACATTTTGTTGTAATATATCTTACTCACATCATATATTTTGTTCACAGTTCTTAAAGCATAAAATCTATGTATTATGTTTTAGTGTAGTTTGCTCATATCCTATGCTTTCAATCCTATCTATGCAGAGTATTTTTGCCATTGTTTTAGTACAACAAACTGGTTTACTCAGTGTGGGCATCTTTGCATACACTTATCATCCAATGGTCCCTGTACCTCTGTAGTAGGAGCATTTAAAGATGAGACCATAACTAGCACCCAGCCTTTTTTATATAGGTAGACTATCCTAAAGTGTCTGCAAATACAGAGCATGGAAAGCCCTGGTTGAAACTGCTGAAGAATGTGATGCTACGTGTATATGCAGAAATGGTTCCTTCCTGTTGGACTGTCAGAATTAGAATGAAGTGAAAAGTTCAGGATGATTCAGACTGAAGATGGATTGTAAAGGAAATCGAGAATGAAAGAAAAGGATGCACAGTGTAAATGACAGAAGAAAAAAAAAAAAGAAAAATCAAAGTAAAAACAAGAGAACGGCTAAAGAGACAGAGAACCCAAAGAAGTTGAAAAAGAGAAAAGAGCATTCAACCCCAAGAACAAGAACAAGTGATTTTTCTTTATGGTGAAGGATATTCAGAATGGAAATTCCATCTTAGAACTGGAAAAATAATCTAGCAATGAACTAAGTTTCTGGATTAAATTGCAATAGAATGTGTGGCTGATGGTTCCCACTGCTTTTAATGTTTCATCATTTTAAACCCTCTTTGTAGCCAAGTGCAAAAATTCAATGAAAGTTGAAGTGATTTTTGTCATACCTGACTGGAACTTTTAGAACTGCAATATAACTGAACTATAAATACTTTTTTTAAACTTTGAGGTTTAAAAAAATATTGGGATGGTAATGATCCTGTGGTCTATATTTAACCATATATTTTTTGACATTTTAGTTTGTCCACATCTTGTATATCTTGATAACTTGCTGACATCTCTTTTTAGATCAGCTTGCACTAATGTAATATTTTAACACAACTTTCTCACATTGCTCATGTCCCTTAAATTCAAATAAACATAGCTTGCTCATTTCTTCAGTTTCAGTATTGCTTGCTTATATCTTGTGCTTTACCACAGCTGTTCTTTATTTCGGCATTGCAATCTGGATAGTGTGTGGAACCATTCCTTTTGTTATTCCAAACCATAGATAATGCACTACTAATACATTTTCCAGTACTTTTCATGGAAAGGTGTTGCTATAAATTATGGCTGTGGGTTGAGAGTAACTGGTTGGCAGGGCTGAGTGCATGGAAATCTGGATGTGTATTAATTCTGCCACAGCAGATTTGGTTATCCAAATATAAGAACGACAAAAACGGGATGCAGTGAGATTAAGAAAGCGAGAGAAAGAAAGACAGAAATGTTTGGGACCCTAGTAGTTACGGAGGGTGAGGCATGCTCCTGTCCACTGGAGCCTGCAGAGTGCATGTGTGTATGGGGTGAAGAGCAGAAGGGCACGAGGGGATGGCAGTGCCCCAAGTGGTGGGCCATGCAAAAGGGCGAAACAGAATGCAAAGAGGAGGGGCCGGAAACAGATTAGAACTGCATTGACAGAAGGAAAATTCGGAGTGAAAACATTGGGTCTTGAGATTCCGGTTGGACTTCTGGTTCCAAAACTGGACCAGGAACGCTATGCTATCACTAAGATACCTAAGACCTACATCTGCCAAGTGAAGTGAGAAAAATACTTTGCTGTGTGTATACTGTCTGTGTGTGTATGTATGTGTGTAAAAAGAAAGGAGAGAGACAGAGAGCTGGTCCGCAGACAAAAAAGGCCAGAGTTCCTCGGACAGCATCATCCACAGGGCTGAGGGACGCGGAGGACTGAATCCTTTAGGCCTTCCCACCACTGCTGCACACGCACATGTGACTGTGAACATGGGTATTGTATGTGAGTACACTGTTCTAAATATGATGAATAGGTGTGTGCCATTTGTTGTTCTCCTTCAGTGACACATAATATACTATAGTATCATACCTCCATGTTTTAGAAGGAATGACAGTAGCTTCAATTCCAAATTATGATTCCAAACCATTTTCTACATTTTTTCTGAACAATCTAACTACATTAAAGCTTTGGTGTTTGCTTTAATGCATTAAAGATATAGAGCTGGATGTTATTTGCAGACTAATTGAAATCCTAATACCATTAAAAATCCCATGTAGTCTTGAAAATATTGTGGTTTTATCTGTAATTTCTATGCAATTACAGATGCATGGGTTTACAAACACTGCTTGTATTGAATGTTATTTGAATTTATTCTAATATTGGCATTTTAGTGAGTAAATAAACTCTTACTGCCCAGATAAGAAACATTTCCTTGTAATTTACACAGGTGCTGTATATTGTTGCTGTCCCGCAAAAACCCTGCAATTCTTAACTCTTTAATTGAAGTCATGGACACACTTTTATTCCACATCATTTTGGAGCATTTCTATTGGTCTGTTCATTCTAACACAATTTAATGAATAACTGCCAGATTCAAATGCTGCCAAAAAGTAAAAAAATAAATAAATAAATAAAAGAAAGAAAGATAAAACTAGATACAGGGTTATTGCGTGAAAATTACAATATATATTTTGTGTGTCTGTGCATGTGTGTTTGCCTGTCTGTTTGTGTGTATGTACATCCTTGTGCGGTGCAAAAGAGCTGAGAAGGTCCGTCCGTTCCCGCTTCCCTGTGGATCGGCCTGGCTAACACCTGACAACCCCCTCCCCCCACCATCACCATCACCACCGAATCACAACAGCAGTTGCCTCACATCAGAAAGAACGAAGGAGGGCGTAAAAGAAAGAAATCAAAGGAAGGAGGAAGGAAGGAAACACCAACAGGTTTACGACACACAGCGCTGGCCGCTCGGAGTTAGACCCTCTACCTTGTAGGCAACCCGTGCAGGGCACTTCTTCCCCAGGCCTAAAGGTGGCGACATTTGCCTGAGCATGTCATACATATCCCTGTAACTGATCCTGCCACTGGGCAACCGAAAAAAAAGTAAATAAAACAAAATAATACAACCACATTGGATGCATGTGGTGGGGGTGGGGATGGGTTGGATGACAAATCGAAAGGGAAGAGAAGGTGGGGGAAGGGTGTGGGGGAGGAGAACAAAAACAAAACAAAACAACACAAATAAAAAAAAACACAACAAAAAGAAGGTTATTTGGGCCAGTGAAGGAAAGAGGCAGTCTTGGCTCAGGTCGACGACTGGTCATGTGACAGAAGGAGACAAGAATTGATTGAAGAGAAAGAAGGGAGGAAGGAGAAAAGGAGCACTAGCTAGCTATTCTCGACACTAAAGCGACGTTCTATGCAAATGAGTGCGGCTAGTGGAGGTTGGGGAGGGGTCAGGTTGCATAGAAGTGCAGGATGGCAACGGAGGGAGCTTTGTCAATGCAGTTTCTGTCCCCCTCCCCCCAGAACAATGCACGCTACCATGTCGGCTAGGCCTGGCAAAAGCGAAACCAACAAAATGTGTAAATAAAAACAAAATTAAAAAGTCAAAGATGGCAGATTTCTTCTTTTTCTTTAATGTTTGTAATATTTTCCCCCATTTTTATCCCCCATGCTTCTTTCATGAGTGTCTGCATTGTCCTGCACATTCTCTTTGTCATATCAGAATGCAAGTCAAAATGGTGTGTACAAAAACAAAAACAAAAAAATGCTGTCAAAAAGGGACTAAAAACAAACAAAAAAAGAAAAAAAAAAGAAAAGAAAGAAAGTAAAGCGACATTCATTCCATTCTGGATGCTTATAGCAGGTGCTATTAGGTGTTTTTAGTGGAAGTCAAACCTTGCAGGCCACCCTATGAGGACATTTCTTTCCTAAGCCCAGAGGGGGGTCGATTACTCGCAATAAACTGTACATATCCTTATAATGAATGCGCCCGCTGCAAGAAGAATACAGGGAAGTTAGAGCACGCAAATGCAGAAAGAGAGACAGTCAGAGAGGAAGAAGAGCACAATATTTTACACACAGGAAAAAAAAAGATTTACACACACTAAAACACACATTTAGTTCATTTGCAAGTCACCCATTTGAGCTGCTGGTGGTTTGTTTGCCTTGAATTGTCTTTAATGAATGTGTTTCTGACTTATAGCCCTTTGAAATAATATGAGACTTTCTGATGAAACTTACAAGCTGTACTTTGCTTGTTAAGGTAGAAAAGGAAATATTTACTATTTGAATTTAAAGGTGCACTCAAACCCTGCTCTCTCAATTCAATAGAAAATCAAAACTGAGCTGTAATATGGGCCAATTCCAAAATCCCCCAAATTATTCCATACAGTCTTGACGGTATTTGTTCCACCAAAATTGACATAAACCCTGCCTAGGAAAAGCCCTAGTCAGACTGACACAATAAAGCCACAATATATATATATATATATATATATATATATATATATATATATATATATATATATATATATATATAGTGTATAACATGCTAAAAATCCTAAGAATTTTTTTAAAATTCCTGCTTTCTATTTTCACCCCTGTCCTATTCTCTTGTCTATCTGCCTCCTGTTATCTGTGTTGGTCTCCTACAGCAGGTGGGTGACAGGCACTGGAATGCAGATACCAAGAAACTTAGCATGTTCCGTGGAGGAAGTTGGAAGGGTTCATGACGAGGAGATCGGCACAGTAAGTTTTGCTGGCAGTATGCAGTATTCCAGAGATGGGGATGGGGATGGGGGTTTCAAAGGGGGTGAGAGGGGTACTCCACTGTTTCACAGGACGGGGTACAAAAGGAGGAGTTTGGGATGGATGGATCGCAAAGAAGATCCATGATCCCCTCTCTCCAGCAGGGGGCATTGCTGCCCCGTTGGGTGGGTTGTTCTCAGGGCATGGCCGGAGAGTTTTTCCACACCAGTGGCTCAAAAGAACAATGTCCATCAGACGGAGAGAAAGATGGGCAGTAGGTTCTCTGTGTTTTAGAACTGTGGTTCCCAATGCTGGTCCTAGAGAACCTCCAGTACTGCACATTTTACCATTTACTCCCACTCCTAGTACACTTCATTGAACACCTTAGTTAATTAAAGAGCTTTTTCTGAGTTAAACTAGAGCAGTGGTTGTCAATCCCAGTTCTGGGGTACCACTGCCCTGCTTGGTTTAGTGTTTTTCTGCTGTAGCACGTCCAGTTCAGCTCAGTGAGGGCTCGTCAGTTAGTTCATTAGTTGGATCACGTGTGCAGGAGTCAGGGGAAACTCTAAAAATGCAGGGCAGTGGTACTCCAGGACCACTGACTTACAACCACTGTTTAAGAGCAATGCTCTCAACTCCTGACCTAGCAGATGGTTCACATTTACACTCTATCCTCAACTCTAACACTCTATTTTACTCAAACGCAAATGAAAACACCTACATTTAAAAGGGTTGATTTGATAAAATTAGACAGCTTGCTCACATTTCTTGCTTAGTTATATCCACAGCAGCAGTTTGTTTTTTCAAAGACACTGCTGAATGCTGCTGCCAAGTAAATAAAGTAAATGCGAGTGATAGAGAAAGAGGAAACTAAAATCTTTAAGACAATTCAGGAGACCTGGAGGTTGATTCACCAGTTTCTTATTGCCCTGATTGTGGGTCAGCTTAAGCTGCTTAAGGAGGACTCTCACAACAGCTTCTATGAACTCCACTCCCACTGGCTTAGGGGACACAGAGTCTTGATTAGAGAAACAGGTGATCTGGTCAGGGCTCATTGTACCTCAGGGAAGTGTTCCATTAGTGTTTGTGGTTTGCCTGTGCGTTACTATGTATGAATAAATACACATTAGGTGGCACTGAGCCATTGTCTGTGTGTCTATTAGGCTTTTTCCACCAAAAGAACTGTAATTCATGAACTGGTTCCAATCAGGCATAAAAGGACCAAGGTGTTGTTTACAAACCATCCCACGTTTACATCAGTTTTAATGGGAAACCGAGGATACATCACAGAATATTTCACCAACAGAGGTTGCTGCACTGCATCAGTAAACAGAAGTATAAACTACCTGTGAGCATTTGTGTTGTTAAAGATGTTTCTCTAAAAAGCATGGATCAACTTTTGGCAATAACAAGATGTAGAAGACTAAACCATGTGAGACAAATGGTATGCCATTGCTCCTTGCTCCTGTACATCTAGACACGCCCACAGCTAATCTTTGGTTCCTACTGACAGCAAACTTTTCAGGTTATGGAACCTATTTTTGTTGGTGGAAATTGTTTCACAAACCAGAACGGAACCTGGGTTAGGGTTAGTTATTGGAGTAATGGGAAAAGCTGCATAGAAACACTATAGAAATCCTGTTACAACGAAGGAAATAATTTCTTGTCTGCTTGTTACAATGCTACTGCAGCGCAACAATGGTTATGATTTACCTGCCTATTATTAGCCCCAAATACTTGGTATAGAATTAAGAGTTAGGGTACAAATGTGGACCATTTACCCAAGATCAATGTTGAGAAACAGTATTTCAGGAAATAATGAGTTGGTTCACATGTCCAGCATGTATGTTGTGTGGTTCTGGTATACATGTATGGTTCTTAATCTTGGTCCTGAGACCTACCTCAGTGCAACCCTCAAGAGTTCGGTATTATGGCTACAGCTACAGCAGGAAACAGTAAAATGTGCATGGCAGTGGCATTCCAGGACTAGCTTTACGAAGCACTGGCAAATAGATTATTGTAATAGTCGGTTTGATGCTGCTTGGATAATTAAACGGGAAAAATAACCCAAGAGAACTTTGTCGTAGTCAGCATTTATAAACAGTGCATTATAAAAGACTGCACATTCTGCCTGTAGATTATTTTCAGTTACTGCTGTATTGAAAAAATCAATGTTAATTTTGGATTTAACAACACATATTATTCACACAAACAGATTGTTTTTGGTGGGTTAAGTCAAAAAATATATACATTAAATGAGTTAATACTAAGTTAACAAGACAGAAATATGTGTTTTGCTCAGCTTATTATTTCCTCAATTTTCTACAGTGTACTTCAGTACTGTATTATATACCAGCAGTTACAACTCATGTAGGTATTAGTGTGGATATGGCTTTTTAAGTATGTGTGAGCATGTTAATATAAATCTATGAATAGGCAAATGTCTGTAATTCCACAGAGACTCACCAGGCTGCAGGGTCGTACTCTGCCCAAATCCTCACATATTCATCCAGGTGATGAGGACCCAGGATGGAGGAGTCCCGTGTCAGGTACTCAAAATTATCCATGATGACAGCCACAAACAGATTCAGCATCTAGACATGGCAAAAACACCAACAGTTCTCAGTCAGAGGTCATTATAATAAGCCAAGATCTTCTGTGGAAGCAGAAAAAGATTCACTTAAAGGTGGCCTAATTTCCATGGTCCTTTTACAGTGTCATTTATCACAAAAGGTTGGGAAAATTGTGGTGGATTCTGCATGGTCAGTACTTAGTAAAACACCATTTGACAATTGTCACAACGTTTGCAACAAATTAAAATGAGACGTTAGTCCCAGCATTTAACATTTCTGTTGAGAAGAAGGAAGAGCACAATTTCTCACCAGAAAGGAGCAGAGGAAGATGAAAGAGACAAAGTAAAGGTATGCAAACTCGCTGCCACACTCTGGTTCCATGATCTTCGAGAGGGGATCACACTTTTTAGACCCTAAACATGACAGCATGATGTCATGCCATGCCTCTCCTGTCGCACTCCTGTTTACATACACATAAACAGAGACAAAGATGTTTATAATGAGGAGATTCCACCAGTTCAGGATGTTGATTAATCCTAACACTGTGATTGGGTAGAAAGCACATGAATGATACCGCATGAAAAAAATCTGAATTATGTCCACAAACCTGAAGAGAAGCATAAGAGCCTGGAAAAAGGTCCTGAAGTTGTTGTGTTGGTTGATGGCACTGTCACCGTCCTCATCGATTGCGATGTTTCCAAACAGCTGTGAGACACAACACGATATCAGCATCACTGGGTCTCCAAGTTATAATTCATACAATACCCTTCACTTCAGTCTTTCCACTCAAACAAAACAGGAAATATATTTGACGTATTTATCAGACGTTTTTATGTCGTCTTGGCCAAGGGCTTAGATTGGTCCTCTGGTGCCAATACTATTTTTTATGATACTCCAACACTGTGATTAGAGATGGAGGAAAGCACTGGCACAGCATATATGTGCAGGGCTGTATGAAGCCTCACCTGCATCCCAATGATGGCGTAGATGAAGAACAGCATAGCAATGAGTAGGCACACGTACGGCAAAGCCTACACACACACACACACACACACACACACACACACACACACACACACACACACACACAGAAAAATTGATCAAATTCCAGTGTGAGGCCTGTCTTACTGAAGAAGAAAACTTTATTGAAAGACATTTAAGATTTGTCTGGAAAATAATTTACTGCATTGTAATAAAATCTATAAAATACAACATTAAAACAATAGTACGTTTTGGGGATTTAGAGGCTTCTCTGGTGAGAATGTATAATTGCACTGAGCATGTGAAAGACTACTTTAGGTGCCCATGTTTCCTTTCAGAAATGATTACTCTGACGAGTCAACATAAGCAATTAAACATTTTGGTTGAAGGTAAAAGAATTTAACTGTTAATGCAGGTTAATGTAAATAAATGTGAAACTGCATTCTGTGTTTTTGAGTAGCTAGACGAACCCCCAGCTCTCTTTAGCACTAATTCTGCATTTCTTTGGTTTGACAGTGGGATTGCAGTAGTGCTTATATTGCCATTCTGTTTATATCAACGTTCATAATTGCTCTTTCAGAGATGGTTCATCTGACATCATTATGTAAAGACATGATGTGATCTATGATGTGCTAAAACCTAACAAACCTCTGTTTTTAAAATTAATATATTAAAGTTGCAGGGATGATCGTACAGCACATTGATACCATGTACTTCATTATTCTATTCCCCCTGCTCAGGAATACTACTGCTTTCATTTTAAAATAAAGAAATCTTAATGACTGCCTCTTTAGAAGGAGACCAAAAACTTACTTTAATATACAATCATGTCTGAAAGTAATAAATTCTACTGGCAGCCACACATGACCATGACTTAAAAGTTCCTCCACCACTTTTGACTGGTAAAGTGTTATTACTTCAGATCTTGAACTCTTCATTTCCTTCTCTACACTCAAGTTAATATTGGTTTACTGTGAACAATCTTGTTCCTTTGCAGACTTGACTGTTTAACATCAGTGTCATGGTTTTTCTTGTTAGCAGTGGTTTGTTTCCTTTAAATAAACCCTCTGCATTTAAATTCATGATGACTTCTCTTGATTGTAGACTTTGACAATGAAATGCAAACTTATTTTGGTAAAATCCCTTCAATTAATGCTGAAAGTCTGTATTTCAATCACATCTTGCAGCATATCAAATCCAATGAGGAAAACTACAAAACCTGTGTCACTGTCCAAATACTTATGGACCAGACTGTTTGTTAACTGTTTTCTGTCCAAACTGAGCAAAATGTGTGTGTGTTTGTCTCACCTTGAAAGATTGTACAAAGGTCCAAAGAAGGATGCGGATGGTCTCGCCCTGCCTGAGCAGCTTGATCAGACGGGCAGCTCTGAAGAGTCTCAGGAAACTGAGATTGATGAAGTTATTCTATAGAGAATTAAAGAAGAGAAGGAGATAGATAGATAGATAGATAGATAGATAGATAGATAGATAGATAGATAGATAGATAAAGTGGTGTTACAAACCAGGGAAGGGAGAAACATGTTACAAAATAAAATTCAAACTGGCAAGACTGAGCAGGCCTGGCATATCCGAGGGAGGGAGAAAAGCAGGACAAAAAGAAAAGGGGAAAGGAAGGGAGGGGGCAACTTATACAGAAAACAGAGTCTAATCCTCATCCATTTGGGGGAAAAGTGCAAGAACCTCATCCTCATGTGAAAGTCAACCAAATGCACTGATGGCCCACAGCATGCTTAGCCCACACACCACAGCTAACGGCTGACGACCACACACACCGCGCTCTGGCAAGGGTCCAAGGTCGAAGGTTCTGGGCTTAAAGACGCATGGTTCACATATAAAGTACATATATTCACCACATTTACATCTAGAACAGTGGTTCACATTATATCTCCACAGCTGGAACAACATCAATCTCATAAGGCACTGGGCCAGATGTTCTCTGAACATAAATCTAAAACTAAGTAATGTTTTATCTTATATTAAATTTAGTCATTTGGATGGAATCTCCAGTATATGATGGTTAACATGGCGTTGAGGAAAATGAATAAAATCATATTGAAATATTTAAAGGTGTAGTGCTAGATAAATTATCCAAGTTTGATTACTTTGAGTAGATAGAGGGGAGGGAAAGAGATTGCCATAGGGGACATTTTTTTATGTAAAATAATACATTATAAAAGTGCTCGACCTGTGGTGGCTTCACTTTTGATTGGTTACAGTGTGATGATTAGCCCCACCCATTCCCTTACATTTCATGTTCTCTTTTACACTGTCTTTCCACGTCCACTCCAGCAGTTAGTTTTCCCAGTGCTAATACTGAGAAATAATTTTAAAAAATATTATTCAGCAATACCATCAGAAGGTGGGCTTGTCACTGAAGTGATTTACAACCTTGGCTGGAATACACCCAGACGTTACGCTTCGTAAGGTCAGTCTCAAAGTCTCAAATCTCAAACTGGCTCAGCCTCTGGTCTCTAATGCACAAACCGGTTGCACATTTGCCAACATGGCAGATGATTTTGGTTTTGGCTATTTTTATAGTCTTTGGTAAAAGCTATTAAACACTAACAATTGAACTAAAAACACATGGCTACATTTCAAAGTCTACAACATTCTGAACATTGCACACACCATTTGACAGGGTACCCACAATTAGTGTATGGGTTTATGTGAATTGCATAATTTGTTTAAAATAATTGAATATTTGTTCATTTCCAACAAATGTGACGTAGTAATATTTATATATTTTATTTTCCAGGTATGGCTAGTACATATTATGGGCACGAATGCCCACTTACTTGCAGACCACTGATCTAGAAGCAAGCTGTGATTAAAATTAAGTACGCTATTGGCATTACACTAAATTACATGATTTAATTGGGTCACTTTTAAAAATAAAATAAGGATAACTGCTGTATTAATCATTTTGGCAATATATGGCAACACAGTTCATTTGTAGGGAACTGACAGACATTTATTTTCACTGCGCCTCCAAAGATACAGATATCTGTCAGTCCAGTAGAGGTATAAAGTAGTCTTTGAACCCAGAACCAGGACATGGGAGACACATGAACAGGGGCTGGAATCAGGAGTATGCAGTGTGTGCATGCAAATCTCTTCTTCTCTCCACCAATAGCTCTGCAGAATTTCCCCATAACGGAGGACAGCTCTGACTCTATTTGTGGCCTTAGATGTGTACATTGGAGATGTTTTACATTTGTATATTTTTATATATACACTCTGTTCTGGAAGACATTTCACAAAGCAGAATTTTTTAACCAGATAACATGAGCTCAAAATGAAGCCTGTCCAACAAGTGTTAAAGGAGTAGTGCAGCAAAAAGTGTATGGACACAGTTATCACTGACCCCAGATGCAATCAGACAAGACATGTTTGAGTTCTGAAGTTCTGAATCTCACCTGGGTAAACAAACACACTGAGCATGCCTCTCAGCTGGTCCAAAATGCAACCAGATCATCATATGTTTTGGTTTAGAAGATGGTAGGAAGAAGTTTTAGTATATAAATACAAAATAAACTTCTCTGCAGAGCTGATTGGTGAGGCATTTTGAGAAATCGTAATTTTAGCTTAGAGTTAGACTTATGCATTTTTTGAAGCAATTTGAAGCAAATGTCACCACTTATTTACCAAGATGAATATGCTGTGCTAACATTCTGAATGAAAGAAGCACAAATCAGATAACAAATATGCCTTGGCTGATCAAATGCATCTAGGATCAGTGATAAATGACGTTCATTTTTCACCAAACTATTCCTTTAACTGGAATTTGTACTTTAAGGGATTTAAAGGATCTATCTCATGATGAACTCAAAGTCTGTACAATGAGAACATTGTTAAAAAGTTGTAAATAAACAACATATTAAAAATAAGACCATCTGTATTACTGATTATTCATAACAGTTTCCTAAGACTCTACTGTACAGTGAAACAATAGATTTGATTAAATGGAAACACTGGCATTTGGTCAGTTTCTAGATAGCAGTGTAGCAGGAAGAACAGCAGTATAGGCCATTAATGCTGCAATTGCAGTTAAAAAGCAGTTCAAGTTTACCATTAAGATACACATCAAAATTGTATCTTCACCTTTAATCTTATTGCACATTGTGTCGATCAGTATGAAACCTTGTTGAAAGGATTTTAGTTTGTATATCTGTGTATGATTTTAACAATACTATGACAATACTAATACCCCTCATATCAATCGTGATAATTGTGATATTCAATCCTTCCAATTTAATTATGTCCATTCATATTGATTTTGGATTGCTTTTGGAACAAAATGAGGTATTAAACAGGACAACCAATTGTAACACAGCTCATTTACATATATCAGGCACAGTAACACTAAGTTTGATTGTAAAGAAAATTAAGAAATATTGGAATATTAGTAATATAATTGAAATAATAGTAACAGTAAATGTTTATAAGTGGACTTGTATGTAGGTGATGAACCCTTTAAGTTATCCAGGCTGTTGAAAATTGCTGCTTTGTGAAAAAGCCCCGTTACTGTAATCGTTGACGTATATAATTAACAGCAATACGAGAGGTCGCATGCAAGCATCCAGAAGCTACAGGTATTCTCCATATACGCCTGGCTAACTGTACACTACAATTCTGTGAGTGTGTGTGTGAGAAACAGCCCAATTACGTCTGGGCTGGCTGTGTATTCTGTGAGGGAGTGAGACCCTTGAAGTGTCAGACAGAGCAGGGGTCAATGTCCATTATTTTTCAAGCACATGCATCATCATCACCATCATCATCATCATCATCATCATCACCATCATCATCACCATCATCATCATCATCACCATCATCATCAGCCACAAAGGAAAACAGATGCATTAAGATTTCCAAAAATATTACAAACCATCTACATGGAGATGTTGCAGATGCATGGTTTATAGCAGCGTTTTTGGAGGTTGATAATAACAACAACCAGTGTGATCGGCCAGGCCAGGTCACAGATGGACATATGAGATTTCACAGTGCATTTTGATTGGATGGATTCGTCAGAGGGCGTAGCCGCCAATATAGCAGCGATTAAAGAAAGCATGTTGGAAAAATAAATAAAAAGAGGACAGAAAAAAAGAATAAAAACAAGAAATGAATAATCAATACGCAGACATTTCAGTCCAAAAACATCAGTCAATTCAAAAGCAATATTCCAGTCACTACAACATAAGCTCAGCGTATCATCATTAACACAACGAAAATCACAAAACCATACCCAAATCAGAATGAAAGCCGCATGAAACCATACTGAAAAAGATAGACGTTAAATGCTTTGAAATGTTTGCTTTATGATTTTCTTGTCTGTTCAAAAGAAGAGAAAAACAGAAGTGCAACATTTCTGTATCTCGGAGTCTGAGATAGCAAGCATTTCTTAAAAGCAAGTAAAAGTCAAAATGATGTTCAGTGATCAGCCAGCAGGTGCTGCTGCCTTACTGAAAGACAAAGGCTCTTCAAGACACACACACACACACACACACACACACACACACACACACACATACACACACACACACACATCATACACATGTTCATGCACACACCCTAACATAGCCTTTACTGTCCAGTCTTTTCAAATATTTCAAAATTTGCTTTACTTCTGCACTGGAGCTATAAAGCTAAAGTTTAACACTGTGATAAACGATTCAGTAACTGATGTGAGTCATTCAGTTACTGCTGAAAATGGCTCAGAATATTTTAAATGATTCACTAATTACTATAAATGATTCAATAAGTGTTGTAAATGATTCAGTAACTGTTGGAAGTGATTCAGGAACAGTTGTAAATGATTCAGCAAATGATACTAAACTAATGAAATCTATAGTATATATATAACATGTATACAGTAATGATATTTACAGATATACAGTAATGATACTACACATTATTCAATAACTATTGTAAATGATTCAGTAACTAAATTCTAAATGACTTTTCAATATCAAAAGTAACAGACCTAAATATATAGATCTAGACAGTACTATCCTAGAGAAAATGCATGGTGCCTTATGGTCAGTCCCTCCACAATCACATAAATATCTCCAAATAATATAATTTATTCACATTAATTTTCTCAACAGAATTTGTTGAATTATATTCTCACTATTTCCCAGTATTCCAATTTTAATATTTCACAGTAAAACTGTTAGAGGGCTTTGACGCTAAGTAGAGGCAGGTAGGTGCTTTTCTCCTGTGCCTTAGATGGAAGAGGTACCTGGTATAAATTTGACTTTACTGTCAAACCACTGCTTTAATTAAGCGATGGTGACACACAGAGTGATTGATTTCAGTGGGGGATTACAGTGATGTGAGCGAAAGCTGGGTGAGCTCCAGACGTCCCAATGCTGTCTCACTGATCTGCTCCACACACCAACTGGGACAATTATATAAAACCTTCAGAGGAGCCTTCTGCTTCAGTGAGCAGGGAAAGATCCTGTGGAGTTTTCTGTCTGTATGTGACACACGCCCACACAGAGTCTCTCTCTCTCTCACACGCACACGCACACACACACACACACACACACACACACACACACACACACACACACACACACACACACACACACACACACACACACTCACTCAGAAGCCCCTGTGCAGAAAACACTTACCCCTAGCTCTGTGACTAAAATGTCAGTGATGCTGCCGAGTACAGTCACACAGTCGAAGATGTTCCAGGCGTCTTTGAAGTAATTCTGTGTGTAAAACGAAAGAAATGTAACAATCATACAGACTATAGCAGGATTCCATGTGGTGGACACACCACACACTTGTTTGTTTTAGACAATGGCTGTAACCAAAACAGATCCATACTCACTCATTAGTACTGCACTATATAGGGATGCTTTTTACACCCCTAAGTAGTAGTAGAAACATAAATAAATAAACTTCCTCATCATCAAAATGAATCAGTACTGCTCACATAAGCAAACACGCGTTCTGCATTAGAATAGGTATTGTTATTCCCAGTGCCACACTAAGAAACACTACTTCTGTATGTATATCCTTCTGGGTGCAACTATTTGTCCCATTATTTTTTGTCATGAAAACTGGACCAACAAAAATGCTCAGACATGCTCAGCTGGAATAAAATGATTTTCCATTGACTTAAAGTTGAAAAGGCCTTTTCCTTCTGCTGTAAAATTACTGTTCTGTGGATACATTGTTTTTGCATTACAGTGACAATACACATCGCAGAAACCTTGTCTCAACAAAATGGCAATTTTACAGGATGAAGAAGAAGCCTTGTTTACGTTCAATTGAAGTCAGTGCATGAAAGATCTGAAAGGATTATTAGTTGGTATCTAATAATAAGAACCCAGCTTTTGTTCTAGATATCTACTGGGCACTGCCACCTATGTCATGAATTTGATTACATTTACCAGCAGCTGAACCATCTTAAGGAAGTTATTTGGAAATCTTGTGAAAGTAACACTCATATACAAACATTCACTTTGGGCATCTTTGAATATTGTTGCAAACCTTTCAGAACTACTATTTTCAATTCTAGCAAACCAGGACCATTATGAGCAGTCAGCCCAGTTTTCCCTACAAAGTTAAGACATCCTTATTCTGAAAATGTACGCTTTGTTTCTCTTTCTACTGAAGCTGCTCTACCTCCCCTTCTCTCTCTTGCAGGGTGCCTGAGGGTTTGGCAGCACACATGCTGAGTGCACGGGTCTTTTTTGTGCGATCCTGTGAAGGCCTGCAGTGAAAGAGTGCATTAAGACCACTCTAACTAGCAGATGCAGTAAAACTATGGCATCCAAGCACTGAACTTTAAGTGCTTCTGTACAACTGAACCTCATATACCTGCCCATATGTGTGCGCACTTTCTCCCTTCCTTAATTCTTTAATCCTCGCGCATTTAGTGACGAGGCACATTTTCTCCATTCCTCCACCCTCCACCAACCTTCTAGTCTTTCTGCCCTTTCCAGACTGGTCTTTGCTGAACAATCCTTTACTTTCATTTCCTTCCTCTCCTACAATTTCTCCCATTGCCTTCATCATGTGTAATCTCATTCCTTAACAGAAATATGAAGCTGAACTGATCTCTTATGAAGGCATAAAGTTCAAGATGAAATATTTTTCAACGGTTTAAGCAAGGTGTATTCTTTTTTTTTTGTACAATGTTAGAGTGAAACAAGCAAGAAGCACCACATAAAAAATTGAGGTCCCAAATAAGTCTGGGAGAAATGGTCAAAAAATCATGTCCCAACATATTTGATCTCAATGGCGATATACAATATCATATATGATGTAAAATGTGAACAAATTAGGACACCCCATGAAATCCTTCCATCTTTTTTACAATATTTAAACATTGAAATTTCATCTTTATTTCTTCTTTATACACACTAACTCTTATTCCCCCTAAAGAGTGTGTATGTATGAGCAAGGAGGGGAGCAGAGTAGAGAAGGAGCTGAGAGCAGGCAACAGAAAACGTTTTTTTTTCTTCAAGACTGAAACAAAAACTTTAAAACATGACATAAACAAACTCTGTTTATGACCTGATATCGATATAAATATTAATATATCACCCAGCCCTACTCCCGAAGAGATTTGAGATCTCAAATGAGTGGTACTAAGGAATCAGTTACCTTACTTTGATAGGCCAAGTTCACGCTTCCTCATTTCACAGGCTAAACATCTTTAAAATAACCATTATATAGACTAAACCCTTTAAGATAGCCTCAGTTACTTATGCAGTTATGTGAAAAAGTTAGGACACCCCAAGAAAACCTTTGACTTTTTAAACATATCGATATTTGTTATTCATTTGAACCATATTGAATGATGAAGGTGATATTACTAAAAACATACGACTGAAGAAATGTCTTTTAAACAGCATTTGTAAAATGTTATTACACATGCAAATTTCTTGTGATGAAAAGTTTAAGACACTCTTGCCACAATTGATGTCAAAGTGCATGCACCTACTAACAGAAAGAGACTGCACATGTTTGATTTCCACGGGAGAGAGAACACCTAGACCAGTACTTCTAGAGCAGTGTGCTTTGGACAGATGTTGAATTATTTGGACACATTAACACAAGACATGTTTGGTGCAAAGCAAACACAGCATCTGAGCACAAGAACCTCATACCAACTCTGAAGCATGGATGCAGAAGTGTCACGGTTTGGGGCTGCTTTACTGCAGCAGGACCTGGAGATCTCTCCATCATAGAAACCACTATGGAATATTTATTGTATCAGAGGGGACATGAGGAAAATTTTAGACCCCCTGTACAAAGACTGATTCTGAAACATCACATAGCTGAAAGGGTTATGCATGGAGGAGTGTGAAAATCCTTCTTCCAGTCATTGACAGAAACTGGTAGATGGTTATGGAAAACATCTAATTCACATTATTTCAGTCAAAGGAGGAAATACCAGCTATTGTGGCATATGGTGTCCTAACTTTTGCCTCATAATAAAATTAATTAAATTAATGAAATTTAGCAAATGATTTGTAATGATTAGTTTTTTGTGTTCAGAAACATCACCTCCATCTCTCAATGAAGTCAAAATTTGTCAGATGTGTTCATGGGGTGGAACTTAAAGAAACACTTTCATCTCCAACAAGAACTATCCCTTTTGTCCTCTTTATATAAAGAACTCTGTGTATCAAAGTTGTTTCAATAAAGTTGGTCAAGCTGAGATCTAGGAAACCAATAACACTTGTATAGAAACAGCCTCTTTCTGGCAGTCAAACACAATCTGTATACAGTTGTACATCCCATGACCACACACACACACACACACACACACACACACATTTACAGTAGTCTTGAGGGCGACTACAGCAAAAACAAACACACAAACACACACAGTTTGATCACTTACCAGTGCTCCAAAAGCAATGATCTTCAACACACACTCCAGGGAGAACAGTGAGGTGAAAACAATGTTCAGGTTGGCAAGCATTTTCTCATATAACTCTGTGGCTCCATAATACTGAAAACACACATGCACACACACACACACACACACACACACACACACACACACACACACACACACACACACACACACACACACACACACACGCGTCAACATGAAAAATGAGCAAAATCTTATGAGTCTCATGTTTGTAATGAATACTTATGGTCCATAAATGGGTACCTAAAAACTAGTAATGTCCCAATCCCAATCCATGTTTTAGGATTGGAGCTGATTATGGCATATTTTAATGGATCTGGTATTGTTTATTTTCATCTCAATCCACTTCCAAATTTTTAAAACAAAGTGGTGCATCTGCTGGCCTCAAGATGCAATTTTCAGAGCCATAGCAGCCACAAGGAGCTTCTCATCAGGTAAATAAGGGTTTAGACTCAGTGTGGAGCTGCTTCACAGCCGAACAAGACAACATAACATAATAGCTGAACCTATTTAAGCTATTGTTGAGACTGTGCTGTTTTACCCACAGAGGAACCATTTTATATTTAAACCAAAAAGAACGAGTTCAGAACTGAGAGGAAGCTAATGGTAATACTAAAACACACAGTACAGGAAACCTGATCATAGCACTACTGAATGTCCGGTGTCCAGTACTGGATTATTACTGGTCTTACTATGTTTATAGTTCATACATTCTAATTTTGTTCATCATCATTTTGAACTAGAAAACATATTACATCACTATCAGTATTTCAGTATCAATATTTAAGGTAAGCTTCCTCATTAGAGTACTGATGTACATTATTCTCTAAATGAGCTCGCAAACCTTTTTTGGGAAGAAAGAACACTGCATAGTTCAACTTACAAAACTGAGATCTTCTCAGTGATGCTAAAAACTTTACACAAAGGAACTCTGTTCCCACTTGCCCACCTTCATCATAAGCACAATGGTGTTAAGAGCGATCATAGCCATGATGGTATACTCGAATGGCGGGGACACCACAAACTCCCACATACGGTACTGGAACGTCTGCTTGTTCTGAGGCATGTGACGTGTCAGAGGTTTGGCGTTGATGGCAAAGTCTATACAGGCTCTCTGTAAACACAAGACATGAATGATGTCAGCTTTATACCATTTAAAAATTTCAGGTACCCTGTGCATGTCATGGTAACTTGTAACAATTTTTAAAATACACTCACTGACAAGAAAGATACACCCAGAATTGCTGCAAAACTTCCTATGCAGTTATGTATCAGGCAGATATGTAAATGATTTCAGATATGGTCTGATTAGACACTGGGTCTTGGCACAAGAAGGCATAAAAATGTTTCCCACTACAGACTTAGAGCAGGGGAATTATTGAACTGAGAAAAGCAGGATGGTCATTTTGACAAATTGCCCATCATCAAGGCTGTTCTGACCAAGCTACCACTGGAGGCCTCGTGCTGGGAACTTCAATCTTGCCCTTGCTGTGGAGCGGCACACTGGTCCTGACTGCTGGTATGATAATAATGGGATCCATCCCATATGAAAGTTGGTCACATCAACAGTGATACGAGGGACACTAACAGCTCAGTAATATGTGCAGGACATCCTGCAACCATATGCGCTGCCTCTCAGGGCAGGGCTTCCAACTGGCATTTTTCAGCAGGATAATGCTCGCATGCACACATGAAGGGTTTCCCAGGAATTTCTCTGCAACCCTTCCTTAGTCTGCCTGGTTGCGAGATTTATAAACAACTGAGCATCTATGAGCCCAGCTGGGATACCAGCTTCAGCATCCTAGGAGTGTACAGGATCTACAAGCCCAGCTGCAACATTTGTGGATAAATGTGCCACGGGATGGCATATGGAACCTGTGTGTCTCCATGCCCTAGTGTCCAGACATCACAAACCTATCTGCATTGGTTGCTTTGGTAATGACATAGATGACTACATATTCATGCTGGTTACATAGCTTTTGCTTGGATACATGTACTTCTGCCCGTCTGAATTTGATGTGGTAACTGTTTGTCGCATAGTGAGTGATGCAAAAGACATTTTGAAATTCTAGTGGACCGCATTGGTTGCCCCTTATAATGCAGAAAGAACATTAACTTAGAACTGGCCAATAATAATTCTATTATGTGAATAATGATGGGGCTGTCAGCAGACCCTACTGAAAAGCAACCAGTTTGAGAGCTGGTAACATATTTGACACCATGTGTTTATGAAAACCTCTCTGTCACCTCATTCTTTTCCAGACTGTAATCCTCCATCATCTTGTCTCCTTGCTCCTGGAAGGTTATGATTATGAGAGCCACGAAGATGTTGACGAAGAAGAAGGGGAAGACCACGAAGTACACCACGTAAAAGATGGACATTTCCATCCGGTATCCCGGGCTAGGGCCCTGATTCTCATAAGTCGCATCGACTGAGTGTTTCAGTACCCTGGAGAAAAAACAGGAACAGTGTTCAGACCAATGAGATCACTCATGTTTTTAGTAATGGGATGTTCCAGTGCAAAGCTAATAACAGCAACTTTTCCAAAATCTTGTCTGATTACATTTGGGATAAAGGACAATCTGTTCCTTCGTGATTAGGTAGTCTATGCTGTCAAGTACGTATGCACTCACTGCGGCCACCCCTCTCCGGTGGATACGGTGAAGAGGGTGAGCAGGGCCCAAAGCACGTTGTCGTAGTGGAAATCGTACTTCTTCCACTCCCGCTTCTGCGCCTTCACTTCGTTATCCCGTTCGTACACTAGATATTCACCTCTAAACAAAAACCACAATTACTATCCAACACCTCATTAGCATACTAGGAGATTGAGTTAGGGGTGTAACAATAAGCATATTTTCAGCTTTGGTGAGCGTTTCCATAAAAATTCCAATTTCAATTGGGATGTTTTTATTTGTCTGGGATAGGAAAAAAAATATTAAAATGGATGTTTTCAGTGCTAACAAAATCTCAATCCCCCCAAAAATCACAATCTTAAGAAATACTAAGTAACTTGACTTTTATCATTTGAGCATAAGTGAGTCTTTCTCACTTGAAAAGATATGTTAATTCTCATTTGAGGCATAAAACACTTCATAATCTTATCTTCTTCATTCTGACATGGGAACCATTTTCAAAATAAAATGTGACAGGGTGGTAAATTTCAGTCTAAACTGTCCGCAGTTCTCCATGTGGTCAACTTCCGGACCTATTACAGATGCCAATCAATTTAAGGTGTGTGCACAGCATAATCCCACTTAACTCTGACAGTATGCACCTACATGCCTATTTTTTAGACACTGAGAACGAGTTCCAGAAAAGACGATAAAATGCTTGGGAGACAGCAAAGACAGCGGTTGAAAATGTGAACTGGTTACACCCCTAGTGTTTGTACACATAAGTTCTGACCTGCAGTCACGCTCAAACTCTTTGGACTCATCCGTGCAGTAGAAGAATTTGCCCTTGAAGAGCTGCACTGCCACAACAGCGAAAATGAACATGAAGAGCATGTAGACAATGAGGATATTCAGCACGTTCTTCAGCGAGTTCACCACACAGTCAAATACAGCCTACAGACAGACAGAAACAATGACAATGAATCTAAAATCAATCTTCTGTTTACTAAGTGAATAAAGCTGGAAAGTAACTTATAAATATATGCTCTTTGTGTGTCTTTGTTTTTAGTTTATTTAAAGTCAGTGAGGTACAAACTGTCATGCTTAGACACAGCTTGCTACCATTAGCAGTTTTGAGTGTTGAATTTCTCCATAGATTAAATCAAAATAATAAAAAAACAATCAAAAACTAGTTCTTGTGCTGTATTTTAAACTTGTTATACCAAGTCCTAGTTAAACCAAGCCAACGAAGGAGCACGGTATTTCGTACACTTCAGTATTCTGTATTGCTGATCATTTGCTACGATTTAAACAATGAAATACATATAAAACACATTCTAAATATAATCTAGTGTCCATAAAAACTGTTTGTGTGACCACCTATTATGTTTCTGTGTACGGAATTCCGAGCACAGTATTCCAATTAGAAGATTTCCCACTTTTAGTTGAAACTACTGGTCACAATTTAACCAATCAAAATACATTTTGGTTGCTAGGTATTCCACAGATTACATAGGAATTCCAAGCAGGAATTCCATAGATCACATGTATGACTTTGTTTTTCCATAATTATAATATCCAGTGAAAGTGGGAAAATATCATAATGGTGTATGGAATGCTGCTGTCCTATGTTAGCTGAATAAGTACCAAGAAAAGACAATGCAATGCATGCAGTCCATACCTTGAGCTTTGGCAAACGCTTGATGGTTTTGAGGGGTCGAAGCACTCTCAACACACGCAGGGACTTTATGGTACTGATGTCTTTCCCCTTACTGCTTCCACTGCGGGGTGACCCAAACACACACACACACACACACACACACACACACACACACACACACACACACACACACACACACACACATGGTTAGAATGAGGAGCTGAAGAATGTGGTGGGTGCCAGATTCCAACATGGGTGAGTTAATGGGCTGTAGCCACCCATGGCTGGCACAGGCGGGCACTAACTCAGTAAGTGTGTTAGTCACTCATACCAGTCAGTAAACATGCCTGCTACACATTCATCCACAGATCAGTTACAGCAGAATGCATTGTATTTCTACAGCTCACACTGAGGGTGTAGCCTGCTATAGTCAGCCTAGCAAGCCCATCTCGGTGTGCTAACACATAAACACACACACACACACACACACACACACACACACACACACACATGTATACAGATGTTTAACCCCTCACACACACACACACACACACACACACACACACACACACACACACACCTCATGCTGTTTTTGAAACTCAGCTCAGTGGATGAACCATCCACTGCTAATCCTAATCCATGCTGCTTCCACCACCATACTTCTGTTTTTACCCCCACCCTGCTGGTTTCATAGGGTCGCCACGGCAACAGCATATTAGCTGCACCAAATAAGGGTTGTTTCTCAATAAGCATTCTTGTGTGTTCTACCATCTTAACATCCATTTCTACTGCAGAAGTTGCATTTCAGTATTCAAGAACACAGTTACCAAGAACGTTAAAAGTTAACAGATGTTTTCTATTTACTCCCCAAAAACTGAGGATGCATTGATTAGTGACTTGCTGACAAGAACAATCCAAAATACAATATTCAGTGCTGACCCCATGGCAGAAGATGTTGGTCAGATCCACAGTTTTGTGTGTGCTCATTTTTTAAATGAACAGTGCACCTGGTTCTGTTTTTAAAAATGAGGTGAGAAACAGTTAGTAAAGTAGTCAAATCTTAGTTCCTTTGACAAACAACTGTTTATTCTGTTATGCCATGAGGCATGTATTTGTCTAGCTAAGCCAGGACACAGTATGTCCCTCTGTTCTTGTGCTCTGTTGAGCTCGTTCTTGACAGACAACTTGTCTAGTATGTTCTTTCTAGGATCACAAGTCCATTCTTAGCGTTCCTGGTATTGAGAAACACCCAGTGCAGACTGCAGGCATCCCCGCTGCAGGAATGCCCAGCCAAGCCTCTTTTTCTTTTTTTAAATTCTCGTCATCTCATTATTTTTCACTCTTTTTTTTGAATCCATGAAATAAAGTGTAGCAAACATGTGGGGGAAGTGATGGGGATCTTTATAAAATAAAACAAACATTCACTCACTCAAAGTAAACAGCCTTTAGGATAAACTGCTAAAAGGACAACCAGTAAATTGGTAACAGGGTCTTGGGTGTACAGGGCTTAATGATGGTCATGGAGATCCCACTTTACAATTTACAGAACCCCTTCAGGGGTCTTGTGGAGTCCATGTCTCAAATGGTCTTGGAGGTCCCACTTCACAATTTACAGAACCCCTTCAGAGGTCTTGTGAAATCCATGTCTCAAATGGTCTTGGAGGTCCCACTTTACAATTTACAGAACCCCTTCAGAGGTCTTGTGAAGTCCGTGTCTCAAATGGTCTTGGAGGTCCCACTTCACAATTTACAGAACCCCTTCAGAGGTCTTGTGGAGTGTTTTAAAAGTTAAGGTTGATTCCTTGATTCTGACAAATGTAGCAGCTCATGGATTGCTTTTCCAGCTCCAGCAGCTGGATGTGCAGCTGTAATGTCCAGCTGTGCTGCTGGAGACCAGCTAGCTGCGTTTGAGTACCGGCTGCCTGACCTGTCCTCGGGCTGTAGGCTGAAAGGTCAGTGCACTGATCTCTCCTCTGGTGAAAGCAGTAAGAAGTAGTTCTTCTGCTATTGCAACTATCTTCTTGATTCCCTTTTCTCCTCATTTTTCCTGCTTTTCTACTCCTTTCTCAAATCAGTCTGCCGAGACATCTTGGAGTCTTGAAGTGGATGGTTATGCTTGGTCTTGGTAAAGCTAATTAGTGGGGTAAAAGCTGCCAGTACTTCTTAGCTGCTTTAGAATTTTACATACACTCATCATGGACAATGTCAGATTTCAATGTATTAATGAACTGTTCTTTAATCGGGGCAGAATGAGTTTTCTGAAACCCACACAGGATCAACATCTTATAATGGACTCTTTCTAGACAACTTTCAACTGTCACTGTCAGTTGAAAGGAAGTTGTGGTGATTGTGGAAAGGATAAAACAGGCTAACATTGAGTCTAACCTCAGTGATAGGCTGAATAGAGAAAGGAGAAAACGGGGTCTCGGGGTCTCTGCCAGGAACCAAAAAATGAATGGAACTCTACCAATTCCGCCAAGAAGAATGGTCACATATCCAACCAGAATTCTGTCAAAGGTCTGGTCAAGGTAAAATTTGCTATGGGACAACACTTTCACACTTGGCTAAGGTTTGCAGCTGACCACATGGACAAAGACAAAGCCTTTATGGTCAGATGAGACAAAGATTCAGTTGTTTGTTGGTATGTTTGGTAAGTATGGTATGGTATGGTATGGTAAGTAAAGTCGAGGCATTACGGTATCAGCTTTTAAGCATGGCGGTGGTAGTTAAAGATTCAACATCCAACCAGGATTCTGCCAGACGTTTGTGGATGGTTTCTAAAAGCATCAAGTGCAACTTTCTGAGGGACATTTAACCAACTGTTTACTGTACTGTATATATAATTTTGACCCAGTGCTGATTTCAGAAAACCCCTAAAATTAAAACAGCTCAAAGGAATCACTTAAGGCTCAAAAGCACCACAAAATTTCATTTTTGCACTACTTTTCTACGCAGAGAAAGAGAGTGATAATCGGAAGAAAGAGAGAAAAGACGGGAAAGATGGGTGACCTGTAGACGGACGGACTGACAAACAAATAGACAGATTCAAAAAAGAAAGAGAGGAAAGCTGTGTAATTGGCAGGACAAGCATCACGAGCAAAGAGGGAAAGAGAGAGACAGAGGGAAAGAGGTAGGAAGAGAGAGAGAAAGAGAGAGACAGAGATAGAGACACATTACCCGCTGCCGCCGCTGGAGATGTAGCCGGTTGGAGAGATGAGATAAGGTCAGAGACAGTCAAATAGAGAAAGACACATACACACGTATGTACACACACACAAACACACACACACACACACACACACACACACACACACACACACACACANTGGTTTTGGACACAGCCCAGGTCTCACTTTTCTCCATGTGACATCATTCGGTGTTACATGAGGCTGGAACAGGATGACATTAAGTGTAAAAAGGAGGCATGGCTAACTAACACAAACGGCTCGAATCACAGCAGAGTGAATTTACATTCAAGTGCATGTTTGCATTACTTAACTTATCTCATGCCTTAAAGGAGATGTGTTGTGTTTGTGTGTGTGTGTGTGTGTGTGTGTGTGTGTGTGTGTGTTTATTGTAAATGGAACTGTGCTGGTAATGAAAGTAGGTGGGTGGGTGTTTTATGCCCTACAATTGTTAGTATAGTAGAAGGATTAATGTATTGGTAAGTACACACACACACACTCACACACATATATATATATATATATATATATATATATATATATATATATATATATATATATATATATATATATATATATGTGTGTGAGTGTGTGTGTGTGTACTTACCAATACATTAATCCTTCTACTATACTAACAATTGTAGGGCATAAAACACCCACCCACCTACTTTCATTACCAGCACAGTTCCATTTACAATAAACACACACACACACACACACACACACACACACACACACAAACACAACACATCTCCTTTAAGGCATGAGATAAGTTAAGTAATGCAAACATGCACTTGAATGTAAATTCACTCTGCTGTGATTCGAGCCGTTTGTGTTAGTTAGCCATGCCTCCTTTTTACACTTAATGTCATCCTGTTCCAGCCTCATGTAACACCGAATGATGTCACATGGAGAAAAGTGAGACCTGGGCTGTGTCCAAAACCACACACTAGTACACTTACTAGTAAGCCAAAGCAGAGCACCACTATACCTGCCTTCATTAGTAAAGGACGTATAGAGTAGGGATCAGTAACTCATCCTACTAGTCAACAATGTACTAAAATTTTAAAAGGTCCCTGTCTTCCGAAACGGAACTGTCCCTGATTTGGTCATTGACTTCTAACAGCAGTTCTTATCAGCAGTTCCTGGTAGCCAAGCAATTCTCATTCACAGGCTGGGAAACCACACCAACAACCTATCCAGCAGTTTCATCTTGCAGCCATAATTGTGACTGAGAATTCCTGGATCCAAGAATTTCCTGGACTTTTTGCCACTGGTAGAACCATACAAGCATATGCTTTGATATACCTGCAAAAACACTTCCTTCACACAGTGGCCTTTTGCTTGCCCAAATGCAATCACTTGTTTTAGCCAATGCTTTGTGACCCAATTTCCACACATCGAATGAGACATTCATTACACTGTACCAATCTTTGAATCCCATCACACACACTGGAGGTATTCGTATCCCATTCATGCTCATGAAGTGCCATCTGTAGGAGCCTGAAATTACTACCACCTTAAATATGCAAGGATTCATTTATTGTTGGGGGGGCTTATATTACTGCACACCTACAAACTGACAAACAAGACTTCACCCTTCTGAATACTGTAAACGACTGTTTCTCACACAGATTGTAACAACTGATGCAATATTACAATATAGCCAGTTTTTATATCTTGTATATTTTGTATATCTTGTTTATATCTCAGTATATTGATACATACTTTATATCGCACAGCCCTATATTCAATGCATTGTTCCATCTCTCTCAAACATCTCAATCACTGATGCCCAATGCATCTCTACATAACCATGTCCATCTTAAATCTTTCAGTTAGCTAGACCTTAATATCTGCATTTCTGTGTTATCACCACTAGTTTGTACAATTAAAGGCAGGTGAAACACCAACTCTACATTACATTCACGACCACACATCATTACAAATGTTTGTGCTGGTGCAAGGGGACAGTAAAAAAGCCACACGCTGCTGATCCCTTTATGTGGTTTTGGAAACAGTGCTGGCGCACACGCACGCACACACACACACACACACACACACACACACACACACACAAACACACACACAATAATATACACATGCGGTATCAATAAACACTCAATTCTGTCACTGAGCCAACTAATATGCATCTCTCCACCTATGCGGTCTTACAACACTTTAGTCTCACCCACACAAACCAGTCATCAGGAGTGTTTTAGCTCTCAGATTCATGGCATTTTTCTGATGCTCTTACCTAGAAATAGCTATATTTGAATCATGTTACACAGGTATGAGAATGTATTCTTGCCCAAACAATCTGCCACTGGGACGGCAGTAATGTTATCCACTACACCAAACACTAACCAACAAAAATACACAATAAATGTAGGATTGTGGGCCCTGTGGTATCAGGTCACTTACCCTCTCAGCATATTTGAAAAACACACATTAGGGGGTCAATAGTGAGTTAATGCTTGAGAGCCAGAGGGGCTTACTGAGGTGCTGGCAAGTGCAGAGATTTTTTTCTGCATCATACGTCAAATTCGAAGGTCTCCCCTCACAAGTACATAATTGAGGGAAAAATTATCTTTTAAGGTAGATGCAGCAGGACTGAATTTTCGACCACAAGGGGTGCACAAGCCAGTTTTGGAATAGCAAAAGTGCCATTTATCAGCATAAAATAGCATTTTGAAGGACACTGTAACTCCTTGTAACTGTAATTCGCTGAGTCTACCACACAGCTATTCGGTCCTCCTCACTCTATTCCCCAGACAACAAATAGCCAGCTGATTGGATGCTGCATTTGTCAAAGCAGCTGATATGCATCTCCAAGGGTCAGTGTTGCACTTAGGCGGCCAGTTTGATTGGCTACAATCACATTACAGCGCTATCTTTGCAAGTGGTGGTCTAGGCCTGGCCTGAAGTTTTATTTTTAATGCAGTCTGGAATCTTGTGACCTTCTCTACACTTCAGTCTGACGTTTGGCCTGTGCACCGCCAAATCAAAGGTTTGGAGACATTACAAATGAGCATGATTTCTCATGGTGCCTTTCCATTGCATGGTACCTACACTACTCTACTCGAATCTCAAATTATTGCAAGGCAAATTTGGTCCCTGATATTGAATCAGGTACCATTTCCGTACCTGCTCACTACTGTTTCGAAGTGAACAAATTTGGGACTGTGAAGCTGTATCTTACCGTGGAGCTTCCTATATAATACCACTGGTTTAATCCCAGAGATCCATAACAGACTCTTGACTCCTGGCAATAAGTTTCTTATACAGTAACATCATATTTTCTTTAGAACAGGATACATTCTGTTCTTGCTATCTGGTTGGATATGCAAAAGAAAGCCAAGTTAGTGGCTAACAATATAGAAATAAAAAGGAATATATGTTATTCGTGTGCCTTTTACAAGCTAAAACTGTCAATTTTCACCCAGAGCTAATTTAACAATAACCAATAGTGGACAAGCTAACCTGGTTAGATTGACAAGTAACATAGCTAATAGTTAATAGGATTGATTTAAACTAAATAATAATTTAAAATCCTAAAACCTGCTCAAATAGTCTCAGGATAAGTTTTATAATCAATAAATGCATTGCTTTACTCTTTTGCTATGTCACCAGATGTATTTAGGGGCAACCGTTGCAGTGGCAACCAAATCAGATAGCAGGGATTGCAAAGTGAGTAGTGCTGAGAAGAGTCGAGCAGTGTAAGTACCATGCAGCGGGAAAGTGCCATTAGTTGGTTTGTCATAATACAAATTATATACGTGAAATATATATGAAATAAAAGCCTGCTTAAATGTTGCTTTTTTTTTTCTTTCACAAAAGTGCAAACCCAACTGTGCAAACTGGCCTACCCTGGGAAGAAATCCAAAAGCTACACATTGCATCCCTTTCTGTAACAACCACACCTTTCACACAATGGGCAAAACCTGCTCTTTGTGTGAAAGAAAAACAGAAAAGCAATGCAGAAAATTCAGCATCATTTGAAATATTCTATATTGATTAAGGTAAGATTGGTGACATTCTAAGTCCAGTTTTCTTAGCAATGGTACCTTAGCTTCTCTCTTTCTAATCTACCGAAGCGTAAATTCTCCATCTAGATCCTTTGCATGTGGTGTAAGTGATATCAATCTGACTTTTCACTGAACTATTCCTTTCAAAATAATTCAGGATGACACTATTAAATCAATAAATTGGTCTGTCAGTCATTCTAGCAGTCAGGCCTGACTGTTTCTGTACATTACAGACAGTGCCATGATGTTGCTAAACTGATAACAAAACTGATGTTGTGTTTATTATTTTTCATATTCCCTCTTTTCCAGGTTAGGATGCACGTGCGGGTTGCTCGAGCTCTATCATCTACCACAATCCATCAGTGAGAAGAAACACACATACACATACACACAAACACATAGACACAAATACGTATGTTAACACATTTAGGTGTCCACATACTGATGGGTTTACCAAGAGTTGATCAGCTGGATTATTAGCTATCAACATGAAAGGAAACTGCTCAGCCAGGCCAATGGCTCTAGCTACTGCTAGAGAGCAAAATGAGCCGGCCTTAGCTTCATTGGGAGTTTTTTTGTGTCCTATGTGTGGGGGAACTTGCAAAGAGCATGGCATTATGAGAGGGGTCAGTCGAAAAAAAAGGAGTAGAGGCCAGCCGTGTGACAGGCAGGGCAGGCATGAGGAGCAAGACAGACCGAAAAAGGCAGGAGGGCTGTCACAATTGACACTGGATTAGAAATCAAGTCATATTTTGAGGATTAATAAAATAAGAGCACTTAAAAGCCTTTAACCCTTCAACTATGACACTAAAATATATTTGTACAAATATTTATTAGTAAAATTGTGTTCTTAGATGTTCATTTAGCACCTTTTAATTTTTCATTCAAGAAACATACATACAATTCAACCAGTCGGTTATCTTGCCCAGTTAGGATAATTCAAAGTACAAGCATTACAGGACTGTCACTGTAATGCAACTGATTTATTGAATATAATATTGAATATAAATTGAATATAAACAAGTTTACAGGCTCATATACATTTTCAAATGTAACATGATGTTTAATATAATGTCTAGAGCTACCTATCTGGCTGTAGTTATAGCTGTTCAATGCACAGTGTTCTTCACTGAGGCTCAGCTATGATGGCTGTGACAGAAATAATTAATATAACTAGCTCATATCTTATTACGTAAAAGTAAATGGCAAATGGTAAAGCCCACACAACCCAGTCTAGCAAGTAAATTGATGATCTTATGCTGAGCTAATGTTAATGTTATTCTGTTTACTCTAACTGGGGAACTCAACCCAGTGCTCATGCTGTTGTTAAATATAATTTATTGTCACATTTCTGACATTCAACAAAAATGTCTGAAAAGCCACATCACATAAATACAGCCATTTTATCCTTTCCTTTTTTGAGAGATTGTTGTCCAGTGGACATAATCGGAATTACACACTTTTAAATGAAGGGAATAAGGTTAAAGAGAATATGTATTTTGCTGATGTATACAGTTACTACTGTTAAAGAGTTAAAAGGCCAAAATACTCAATAAATGGGTGCAAAAATAGCAATTTATGGGTGCATTATTACCCAAACTTCTTAACAGTTGACAATTCATGATGATACTTTTGAATCCAATTAATTGGGTTCAGTCACTGAATTGTGACAGCCATGAAAGACAGACAGAGAGAGAGAGAGAGAGAGAGAGAGAGAGAGAGAGAGAGACAGAGACAGAGAGAAAGAGAAAAGAGACATTACCCCTCTCCTCCTCCTCCACCACCTCCTCCACTGTGTTCAGGCCAGTAAGAGAGGGAGAAAGAGAGACACACACGCAGAGCGAGAGACACACATAGAAAAGACACAAACACAGACACAGAGGGAAAGAAGACACAGAAAGACTGAGACAGGGAAAGAATGGACTTTTGTTGGAGGAGGAGGATTAAAACACATCAACATTTCCCCCAAGAACCCGATGATATACCCCCTACGTCGTCTTTATATGTGGACACCTAAGCAAGTGCAAACACTTAAACGGATAAACACACAGAGAAGGGCACAGAAACACAGACACCCTGCAAGAGGAGATTAAAACACAGAACAGTCATGGACACTCGCAGCTAGGGAGGGTGCCGCCGACACCCCGGAGCACCTGGGATTCTTTTAGCATGAACAGAAAGAGACAGAGAGTGAAAGAGAGCAAGGACGAAGCAGGAAGTAGTAGAAAAGGGATGGAGGAACTGTGAGGCAAGACATTCTGAAACCTTCTTGAGTGTAAAGGAAGGAGGGGAAGGGGCCAAGGGAAGGAGGGGGCTAGAGGACAACTTAGTAGGGTTGTAATAATACAATGCACATTGTATTAAGACGAAGCTCTCAATCCAAAACAGACTGGAGAAAATAAATAACAGACTTGGGAATTTCAGGCTCAGCAAGTCAAAATCAAGTCGTATTTTGTTAAATACTCATTTGAATATTATTGAAGCCAATCATCAATAACTGACATTTAAATAAAATGATCATTATAATCCATATATTGTGCAGTTTTAACAGTGTTAATTGAGTATTTAATGTTTCTTATGTAAAAAAATAGGTCTTGTAACAGAAAGTATATGATGCAGGTTTACAACTATTAACAAGCTCTTCTTTTATCAGCCTAGCATAGTCTTGTTGAATATTTTCGCTCTCCTCTTTGGGTCGTCTCAGTGTCCATTATAAAATGTGGTTACCTAACTAAAGACACTGTAAATAGTCAACTTTTCAGAGGCTTCCGACAGCTGGATAACCATGGAAACAATTGCTTTAGTCAGCTTAAAGTCATTTTTTGGCCTTTTAAGCTTCCTGAAGTAGCCCTTGAGTTTAGACTCAAAGCTTTCACTAGTGATCTGGAGTATATAAATTCTGAGAGCACAAATTAAACCAATCAATTGGAATTGGTCCCTTTTCCATACCTGTTTTACTTTACATGGGTTTTACATTTCAATGAGGACAAAAGTCACGTCAATGACCTAAACTAAGAAAGAACAAGAACATCTTTAGATTCTAGAGCATCTGAATTATTTATTTATTTATATGACTATTAAATATGAAAGTAAATATGACTATTTCATTTTATTTTGTAGCTGCTCTCATCTAGAACCTAAGTAATGGTTTTAATTATTGAACATGATTACAATATTTTGTATCTCACATGTCAGCCACAACATTAAAAATCACTGACAGGTGAAGTTTGCAAAATGTATTCTCATTACAATCGCAACTGTAATTATTTTCTCAGACATGAGTTACTGTATCAGTTACTGTATGAGCCCAGAAATATTGGTGTATCTCTACTTCCATAGATTATAGTCTTAAATAATGTACTTTTACAAAGTTTAATGTGCAAATAAACTGCAAATAAAAATGAACCTAACAAAGCATGTCTTCAGGCATCATAATTATGAATTTTGTCAATTATTACACTCCTACAAAGTAGGGTCACTCCAAGGGAGAAGACATCATAATAACAGAGTAGGGGTCACTCCAAGGGACAATGTCCAACTCTGGCACTAGAGACATTTAGTTCAGCACATTTCGGTGATGTTCCTGTTCAAACACACCAAGTAAACCTACAAACTAACTGCATTGAATCAGTTGCGTTTGAGTAAGAAACAACCTACAGTCATGTGAAGAAGTTAGAAAACCCCAAGAAAACCTGTGTCTTTTGTAACATTTAATGTAACATTTTACCATTATTGAACTATAAATATATAGGAATGGAGGAAATATAACTAAACACACAAAACTGAGGAAATGTCTTAAAATAATTTAGAAAATGTAATTATAATTGTAATTTTCCAGCAAGGTCACATTACAACTTAAAATGTACCTAAAATTAGAATCAGGTGCAGCACGTCAGCTACAAATGGCTAGACCATCCTTTTAAACCTCAGACATTAGTTGACATTAACTCTGAGGGCTTCATATCAATTGATCATACCAACCGTGAAGCACAGAGCTAGAAGTATCATGATTTGGGGTTACTTTGCCGCATCAGGGCCTGGAGAGCTCTCCATCATAAAGAAACACTATGAAATCTTTATTGTATCACAGAGATTTAATATAAGACGTGGTATACAGAGACTCACGCTGAAACATCACATAGCTGAAAGAATTCTGCACGGAGGAGTAGAAAATCTTTGTTCCAGTCAATGTCAAAGACTGGGAGACTATCAATTACATTTCTATCAATTACAAGACATTTCCTCAGTTGTATGTATTCAGTTATACTGTAGTATCTCCATCTCTCAATATAGTGAAAATGAATATCAAATGTCCAAATGTTGAAATATGTTAAAAAAGGTGTTAATGATTTGTCCTATCTTTTTCACATGTTTGCAACTGTGCTGCACTAAGGCCTTCTGGAGCTGGACACTACATCTCTAAAGGGTCATGCTGCGGCAGATGCAGAGTTAAGTAATTGAAATCATCTGGGGTTTGTGAACCTAATCACAGAGCCATGTGCTGAGTTTTACACTCAAAGCTTCGAAGTTCATCATGCGTTTATTGTTCTTCACAGTCAGTCTATATAGGCTTAACATGTAAGCCAGATGTATGCATTCACTGTTGGAACCTTTCACAGTCCTTGAAACTTCACTACAGGCTTTCAAACAAGTGCAATTCCAAAATAAATGGAGTGTTAAGTCCACCGGTGTTGCTTTAATTTTGCACATGGACTGAAAAGGATGTACTCACAACAGGACCATACATATGAAGATTTCTTTTTATTCAGATTCCAGTCATCTGAATTAGAAAGACAAATGGGTATATACAGCCTTTCTCCATTGCTTTCTCGCATTCAGCATTAAATGAACATGCTCAGCTAAAGTCCAACCACATGCGGAATATCAAGCCTAGGTACCCAGGACTTAAACATTCACTTTTTTCCCCTGCAAAAATACTCTCTTTGTTTCTCTTTCGGTCATGCTTTCAGAACAACTTGGTGTACCACGAGAAGTCATTGACATTTATTTCTCTTGAGCAGTAATTTTTTTAAATGTATGGTCACAAAAGGGACAATGTAAATAAAAACGTATTGTGACACTCCACATCACTTGTAAATAAAGGCCATTCTAAAATCACTGGCCTTCATTTGTATTCTATCAGCTTCATGATGTAGAGGTGTGGTTGGACCCCAAAAATTGCCACTTGCAAAGTAGTATTTTAACTGTGCTTAAACAATCATAGCATCTAAAACAGCCCATGACTGTCGTCGCTTCATGATGGTGAGGAGTGCCTGGACTCCACCTATCACCACTTAAAATGTAACATGTAACAATGTAACTGTGTATAAACTCTTATAGTATCTACATCACCTCACAAATGTTGTGGTGCTAGGATGGCAAGTACTGCTTTAATCCCAGAAAATGCCATTTGCAAAATATGTAAACTGTGACTAAGCTCTCACAGCATCTACATGCTGGTGAAGAGTACATGGAACCCAGCTATAGTGCCTTCATAGCATCTATAACAGCAACCTTTGGCTCCCTGATGGAGTGCTTGGACCCCAGTGATTGGCTCTTGCAAAGTAATATATAGACTGGAGCTAAATTTTCATACTGTTTAAAACAGCCCAAGACTGCCAAAAGTACCTTAAAGTGGTGCTAACCTGCATCCTCATTCCATGTTTGGATGAATCCATGATGCTGTATCCTGTAGCCAACCAATGCCCTCTCCTTACCTCTCACTATTTCCTCCACTTCTCCACCTACCTCCCTGGGTCCATTTTCTCTACTTGGTACGGTTCCACTTCTTGGGAGTTCAGTTGGCCTGGGCACTAAAGGGTTAAAGGTGCCTGGGGTCGCCACCCCCACGGAAATGAGGGCAAAGGGAGTTTGGCAACAGTAGGGGAGTTTGGCAACAGGCAAAGGCACTGGCATTCATGGATGAAGAAGAGGAGGGGAAGGGGAGGAGGAAGGATACACCAAACATATAGAATTAGTGCGGCTAAAAGACTGAAGCAATGATAAGTTTGAAAAATGGGAAACTTGAATTTTTGGTACAGCAATAGTGTGTGCCATAACTGTTAATGAGTTTAGCTCCAGCTGAAGCTCCTGCAGAACATCTATTGCAGCTCTAATCAGATCCACCTGATTCCCCTATTCAGACGCTCCTGAAGGACTCAGTCAAGTGTGTTACATTAAGAGCGTGAAGGAATTAAAACTGCTCAAAATAAGGGTTATTATCAAGACGGATTCTCCAATTGAATGGTCTTAAGTACAGCAATGCAAAAATATATATACTCGTTAAAAACGTTAAGCTAGATAACTAGTTAACTAGACTTCAGTAGAAATGTGCTGTGCTATGCTGGATGTCGGCTGTTTTAATTTGGGTACATTTTCAGACCATCATTGTCTGCTTCTACACTTTAGAACTGCACACATTTGCAACCATTTTGGTAAAAGGGATGGGAGTGTAAAGCACCTTAACATTCACATATTTATAAAAGTGTGTCTTTATGGAACCAAAAAAGGTTTCTTCTAAGGCATCACTTAAAGAACCCTTGGCAGTAAGAGTGTAGTATACAGATAAATAGAAAAAGAGGAACAGAACAGGAACAGAAAGAATGAGAGTGATAGAGTGATTATGAGTCAGGGAGAGACTGAAAGGCAGAAAGGTTGGCGCTCAAGGGTGCCGGTGGTTGTGCTGGCTGCACTGTGTCGTTTGGCTGGTAGGGGGCGACAGGGCAGGGCAGCAGGCGTGGGGTAAACGTGGGTAAAGGGAATGATGGATATAGCGGGGAGGGAGGGGGGTCATCCCAAAGGACACTTACGTGAAGGCGAAGGCCACCAGGGCACCACTAACCACAATAAAGTCCAGAATGTTCCACAGGTCACGAAAATAGGAGCCCTGGTGAAGCACTAGACCTAGATCTACCATCTATCAGAGAGGGAGAGAGAGAAAGTGAATATATTTATTCTGTCACAAAGTTACAGGGGAATGAGAAACGTTCAGTAGAGGTCAATGAAAAAAGATTTTTACCTCAAGTCATTTATAAGCATTTGTATTAATTTATTTATCATGAAATTTGGACACAATGTAAAGAGCCAGATTGAAAATATGTCAAATAGTGGAAAGAATGAATCTGAATGAATGAATCTTTATTGTCATTGCACATTCCCATACCCATGTCCATGGTGTGAGGCAGCACCATGTCAGTGCCAAGATCAATGGCTTGTTGTCATGCATCAGATGTCCACAATGCCTGATTACCTTTGGTCTTGGCCCGACCTTTACTGAACACACACTCTGGTGAGCTATTCCAACAGGGCAACACTCATCCAGCATACTGCTGCCGTCTCAAGAGCTCATGAAAACTGCATCTCTAATAATTATGTTTTACAAATGATTTCTAAAAGACATTTCTCCAGTTTAATGTTTTTAGTTATATCACATCCGTCTCTTAATATAGTTCAAACGAAGATAATATATATTTCAGATCTCATATAAGATTAGATTTGTGTTCATGGGACATCCATACTTTTTCACATGACTGTGTATATATATTAGATTGCTTACCTTTATAAGCATTTCAAAGGTGAACACACCCGTAAAAACATAGTCAAAGTAACGCAGGACCTGGAAACAAAAAGAATATTGTTTTAAAAAGCAGATAACAATAAATCTCATTGGAGAGATAGCTCAATACAATGATTCATAGAAGATGGGACTGACAACTTGATAGATAAATTAATAGGTCCATAGGAAGACAGATGGGCTGAAAATGGTTTTCTTGGATGGTGCAACAGCAAAAAGAGAGGCCTAGATGTTTCTTACAAATTGAAGGATGCAAATATTTGCAGGTCAGGATTTCATCTGTTATGATTTAAGTGCCACGGAGTTCTAATCACAGATACAAAAGCATCTGTGCATTGAAAAAGCAAGTGAACCCTTTCAAATTACCTGAATTTACTAACATATACTAACACAATCTGACTAAACTAATAACAAACAACTTGACTATTATATAAATAAATACAATAAGTAATTTCAATTTCTTATTGAGCACATTGAGAAAACAATGTGATAAAGGTTACCTTATTTTCTAGCCTGAACAGTGGACATTAACTCAATATGCTCAATTAAAGACGTGGACAGTTCAATTGTTTGTGTTATTAGTTTATTTAGACTGTGTTTGTCTTGAACAATGACGATATAGGCATGAAGATATGCACACCTTCACAGCACCAGTGTTAAGCAAAAAACAAACAAACTTTCGGCTTACATTATTTCGGGGGGACTCTGGATATACAGGGTCTTCAGCAGCCAGTGCAATACTGCTCATAGCAATGACCAGCAGAATGCACATCTCAAAGTACCGCAGAGTCACAACATAGTGACACAATCTCCGAAACCTACAACACACACAAATGAAACAAACAACAAACTCTAATATAGTACTGATGGATGCTTAGATTCTCCACTCTAGTATCTATAGAACTTACACAGTTATGACTGAATTTTATAAGCATAAGAAAACATTGACAGCCATATTCACAGCAGGCTGAGAATATGAACTACGGGATTCACAGCACTTCACTTTTTGCACATTTGTTATGTTACAGCCTTATTCCAGTATGGATAAAGTCATTTTCCCTCAAAAAAGTTTGTTTGAAATCTTTGTAAATTTATTATAAATAAATAAATAAATAAATAAATAAATAAAACACAAAAATATAAAAGCTTTTGCTCAGTACTTTTTTGAAGTACTTTGTATTTTGGCAGCAATTATAGCCTTTTTTAGAGTATGATGCTACAAGCTCGGTACACCTGTTTTTGGCAATTTTCTCCCATTCATCTTTGCAGAACTTCTCAAGCTCCATCAATGGGTGGATGCACAGCCAATCTGAGATATAACCAGAGATTTCCAATCAGGTTCAAATCTGGGCTCTGGCTGGGCCATTCCAGGACATTCAGAGACTTTTCCCAAAGCCACTCCTTTGTTATCTTGGCTGTTTGCTTGGTGTCATAGTCCTGATAAACCTATATCATCCCAGTCTGAGGTCCAGAGCACTCTGGAGCAGGTTATCAGAGATGTCTCTGTAAGTCACTGCAGTCATCGTTCCCTGAACCCTGACAAGTCTCCAAGTGTCATAGCTCTGGCGCTGTGCAAGATGGCTGCCTCACCAGTAGCTCTGTAGTTTTAGCTTTTTTTTAACCTCTTTTCTCATTTTTCTTATACATATTCCTTAATTCCTTAAGAGATCAATAAAGGTCTATCTAATCCAATCTAAGTTCCTGCTGCAGAAAAATAAAACATCCCCACAGCATGATGCTGCCCCAAATGCGTTCAGCTCTATGAAAAGTCCTGATGGTTCCTTCAATGCAGTATTTTTTTTCTGTACCCTTGCCCAGATCTGTCTTAATACTATCTTTTCTCAGAGGTCTACAGACAATTCCTTAGACTTCGTGGCTTGGGTTGTGCTCTGACATTCACTGTCTACAATGGGATCTTATATAAACAGGTGTGTCTTTCCAAATCATGTCCAAACAACTGAATTTACCACAGGTCTCCAATTAAGCTGTAGAAACATCAGTGGAAACAAAATGCACCTGAGGTCAATTTTGAATGTTATGGCAAAGGCTGTGAATACTTGTGTACATGTTATTTTTTTGTGTTTTTATTTTAAATAAATTTGTGAAACTTCCAAACAAACTTATTTCATGTGCTCATTGTTGGGTTGGGTTGAATTTTTACAGAAAAATGTATTCAATGCATTTTGGAATAAGGCTGTAACATAACAAAATGTGCAAAAAGTAAATCGCAGTGAAAACGTCCACTTTTACTCACTTAATTTTTCAGAGTCACAAAACGTTTGAGCAGGGGAGTAAAAACATTCGCATTGTACTGTATATCAGAAGAACATCACAGAATGTTCTCTTGTTTCAGTGTAGCAGATGATACTCTCAAGGATTTGCAGGGTACTTAGACTCACGGGTTGGTCGTGGACAGGATGAACATGGAGCTGTAAGGAGGCATGGGCTTAGGCCCTCCATCATCTTTTTCATCATCATCGTCATCACATTTTGTATCCTCTTTCTTCGGCAGTGGCTCTGTGTTGGCATTCTTATTGACTGTGGGATGGAAAAGTTTGGCAAAGGAAAAAGCTGAGGCAGAGATTTTCACACATCAAAGGACATCAGACCAACCTGCGGAACAATTGTTCAACTCTCAAAGGCCCTTCATATGGACTACACTGATGCAGCAATACTGCCGTTTTGTGAGAACGTCGGTTCAATCTTCAATTTTGGAGCAATCAAAAAGCCTCAGGAGCCCTGCTTCTGCCCAGCCACATGCGACACTCAAATGCTTGGAATCACTGTTCTGAAGCTCTGGAATCATGTTAGGAAATACTCCTCTATCCAAAAATGCTTTATTCAAAACAACAAAATGAGAATAAACGACCTACACAGTGTGCACTGTGGTAAATGAGACATTTCTTTTTACATTTTGGATAGAAGAGTTCCTTACAGGGCTCCCTTACATATTTTGGCAAATTACTTTGAATGTTTAGAGCACCATGAACTTTGACCTAAAATCTATGTTTTAATAATAGAAAACAAATTTTACAGTATATATATATATATATATATATATATATATATATATATATATATATATATATATATATAAATTATTTTCAGGAATGGGCAAAGATACAAAAAAGATGCCAAAATACCCTGTAAGAGTAACTAATTCTCTGTATTTTTGTCATTTAAAAATACTAAACATATACTTCTACTACAGGTTCCCTGTGCTTTTGATGAATTTATACAATGAATGCAATTTATCTACATTAGGTTGCAGTTCAGTCAAGGGAACAGTTCTACTATTTTACATCCCTACAAATCATATACAATATCCCAGAAATGAAACAACCCCCACCAGCAACACATTCGCACATACAGATTGGCACCCAAAGCCCCCACTCTCCCCCCCACCTGAATTATAGAAGTGTTTTGCCAGGGTGGGATATCGGAAAACCCAGCAGAACTAAAACAGAGCTGTAACATGGGCCAATTTCATAACCCCCAAACTTTTACATCAGAGTCCTAATTAATTATATTTACATACATCCACCCCACTAGTGCAAGCTCTACTCAAAGCTGGTGAAACAGTGATTCACATCCAGGCTCTGCGAGTTATGGGAATATGGACTGCTGCAAGAACCAGGGCTTGTGACTGTGACTTTTCCTGCACCAGTTTCCACAAAAGAGGAGCTCAAATGAGAAAAGGGATTCAAAAAGCAAGTGGGAATCCACACTAGGCTTAAAGCTAACAGCTTTAACATCTCCTTTCTCTATCATTCCCTCCCTTGTAAATTAACTGGACCTGCTCAGCTGAACTAAACTGGTGCTAAACTCACAGAAGAGGAAGAACCAGCCTATTGTTTACTGTAAAGACTAAAGAAAGCCAAACCCGAAGTGTATCAAGTTATATCAGTTCTCTTCAACTTGCTAACAGCACATCACATTTTTAAAACTGGGCAGCAATATATGGATTTTTGCAAGATTTTGTAAACCAGCCCTCTGTTAAAGGAAAACTAGTGTGTTTCATTCGAAAGCAAAATAACAGGGTAGCAAATACGCTTGTAAAATTACATCTTAGGAATTTTTTCCCAACCAAAATCACTTACTTACTATATAAGCATCAAAGAGTAACTCACAATACTGAAGAAATGCATTCCTTGACAGCTTTAAGAATTGTAACAATTTGTGCTAAAAATCAATGGAAAGTTGGCAAGCTACAATTCTCACCATGTACTGGATCAGTTTACTGGATCTCAATGTTCTGATCTCTAGAGCAAATCACTGACTAGGCAACAATCAGAGGCTGCATGCAAAATATTGCCCTTTTATGAACTCATCACATAGATATCTCAAGTATGTTACAGTATTTCTAAACTACAAAAACACTAGACATAAAGCCATCAACCCTAAAAAATCCTATTTTGTATTTGAAATAGGTCTCTCAAATATGTGTATCAGTATTGCCCATCCCTGATAACTCTGCCAAGACTTCAAAAACTTATTAAGAAGTTGTAGAAAATGTCAAGCAGTAAGAACAGCCATAAGGAGTTTGTGTCCAGAATGATGACCGGAGCTGTAGACGAATCTAAAATGACTGAGAAAGCTGTAGAACATCAAGAATGAATAATAATATTAATATCCAAGTGATGATCAAATGAAATTATTTAACAGAAGCTTTAAATATATAATTATAGTATATTACAGTTTGGTATAATACATTATTTCTCTAAAAAGCCAGGTAATTACTAATATGACAAGTTTTTAAATTTTCCCTACCCTGCAGGATGGCATTGGTGGATGGGAATATGGGTGGCATGTCTATAGAGGTGTAATCAGGCTTGGTGTCCAGGTTAGCAAGGTTGGCAAAATTAACGAGGTTTGTGGTGGTGGAGGCTGGGTTGGTGAGGATGAGGCTGCTCTCTGTGCCCAGGTGTGTGCCATGGGTGCTCTTGGTCAGGCTCAGCAGGCTGCTGTGGGGTATGGAGTGTTTGCGAGTGGACGAGGGCACCAGCGGCTGAGTGGCCAGCTTGCTGTTCATAACGTTGTCCAGATCTTCACTGTACTGGCTGTCCTGCCTGGACAAAGTCTTCTGAATGGGTCTAGTTGTGGAGAGGGTGGGACCATCCCTGGAGAAAGAGAGGGAGAGACAGAGAGAGACAGAGAGAGAGAGAGAGAGAGAGAGAGAGAGAGAGAGAGAGAGAGAGACATTCTGGCATGTTAGCAGGGTCAGTTTTCCTTAAAGCTTCAAAGCATTAAGATCATACAAATGATGTTTAGAGTAAGAGTTGAATGGGTTTATTTATATTTCCTCTTTCTGTATTATTTGGCATCAATATTATTTGGTTTGAGGATTTGATTGCATTCAGCTAGGTCACAGTGTTAGATGTTCATGTCTAACTCACCAACTCAATCTAGAAGATTTGGATGGACACCATAATTCCAATGAACACAGTTAATTTCCACGGCACCACTGCTCAATTTTGGGAGCATTTAATATATGTTTATCTGCTCCAGAGAGCCCTATTCTACTGGAAATATTTCTCTACCAGGTCTAGACAAGCTATGAGTGTACCTTTGCACATCTGTGTCAGCAATTGGTACAACTTAAGGTTCACAAACTTTGTTCTGCCCAACTTACTTTCGGGTTCGATGCCGCACTCTCTCTCCTTGCTCTCCTCTCTCCCTCTTCCCCTCTTTGTCGCTGTGGCGATGCCGCCTTGGCTTGCGCTCCACCCCATCACCATTCTCCCACTCTGTTCCTCCCTCCACCTTGCGGTGTTGGCGTGAGCGTCCGCTTTGTCCGCTCTGCCCCGTTCTCCTGCGGTGGGGCTCTCTTGTGCTTCCCTCCAGCCCCTCACTGCCACAGGGTGACGTGCGGGTGCTCATCTGGTTGTCAGGGTCCCTGCGGCTCCGGTTAGACTCTGTGGATTCTCCTCTCTCCAGTGGCCGTACTGGCCTTGTGGGATGGAAGGCCTGAGGTTTGTGAAGAAGCTCCTGACTACTCCGCTGTGCCTCACCAGGCTGTGTTTTGTTGGTGTTATTGTTGCGGTTCTCCTGAGGGTCCACAACCAGAGGTCGGTCCAAATGGGTTTTCATATCAGGGCGGATGTGGCGGGAATAAGACACCTGACAAGACAGGTAAGGGTTAGACAGTGGAACACTGTGTTGGTGCTGCTGTTGCTAGATTAGACAAGAACATTGGCAAAAAACACTATTCAACTTAATAGGAAACTGTATCACATGAGGTCTTTTTTATGTTGTTTTTTGCACAACATTTTCAATTTTAAAATAATAAAACATTACCTGAAGCTAAATTTTGGTCACCCTGCGTGGTGAGTACTTGGGAATTTTTGTCAAGTCCTTCCAAGGCTTGCATATCTTTTTAGCCTTTTGGGTCACCATGATGCACTGCTCTAGATGTGCTGTCAGAATTTGCTGTTATTTAACAGAATCAGTCCTCCCCTTAACCAATGTCACAGTCTCTTGCCACTGTCTGAAACATATGCCCAAAGAATGATCTATCCACCCTCATGCTTAACAGTTCCTTTCATAAAATCTGTCATTTTATTTACTCTAAATGCACTTTTGCCCATTTCAGCAAATACATGCTACTGTAACTTCATCAGTCAACAGGATTTGTGCCAAAGGTTTAGGGGAATCCGTTGCTGAATTTTGTGGTGAGGATGCAGGAAAGGTTTTCCTCAGATGACTCCTTCATGAAGATCATATTAGTGTAGGAGTTGCAACACAGTAGAACAGTGCACCACCACCCCAGAGTCCGATCAATCTTCCTGAAAGTCTTTTGATGAGCCTTTCTAATAATCCTATGATCAGTTCTCTGGGAGCAAGTTTGAGTGAGATTTTAAAATCTCGTGCAGATCACTAGTCAGAATCCTTAGCATGGACTTCTTTCCTTCTTTAATGTAAAACTAAACAAACCAAAAATACATTAATCTTGCTTTAAATTATGAAAAAAAGGGTTCCACCTAAATTGACATTCTACTCACTTAACTGTTACTTTACACAGCAATAGAAACTTTCCTCTGGGGTTCCCAAACTTTATCATAACAGCACAATGCAAAAAATTTAATATGCTCTTCAAGTTCTGTCTACTTGCCTTCCAGCGATCCTCTGGGTCCAGTTCGTTGTAGAGTGCTTCCCTGCTGGTCATCAGAGTCTGTCTCCGCAGCTCACTGGTGCGCTGTTCCCACACTGACTTAGAACCCTTGTGGTTCTTCTGGTTCTTCTGCTGCTCCTTACTGCCAAGACAAAGATACATAGAGAGAGAGAGAGAGAGAGAGAGAGAGAGAGGGAGAGAGAGGGAGTGAGAGAGAGAGAAAGAGAGAGAGAGAGAGAGAGAGAGAGAGAGAGAGAGAGAATAAGCAAATCAGTCACAGAAAAGATAGAAAAGAGAGAGAGGAATTGATAGACAGCAAAGAAAGAAAGAAAGAAAGAAAGAAAGAAAGAAAGAAAGAAAGAAAGAGGGACAGTGAGATAATGAGAGAAAGAGACAGAGAGAAAGAGTCTAATAAGTGTTCTGAAGGTGTGACAGATATGAACAGAGGAATGTAGAAGGGTTTCCGCCATCGAGCCTCTATTCTACTCACACAGCTACTGCAGTGACACCAAGAGGGTGCTAGATCAGGAACATTGCACCCACAGAGCAGAGATATATATATGTACATAAAGAGAGAGAACGAGAGAGAGAGAGAGAGAGAGAGAGAGAGAGAGAGAGAGAGAGAGAGAGAGAGAGAGAGAGTACTACAGAGTCTACAGGATACAGGCTCACTTCTTTGGGCAAGTGAGTGAGTAAGAACAAAGGGAAGGAGAAAAAAAAACAGGACAGGATGATGAAAAGAGTCAGAAGAGATAAAGCAAAGAAGAGAGAGAGGGCAGAGGGAGAAGGATGAAGTGGAAGACTCATCCCATCCCTTAGGCACACTGCAGGGGGTTGGGGGTGTTAGCAGGGAAGAGCGTTTTCATACACCAATCAAAAGCACCGAGGCTGGGAGCAGACGGGAAGGGAACAGGGGACGAGCGGAAGAAAAGAATAAAAAAAGAGTAGTGCATAAATACCAGTCCAGAAAGGGTTCAGAAGTGTTGAGATGCTCAGAGTGAACGGTCACGCTGAGGAGGGAAACAGCACGTCAGAGACGCAACAGCAGAGTCTCTAACACACATACACACATATACACACATTGGGGTGTGTATGGCCAGTGTTTTCAGCCTCAAATATCACCAGCTATACGAGTCATACCTCAATGCTCAATGTTTATGAATAAAATCTATTTATTAGTAGAAATTCTACTTTCAGGGATCAACTATGAGATTTTTACTAGTAATAATACATATGTTTACAAACATATAGAGACATTCTGACTACATTCCAGAACATAACCTTAATGTAATTTAAACAATAATTAATAAACACATTTTTACTAATAAAACGTTAAATGAGAGATAGCTAGAAACTTTAAAAAAGTCTTTTTATTCAGTATTAAAATCAGATCAACAAATTTATAAAGCAATTCTAATTATATTGCCAGTATGATACAGTTAATGTAATTTTAATTAATCACATTTTTTACTATTCCAATTAAGCATACATGTACTGTAGTCTGTCCTTAAAACATATATTTAAAATCTCAAATAAAACAGAAATTCTACTTCAGTATCAGTATCAGTAGTAAAATCAGATAAATAAAGATATATGTAAAATTCTATATTATTACTAGTAAACTGTTCATAGCTGATATGTGAAATTAGAATTTGTACTATTCAAATGTACATTACGGAGAGCTTGTAGTTAAGTTTATAACAGTACAAATCGAGTTACAGCTTGTATCACTGGTGACATGTTAGGCTAAAATAACTTGCCATAGGTGTGCAATGGGACAATACATTATCTTTATTATTAGACCTGTAACCTGTAACTTTTAGAATGATCATATTAGAATGATCACATGAAAAAAAACGTTTAATAGTTTCTCTTTCATTCCACAATGAAAGCCCAGTTCCAGATCCTGTGTCCTCGCACGTCTGCTTCAGAGACACTCTGAAAAACTCTCACTGGAACAAAACATATTTTTACTATTATTTCTATCTTTGTATATATATATATATATATATATATATATATATATATATATATAAAGATAATAATAATAGTAAATATTTTTACATAACCAAAATAAAATAAAAAAAAATATATAGGGATATAGAATAGAAATAGAAGTGTTCTGGCTATAAAATAATAAAATAGTGTGAATAATGATAGAAATAACAAAAAGCAGATTGTGACAGGCCTATTTGGTGAAGAGAACTTTGTTGACATTGTCAGTTATTAGAAGTTTAATCATCTTGATTACAAACAGAAGAACATACAGTTCATGTATGGAAGCCTGTTTGTTTGTTTGACCCAGTTTCTCTGATGTCACAATAACCATCTAATTTTCACACGTCCACTGCAGTTTAGCTCTGCCCATTCATACTGCAGTTCTCAGTGTGTGTTTTTTGAATGTGGCACAATACATGACAGCAAATCAGAACAGAAAGCACTTGTCTCATATCAGTCTTAAAGTTGCAGTAACATAAGCAGCCTGTTTCGTTTCTAAGGAAAATAATTTTGTAAAAACAAGAACATAGTTGCACAAATGTTGTAAGTAAACATTTTGTAAGGAAAAATAAAATAAAAGCAAAACGTAAACCGTGAGCCCTTTAAAGGTGGGTTTGGTATCAGTCACAAATGTGTGCATATAGGTCAGGTGTTTCTTCCTGAGAGCATGTATGAATGGGAGCACATGTGTACGCGGGTGCTCGCCCTTTTAATTCATATATGATCACATGAAGAATGGTGGCCTTTGAGTAAATTAGGCAGCACATGGAGTTCCTAGAGCGTTCCCTTGAGGGAGAACAGGAAGCATTTGCCCTTTCGCACAGAAGAAGAATCAAAGGAGGGCTAGTTCTCACAGAAGGTGGGCAAATGTCAGAGATCAAAGATTGCTGCTGTGTAACAGAGAAAGAGCCAGGGAGAAAAGACGAGGGAGGGAGAGAGAGAAAGAGCGAGTGTGGGGAAGAGAGAAAGCGAGAGAAAGAGAGATACTCACGCTGCAATGGAGAGATTGGCTGCAGACAGTGGACTCACTTCAGCCACCTCTTTAGCCTTCTGAAGAGCAATTTTCTGATTGGCTGCCTCCTCTTCCTCTTGCTCATCCTAAATGCGCGAAAAAAGAATAGATTTTAGGAAAAAAGGGCCACATCAGACCTTCCATAATAGCAATATTTTTTTCATTTTTACAACTAAAAGAACAATGTTTTCCAGTTCCAGACATTATTTACTTTAAAAAATGTATCACTTATTTCATAACAGGATATGCAAAGCTATTATTGCTAACAAACACTGTAACTGGACTGTCAGCAATATCAAAAATATACTGTAGAAAAAGATTCAGTTAAATTAAATAAATATTCATGATTTAAACATTTAAGCTACAATAATAACAATTTCTCCAAATGGCTGTTCCACTAATGCATCTATGTGGAGAAACACGTTTGTGTTTTTAAATTACAGGAAGGCTAGAGATTTACTTGCTGTTAAGAATGTATTCATGTATGAATGATAGCTGCTCCACGTATCCTATGTTCGTTTGATGTCATCAACAATGGTAGGAGCAGTGTAGGCAGTCAGCATCAAAATACCACAAAGATTTAAGTCTTTGTGAACAAGTCAGTAATTACCCACATCTGTATGATGCGTCCTTGCCCCAGCACAATGACAAATATGCTTGTTAAAACCGCTGGTCAGGTAGAAGAATAGAATAGAACTTTATTGATCCCTTGGGAGGGTTCCTTCAGGGAAATTAAGGTTCCAGTAGCAGCATCAGTACAGTACAGAACAGAAAGTAGAAAGATCTATAGATAAGGTGAGGCAGATATGTGAACATGTCCAAATAGCAAGTAAATCTATCCTGAATCACAGTGTGCTCCAATGTCTGCAGTAAACATTTGAAGATCTTCAAGAGCTTTGGTCATGTTGGAAGATGGCTAGGTTAAGGAAAAAAAAAGAAAAAAAAAATACTCACAAAACAGTAGTTTTATTTACAGTACCTTGGTCAACTCCTGTGCATTGGCCAGATTGTCCACAGCGATAGCCAAGAATACATTCAGTAAGGTGTCTGGACACACAGGGTTAAGGCAAACTAACCAGAGGCTATTGTTTGATAATACTTGTGCACACAAAATCTAAACAGGCAAACTGTCTGGAAACGTGTTCCATCAATCAATTTGACAGACAAAAGAGCATGTTATCATACTGTCACTGTTTTAAACAAAAACCTTCTTTACAGGAGAAGTATAAAATTATTTCAGTGGACATTAACGTAAAAATGTTTTATTCCAGGTCATTTTAGAGTGACTCGATTGGTTCATTCATTCTTGTTTTTCACACATTGTAAAGAACGCCTGCTAGGTTTGAATTTTCAATAAGTACAAGCTGAAAAAGCTAAGAAACAAGGTTTCCTTACTGCAGTATTTCTCAGTGTATATGTGTGTTTATGTAAGTGTGGATACAGTTGCCGAAAAGCGTGAGAACAATGAAGAAAACTGAGAAGACCATGCCCTTCTTGACTCCTCCCTGAGACTCTATCCCATCATACATCACCATGTTCCAGTCTTCCCCTGTCAGGATCTGTGGAACAGAGAAAACTATTTTTATCTTTAACTTGGCTGTGCATGAATTATCTGTAGGTTATTTTAACTGTCATACTGTGTAAGTAATAGAACATAATAGAATGTATGGAGTGTGTTAAGGCTGAAGCTCGGTCGAAGTAGATCATCTCAGCCATGACACTCTTCATCATAACACACATAAAAGTTTAAAAAATAAACAAGAAAGTAAAGCAAGGAATCTGGGTATCACTTCACAACAAGGGTTATATTAATGTTTATGAACAGAACTTATCACAGTAATAAACTTTACTAAATGGGTTAGTAGTGTCTTGACAAATTATCAATTCATAAAGATATTATTAGGCATTACTAAATATTTGAGAAATAAATGAATAAAATTACACTGATATAGCACTTATGAAGATACTCAAGGGCATTTTACAAGGGCACTCTTCACAATCCTACTCAGCACTCAACCAACACACACCAGTGAGAAGCCAGAATCCTCTATTACAGAAGAAACAATGAATGAGCAGCTGTCCGAATACTTTTGACCACATAGTGTAAATCAGATATTATTCCTATTGTTACAGTCATTGCTCAATTATTATTAGTTCATGATTATTAATATAATATATTAATATATATTATATACACTATATATAAGAATAAAGCATTTTTTACATTTTACATTCATTTCCATTGAAAGCCAATTGCTCACACAAGTTGTTTATTATTATATTATTATTATTATTATTATTATTATTATTATTATTATTATTATTATCAGTTTTTCTTTTCTATATAGTTTATGTTTCTACTACAGAAATGATATTTATCTCTACTTTCACTTGGATATCTCGATTATACTGTATGTCTTGAACATGTAGTATATTGACAAAAAATGTAATTTTGAATCTTTAATAATGTGGCTTTGTTTCTCCATGACACAAAACCTGTTTATCTGTATATAAGATTATTCAGTTCAGTACAAATTAATTGTATTAGTAGTCTTCTTTCTGAAGAGATTCTTTCTAAAGAAAACATAAATACATGTGAATGCATCAAGTATTTTCTGAAGTTTTCAATCGGAATTGAACTATCCACTTAATAAACTATTTCGTAATATTTATCATTGTCAGGAGTACTTATAATGTACCAGAAATCAAACGAGCAGAACAAATCTAGGTAAAACTCTTTTGATTTAAAGTAACTTGCCTGAAACACTGTCATTATTGCTGCAGGAAAGGTATCAAAGTTTGTTGGAGGGGTGCCACTTTCAAAATTAAACCTGCAAGAAAAACAGCAAAAATGAAAAATGTATGTTTTCATTCATTAGATCTCTCCTACTACAATACCCAGCATGCATTATGCAAATATATGATACAACCGCTGGGGGTTCCATCAGTGCTCAATCAATGCTGACTGCTAGTCTAGCCACTGATCTACAGCCCAATAAAGCCTACCAAGATAGTATTAGTGCATTGCTACCTGAATAAGAATGCCTATGGGGTGCAGTATACCGTGATTTAAAGCATATTAAAAAGTGAACACTATAACCAGAGTGATCAGCTATTTTACTACATAACACTCTCACTCCTCACACAAGAGACTGGGCACTCATTCCAGTCTGTGAGCAAGATCAGCTGAAGTCTTATTTCTATGAATATGAGAATCAGCTAAATATGCAAACTCACTTTCATTCTTGATCAAAAATATGTTAAATGTAAGCTAATAATGTTATAAAACAGATAGCATCTGCTGTCCACAGTAGCACAATACAGGTGCCTTGGAAGCGGGCAGTGACAGCTCAGTGATTAGACCACTGGGTTACTGTTTATAGCTTTGTGGGTCTGATACCTGGGTTCACTCAGCTGCCACTGGTGGAGAAAAATTCCAGAAAGTCTAAAATACATAACTTTAAATGTAAAAAATATAACATATATAACAGCTTAACTGTTTGGATTAAATTTTAATTAAAATTATATATATATATATATATATATATATATATATATATATATATATATATATATATATATATATATGTGTATGTATGTATAATTATTTCTTTTCTCAATATTCTAATATTTTGATATACTTGTACTTGGACATCAGTACCTATAGGGACCTCAGTGCAAGTATTTCATGACCTTCTACCAGCAGCCAGTGGCTTTTTAAGTGGTTAAAATCGTCCAACACAAATGGTGCATGGTGTAGTCTTGTCTAGAACGGAGAACTACTGCCTAAAGCCTGGGCTGCCAATAAACAGACCTCATGACTGCAGATTTGCCTGTACTAGTGTCCACTCAAACTCAACAAGAGAGAAAACTAAAACCAGGGACATCAGTGGGAATCCCTGCAAGGCTAAACTGTTCAGCTTGACCAACTCTTTAGATAGCTAATCATGCAAGACATAGAGAACAGCAACACTGTCTGGTAAGTCAGTTACAATAATTATAACAAAGACCATTATAATGTTACAAACATACCTATGATATTGTAGGACCCTATGCAATTCATTAAATGTGTTCTCAAACCCTGATGTGAAAATATGCATCAGAAACCAAACCATGATATATACATCTCTACTAATATGCATTTTTAAACAAAAACTGATCTTTTAAATTTCATAAAGTCTAAGCATTTTCTTTAGATAAAAGGTAAATAATACAAGTATTAATGATGGTACTACTTTGGGAACAGTGGCTAAAAACACAGATTTTATTGAGAGTGCTCTCATTGCAAGCACACATCAGCACTACACCTGGTTCAAACCTCAAAGTTAAAACCTCTGTTATGGCTGGAGTTCCAAGCTTTTAACAATAGTTTGGAAACAACCATATCAAATCATTGTTGTCCTTATATTTGTTTAAGACACTGCAATGAACATGAGCCATGTAAGGTGAACATACTCAAAGGATTAGCTCACAGCATTTTCACACAAATGAAGGATTTGCAGGATAAAAGAAAAAAGTTTAAAGTATGTGAATTAGTAGTGAATAACAAGATCATAAATTCGTGTTACTGACTGTCCTCCGAAAAGCTGCATGCCAAGAAGAGCAAACACCACGATGAAGAGGAAGAGGAGGAACAGCAAGCTGATAATGGACTTCATGGAGTTCAACAGAGACACCACAAGGTTCCTTAGAGAGGCCCAGTACCTGAGGAGAAAAGAGAAGCTCATTAGATCATTATTATAAGAAAACATGTTCAGCTTCATTTATACAGTATCACCCTTAATCCACATGTAGTCCATCAGGCCAGACATATTTTGTGTTTGAAGTTTGCTTCTGTAGTAATTCAAGGGCAACAGTAAGCTTTATGCTAACTACATGGCTTAACCAAGTTCTTAAAATGAAGAGGTCTAGTGCTGGTCAGATGTTAGATTGCAGGGCAGCCAGTTTTCCAGCATTCAAAACACAACATATCAGTTTGCCATATTCAATTTTTGAGATAATGTGAATCTGGCAGTCCTTCTTTACATTTGATGAAAATTTCATGATGAAGGGACCAAGAGAAAGGCTCCAAAGTGTCTAAGAATAAAGCATTTTTTACATTTTACATTAATTTCCATTGAAAGCCAATTGCTGACACAAGTTTATTATTATTATTATTATTATTATTATTATTATTATTATTATTATTATAGCTATACCATGAAACACATATACACACAGTTTCATATTTACATTTTTACTGTAAATGTTTTAACCCTCCTGTAATGCTGAAAGTCAAACTTCAAATTTTATTAAAGAAGTTTACAAAATTGTTTTCTTTACTTTTTGAGCATGGAACTGTTTTTCTGCTGAACTTGGTTAATATAAAGAACATGGAAAGAACTGATGTAATGTATTTATGTTATGTGTGTTAATTTATATTACACATATACTCCAACAATAAAGACCTCAAAGGGTGAAACCTTAAATTTAGACCAATACCCAGACCATTTTTGTAAATAATGATACTCATGATAATTGAATTATTGTAAGTAAATCATGATCTGTATGGGGTAAATTTTGATAAAGAATAAACATTGATTATATTTTTGAGCTACATATAATATTTTTAAATATTTTTTTTACAAATTTAGAATTGTTAAACACTGTTAAAATGGTTAAACATGGATCAATTTGGCCAGGGAATATTATTACTGTTACTTACCTTAAAATAGTCAAGATGCCTGATAGCCTACCAACATGATGAAGTGGCTAACTAAACCAAATTATTATTTTAAAATAAATTTGTAAAATATTGTAGCTCCAGGTTAAAACTAAAGAAGCAAGCTTGGGACACCAAACAAGTCTTAGTTATCAGACTACATTTTGGGAAAGCTTTCACAAAATGAAAAGATTCTTTTAATCTATGCTGAGATGGACAGAGAAGTACATAAAATGGACAAATGTGGGGACAGGAAAGACCTGGAGACAAACAGCACGAGAGACTCACTTGGTCACCTTGAAGATCCTCAATAACCTGAGAGCTCGCAAAACACTGATCCCAAACGAGGTCCCAGGCTGGATCATAGCCCAGAGCACCTCGAAAATGCTGCCACATATGACCTGCCACACACACACACAGACACACACACACACACACACACACACACACACACACACACACACACACACACACACACAGATCACATACATGTAAAGCTTTGTCAATAACAGCAAGCAACAAGAACAAAGGGCACGAACGTCTGACTGATACACAGCTTACACTAGATTACACAGCTGGTCTGATTGCAAACTGCTACCAAAAAATGCAGAAAAAGAAAAAATATATATTTGTAATTATATTTCATATAAAGTGAAATATTTACCACTTTACTTGGCTTATAGCTCATGAAACTCGTTTCTTGAATTACCAGAATATTTAATTGGAGTTTGAGTAAATAATTATTCAACCAGCATACATATTAGTTCAGTACATGAAACCACAATCATGGGGAAGACCTGACCTGACAGTCCAGAAGATGAGAATCAGTCCCATTCACAAAAAGTTTATTCATGTAAAGCTGATTGGAAGGGGAAAATGTGGTGGGAAAAAGTTGCACAAGCAGCAGGGGTGACCACAGCCTTGAAAGGACTGTCAAGAAATGCTGATTCAAGAACATCACAAAGAGTGGACTGAGGCTGGTTTCAGTGCACTAAGAGCCACCACACAGACGTCCAAGGGGATCCAACTGCAGCATTCCTAATATCATGCCCTTCCTGAAGCAGAGACAGCATCTGACCTCAGCTAATGAGAAAAGAACTGGACTGTTGCTCAGTGCACCAAAGTCCACTTTTTCATTTGGAAATGTCAACTCAGTTAGGAGTCTCATTTCAAGCTCCTTCAGAGGTGTCTGAAGTCCAGTGTGAAGTTTATGCAGTCTGTGATGGTTTAGGGGGCCATGTCATCTTCTGGTGTTGGTCCATTTTGTTGTACAGATGTCATACTTCATAGTAACATACTAACATAGTAACATAGTAACATACATGCTTTATGGTGATTCTGATTTCCTTTTCCAGCAGGACATAAGCCCTGCACACAGGGCCAAAATGTCTTATATATTTTAATCAATATTCTAATTCTGAAGTCTTAAGCCTTTACAGGTAATGAATTTAAAATATATATCTTTTACCTTTTTGAATTAAAATTATGAACAAAAATAACATTTTCACTAATTGTTCTAATTATTTGTGATGATTAGTATCACTGTACTTTAAGATAAATAGCATAAAATGTAGTGTGACAGCTGTGGTCTAATGCGGAGCAACCATGGTTACAACAATTCAGTCCTTTGAACTGGCAGGGCTGAGGATCCCTTGAGCAAGGCCCCTAACCCTGAACTGCACATCTCACTGAGGTGGCAGCCCACCACTGAATTCAGGAAGTGCTCAGTGTCTCGAGTTTTTCGTTTTGAGAAACGCGTTGAAACGTGTGACAAATTCCTCTAAAACAGTCCTTGCATTTCAGTGGGTCACTAACTAACGGGACACCCCTTACAGGGTGGTGGGAAAGGACAGCAAGGGACTTACGATGCAGTCGAAGCAGTTGAACGAAGAGTGAAAGTAAGGCCTGGTTCCCAGTCCATATATCTTAATGCACATCTCAGACATGAAGATGCCCAAGAAGATAAACTCTGCAAAGTCTGAACGGGAGAGAGAAAGAAGAGATAAGAGAAAAGAAAAAAAGGAAAGTAAGTGGAGTAAATGAAAGCACAACCTGCTGTGTTCTGTGTTTTGACCTCATATTATGCCTCACAACTGTGGCAAATTGATTAATTACATTGGAATAACATTGCCAAATGATAATAGCTCAATGCAATAATTAGACTTATAAGGGTTAGTCGAGGGGTCCACAGCATGGGACAAAAATAAGGAACGAAGAAGACAGAAGGTATATTGCTGCAGGGAGTGGCACATGGGAAGTGTATTCATTAGCATTACACAATAAATGGGTGATGGGGACTGTATGGGAAAATATCTTTGATTTTGATCCTGTGTTGATTTAACCCCCAAAAAATAATGAAATGTTTTGGGTGTTGTTAAAACAAAACTAGGGACTGTTACTACGTGGTTTTATTGGCTATCATTACCTGCCGTTCCATCAGTGCACTAATATTCATTCAGGGAATGCAAAATGGATAGGGACAAGTGGACTAGGAAGCTGAAGACACTCACAAAGGAAGTCTGAAAGTTTTTCTGGCTGGTCATAATGAACCACTGCCACACACAGTGTGTTCAAGCCCACCAGGCACAGCACTGTCCAGTAAAATGCCTGTGTCTTCACAATGTGTCGGATGAAAAAACGTAACCGTCGTTCTTTCTTATGGAACGAAGATCCCTCAAGCTTAGAACTCTTCAAACTGGCCCGTGCAAATGGAGAGCCTGAGAAACAGAAGTGAGGGAGAGAACAACTGATTAGATACGATGCAAAATCCACAGATTTTAATTTAATTTAATTTGTTCATTAAAATAAAAAATAAAAAATATTTGTGTGTGTAAGAGTTTCTCACCCAGTGTGAGGTCTCCATCCCCCTCCTCTGGATTTAGCAGATCATTTTTGCTTTTCTTGATGGTGGGTCTTCTCCTCGATCCTGCATATCACACACACACACACACACACACACCAACAACAACATGAATAAATAAATTCCAGAGCATAAACAGTATATTAATAGGCATATACAACTTCATTCAAGCAGTATTCAGACTCATACACAATATCAGCAGAATGTACAGTTACACAGTAACACAGAGAGCTAATGTTACTAGATTAAATTATATAAAGGCTAGAACGACCAGCAAAGCTCCGTTTAAAATACACTGCATCTACAACCCTTCTTATTTTCTATTCTATACAATTCAACATAAACCTTCATCAGAAAAGTAGCTAAGATGAAATCAAACAAACAAAAAACATTGTTACTTGCTCATTTATTGGTTGGAAAAATGATCAAATATTACATATCTATGAGTGGCAATATGTGAACCTTTAAGATTTCCAGATCATTTGAAGTGAAATTAAAATCAGGTTTTTACAATCAATGGGAGACAATCAGGTGTGAGTTGTGATAGGGATCTATCAAAGTCTGTCTTTCACAACCCAAATTTGGGGAAGTGCATCATGGTGAGAATAAAGAGCTATTGACATATATCAGGCTGGAAAAAGTTCCAAAACCAAAAGATTTTTGGCTTTTCTAATCCATAGTCAGACAGATTGTGTACAGACAGACAAAATTCAAGAGTGGTTGACCAACAAAGATCATGGCACAAGGCAAATAATGGTCTGCAAGGTCACAAAGAAACCCAAGGTATCTAAAGGCCTTTCTCTTACTGGCTATTTTTAATGTTCATCAGAGAGCAATGAATAACAATGGTGTGTAAAGTGTGCAAAGCCACTGTTCTCCAAAAATACTTCTTTGAGTATAAATGACATTTGTAATATATACAGAAAGAAAAACAACATGCCATACGCTCTCTGTGAAACATGGTGGTGGTATTGCACCAAGGACTTGCAGCAAACTGTTAATGGGAGGAAACCTACCAACATAGAGTTAAAGCTGTTTTGTATGGAGGAATGGTCTAAAATTCCTCAAAGCCAATGTGGTGGACTAGCCAACAGATATGGAAAACAGTTAGTTGCAGTTATTGCTACACAAAGGGGGTCACACCAGACACTGAAAGCAAAGTTTCACATACGCTTGCCACTTACAGATATCAACACATTAATGATCAAGTAATATTTGGGTCTCGTTTGTTTGATCTGGATCTCCTTAACTATCATTTCTGTAGAAATATTGAAAATTCTAAAATGTAAACAAGACGTTTATAGTTTAAATATTCAGAATAGCAGAAAAGAACTGTGTAATCGATTAGCATGCTTGGTAATTATGCCACACATTACCTCAGAAATTCAGATTTATTATAAACTGCTATGATCAGGGAAGTGCAGGAAGTAAGTAATAGTAGCAAATATACTCATTTGACCCACAGTGCTTTGAACACACAGGAATTAGATTTCTGTATTTTACCCATCCACACACATGCACACTAGCGAAATCACACACCAGGGGGCAGTGAGCACACATGCCCGGAGCAGTGGGCAGCCCTATCCTCAGCGCCTGGGGAGCAGCTGGGGAGTTCCGTGCCTTGCTCAAGGGCACTTCACTCATGTCCTGCCAGTTCAGGATTCAAACTGACAACCTTCCAGTCACAAGGCTGGTTCCCTCACCACCAGGCCATGGCTGTTCCCATGATCTGTGTTAAGCATACTAACTCGTCTCCTTTAGCACAAAAGTGAGCATAATTATGCCACTTAATTATGTACACACAACAATACACAGTGGCACACTGAGTTTTAGTATTAAACAGTAGATTAAAGTGTTGTGGGTGAGGTAGTGGATGAGTTTTTTTGTTAGCTCCTCTCATCTGAGGAGCGGAATGATTATACACTTAGAGTGAACAGTAAAATTACAGAAGTAAAGAAAGTAACATCTCCCAAAAAACCATGTGCACTTAGTTTATTTACAACCACTGGCAAAAACCATCATTGTGAGATATGACTAACATTGGCATGTCCTCTGTTTTGGGTCTTGTTCTGTGCTGTCCTTCAGAGGTCAGCCTGAGCAGCAGCACAATTAGTCATGGATGACTAATAGCTTTACATATCCTTTTCTTACAAGACCCAAGAGTTTAGCATGGTACTGTATGCACATATCACAAGCACAATACCCACAGAGCAGGGGGTAAAATATCCCTTCTTCAGCAAAGACGAAAGTCGAACATGCTACGGATATGTATCTGCCTCGCAATGTAGACAACAAGACACAGACAGAGTAGGAGACATGGGGGAAGGTTTCCGGACAACCATACCATCAAAGGGCATCCGGTCATCACCATCATTATCCTCGTCAGCCAGGATTACTTCTTCTAAAAATAACAAAGCAGAATTAAATACTGGTAGTCTGGAGACATTTTATCTGAAAACACCGTTCTTAGCACTGAGATTCAATTATATACACATGTATATCATATATCTGAATATTAATTAACCCTCATATTAATTACCCATGGAATTTAATATGTGATACCTATTCATCGATTCTGTCCACTGATTTGTCTAAAGCACACTGAAATCTGCGTTCATCAATGTAAATTAGATTCTAATGGCAGCAGCATGCAACTGTCCTGCTCATCTGAGCTCCATGTGTTTCACAGTTTCAAGGAATTGTGCTCAAAATACACTATATGGACAAAAGTATTGGGACACCTGCTATAGTCATTATTCTTTTAAAATTAAGAGTGTTAAAAAGAGGCTATCCTTTGCTGGTTTGCTTTCCGGAGGGATGTCAATGAAAGTCCAGTCTTATGTAGAACTTGCTGTTGAAACATTACAGTTAAAGTAGCAGCATGACTTAATTTCGCCACCTTAACCAACATAATCCAGTGCAGTTTCCTTGATGGAAATCTATGGATGATGTCCCCTGAACTCACTAAAGCTCTTCTCAATGCTAAATACTGGAACGTAGAGACAACAAAAGCAGGATAACCTCTGTTTAATACCCTTGATTTCAAAAGAAACAATGAATGAGCAGGTGTCCTAATAGTGTGCATGTAAATGTACTGGATGTTTTGTGATTTCACAAGTGTTTTTTTGTGGTTTCCCTGCACATTCTGCACAGATTCAGAAGTGAACAATGTGTTCTGGGAAACCAGATCATGCTCTTTGATTTTAAGCATTTCTATTGTTTCATTAATGAAATATTAACACAATGTAAAGTGCTTTGTTTTCAAATATATTATATATCAACATTTCATATGATCCTGAAACTATTGATGTTTATTGTGTAAAAGCAATAACCGCCTACCTGCTTTACAGATCCATTCCAGATATCCGTTCAGCTCTCTCTCGATCTGCTGCTGCCGCCTCAGTTTCAGAAACTCGCTTCTGTTCTCAACACGCTCCCTCTCTTTAGCAAACTCCCTGTAACACACACACACACACACACATCTTACATCTACATCTGCAGCATTTACAGTCTTACAGAAGTTCTTTGGGTACTTATTTAGTCAGTACTAACAGACAGAGAAGGATCAGTTAGCATGCAGTCTCAAAAACAAGGATTGCATGATATCTGATGCATAATGTGCTTCTTTAATATACAATGCGAGATCACAGGCTAAGGCTGCTAAGAAACACTGGACTTCTGACCAACATCATCAACCTAGGTTTTTTCAGCCAAAAGGTTTAGATGGAACTTATAACTTTAAACTAATACTGAACATTCATTCAGATCTGTAAAGAATGCATTTATTTTGTTTGTGTTATTAAATGAAAATAAGTCATACCAGGGTTTCTAATCACACTGATTTGACTGTGTGAAATAAACAAAGATCCAGATATGTTCAAATCATCTTCACTGAATCAACATTTGTTAGTGATGTTAGCTTTGCATCTTCTCTTGTAAACTAAAGCAAGATCGAATGTAGGCTCAATATTCAATCCTTCCTTCTTGAATTCACAAACACATTGTAAATACACACTATACACAATATCAGAATCAGAATCTTTAGTCACCATTTATCAAGTATACAAGGAATTTTTCTTGATGCAGGTCTTGGCATAAAAATAAGTAAATTACCACTATTTTAAACAAATATAGCACAAATTAAAAAGCTACTAGGGCTGGGTGAAATATTGATTATATCAATATCAGGATAAGAGCTGATATCAGGATAATATAATTTATGTTGAGGTTTAAAATAACGTTCGGTTTCAATGTTGCAGATGAATGTTGCAATGTTTTTTTCTGCTCCCTCGCTCTGTTCTGCCACTGCTCTCAGCTCCTCCTCTACTCTGATCCTCTTCCCCACCATTCATGCTCTTACATACACACTATGAAAGGGGCATTAGTATGTTTGTCATCAAATTTCAGTACGTTAAATCTAGTAAAAACGACAGAAGATTTCATGGGGTGTCCTAATTTCCTAAAGTCATTGTATTTTAAACATCATATATTGTATTGTATGTTGTATTGTATTGTATTGTATAACTAAAATATATTGGAATACAATTATTGTGTCTATATTGACCAGCCTAGCTACCATTCATTCATTGTTACTGTTCAGTAAAAGTCCATGCTCTTACCCAGACAGCACACCCAGGACCAAGTTAAGCATGAAGAATGATCCAATAATGATGAGCGGAATGAAGTACATCCAGTTCCACGCACTGCCTGATGCATCGTTGCTCTGGAAGACAGACGCACACACACGCACACGCACACACACACACACACACACACACACACACACACACACACACACACACACACACACAGGTCTCAGAGGTCAGGCCCAGTCTTCTTCTGTCCAGCCAGTTCTCTATTACACTGTACAATCTTATGTGTACTGACAAAACAGTCTGCAACATTCAGTGTCTGACTTGCTGTTATATGTATATATAGACACATTTATCATCAAAAAATAGCTGCATAAACAGTTGCACCCAGAAGGAAGTAACCATAAATGATCAAACACTGATATAGCAATAATTATTGATCTGCACATACAGAAGTAGTGTAAGGAGTTGTAGAGGTTCCTAATGGTGTCCTGATAAGCAATCCCAAGCAGCTTGACTATTCTCATTCAGGTCCTGCAGATTGTGCAGTAGGGGTGGAATGTTGATAGCATGTCCAATAGCATCCAACCCATTTTCAATCAGGGATAGATCTGCTGATCAGACATTGGTATTGCATAGTATCTGTGTCTTCAAGGCGAGCTCTTTAAATGGCAGCAGTGTGCAGATGAGCATTGTCCTTTTGGAAATAGGGGCAGTAATCGCAGGACCTCATTTATGTGACTTTGGACTGTCAGTCAAGTGCCTGTAATGAAGACCAAAGGTGATCTGGCACTGAACGAAATTGCACCCCACACCATGACACCAAGCCTTCTGGACGCACGACAACAACCCGTTGTTCTTGGTGCTGACCACAGTGCTGCAACACACGGATTCATTGATCGTCTGCAGAAAGACAAAAGCAATGACCTGCTGCCATTCTGAATGACTCAATGGCAGTGGCATTTGCAATCAGTTGAGTCCTTCTGGGTGCAACTTTCCTTTGACCATGAGTGTAACAAGGAGAGAGTAAACAGGGAATAGAATAGAACCCAAGACCGTGCACTATATAGTGAACACAGCGTAGTTAAGAACGAGGTCCAGAACAGCACATTATTGCAATATATAATGAAATGAGCATAATTTCCACCATGACCATAAAGAGTGCAACTACTGAACAGGGTATAGTTCCAACATGGCTCAAAATGCACAATGTTGAATAGGGCACAATTTCACCATTACACACAGCCCCAAACTATTGAACAGGGCACAGTTCTCATGTGGCCCAAAAGTGCACTACACTTCCAGCATGGTCCCAAACACTGCACTATACAGTGAACAGGACACTGGTTTGAACACGACCATTTGTGTAACTGCTGCAACCTGCAGTTGCACTGTAAAGCAAACAGTCAGCCATCTTGTGTGGCAAAGCTCCACTGGCCGCCCCCGGGGAGGCGAGAGATGGCCTCAGCTAAACAAAAAAAAAAAAAAGAAAAAAGAAAACTAGCCCCAGAGCAACAGAGAGAAAACAGAAGCTGCTGGAACAGAGCTGTGGGTTCAGATTCCAGAGAGGCTTTAACCCTTAGAAGTGAGTGTAACTTTTAGTGCCTTTCAGCATGTTATTTAATATTCATGTAATCTCAACATCTGGATTAGTGTTCCATCTCCATGATTCCCAGACATTCCTGGCTTATTTACTTACAGTGACACAACAGGACAAATTTGGAAAAGTGAGTCGACGGAACATTCTGCATTCATTCTGAATTTCGTGTAACTGCTCCGTGGATAATCAAAGAGTATCCATTGTTTTTCAACAAACCGCTGCATAAGGGAATTGAACCATCTGGGAATGTATTCTTAGTGCACACGAACCGGAAAAACAGCAGAGACTAATAGAAGGAGAACAGAATAGGCCAACATCTAACTTTCTCAATCATGTCTCAACCCCCACCCCATCGTCCATCAAAAAACAACATATTCCCTCTTTTCTTTTACTGCAATTCCAGTCCTTTTTCATACTCCCTTTATCTCCTCTCTTTCTGTCACCATTTCTTTGTCCCTCACTCTCACCCATCTCTCTTCATTTCAATCTCTCATTTGTTGTCTCTACCTGTCTCACTTTCTCTATATCCTGTTCCTGTTTCTCTCTCTCTCTCTCTCTCTCTCTCTCTCTCTCTCTCTCTCTCTCTCGCTCTCTCTCTCTCTCTCTCTCTCTCTCTGCATGTCTGAGAACATCAACAAGTGAGAGCTCCTCATCCAGTGCTGTGAATAAAGAACTGAGCACAGAACACTGAATGGCACATTCTTGACATCATGGGTTCTACAAGCTAAATTCACACTTAGAAATGTATAATCTCCACAGGAAAAATCTGAAACTGTGTGTAGACATTCAACACTATTTATTGTTTGAATAATCGATGGAACAGGACATAAATGCAATAAAACACACCTGTTATACAGTCTATATACTCTGAAAATATACTCCTGAAGTTCCTACTCTGAATTTCTGCTGACTCTAGATGGTTGCAAACATCTAGGACAAGGAACTGAGGGAAAAAAGAGAGAGACAGAATTGGACATTAGTACAGAGANCTCTCTCTCTCTCTCTCTCTCTCTCTCTCTCTCTCTCGCTCTCTCTCTCTCTCTCTCTCTCTCTCTGCATGTCTGAGAGCTCTTGTATGTACTGCAGCTTTTGCAGCTTTTTTGCCCATTAAATTTTCATCGGTTTCTTCCTCAGCAGCTGTAAGAATCACTCCGGTTGAACAGGGCCTGATAAATATAGAGCCCCATACCACAGGGCCTGGCAGAAAAAATGAAGAGAGGAAAGGAATGAAAATGACAGGGAGGAAGTAAAGGGAAAAAGGAGGATTAAGGAGAAGGAAAATGAGAATCGAAATAACTTCGATTATAAATAATAATAATAATAATTATAAATATAAATAACTTCGAAATAACTTAATTGGCTTCCTCTAGCTGGCCCGCAAAGCCAAAAACTGACCAGCCATTCCGTACCTGATGGCAATGGTCAAACGATCCCACCATCCCTCAAGACGCAATGAAGAAAAGCACCTAGACTCTTTTCTGTCCTGGCACCAAAACAGTGGAATGAACTTCCTCTGGGGCTCCGGACAGCTGAGTCACTCACTGTCTTCAAATGCAGACTGAAGAACCAGCTCTTTCAAGAGCACTTAACACTTTAATGGATTGTAATTATACTGAATCTTGACATTTGTTATCGACAGCATCTAAGCCTCTACTAACTAGATAAGGATATTTCTGAGTCAACAGCAAAGCACTTTTGTAAACTGATCTTGGCAGCGAGATGTCTGCTAAATGCTGTAAATGTAAAGGTAAAGCCCACTTTAATATGCGTGCATACAACTCAAGAGTGGAGTGTTGATAGTGTGTCCAATAGCGTCCCACACATTTTCAACTGGGGATAGGTCTGGCAATGTGACTGGCCATGGCATAGTATCTGTGTCAGCTGCAGTATGTGGAGTGTTGTACTGTTGGAATAGCACAATTTTTCTGGTTGAAGGACCTCATTAATGTAACGCTGGGCTGTCAAAGTCCCTGTAATGAAGACCAAAGGTGGTCTGTCATTGTACAAAATTGCACCCCACATTATGACACCAGGCCTTTTGAACATATGATGTGTGACATCAAATTGTAGATCTTGGTGCTGACCACAGAGCCTCCAAACAGGGATTCATTTGACGTCTCCACCAAGACAAAAGTGGGCTGATTGAAGATGACCAGCTGGCATGATGCTATTTCAGCCATGCATTGCAAAACTATTTTTTGACAGTGGGTGTATGTGTTTTTTTTGGGTTTTTTTCTGAGCATATCTGAATTATTCTTTAAAAATGTCAGCCGCAGTGAGTTCATGGTGCATTAAGGAGTCCACATGGATGCACTATGCAGCGCTGCTGACATCACTGCCCTACTTTTCTCCACCGAAACCCCAGTGACCTCGGCAGTGGACACACCCAAGTGTGAGAGAGTGGGAGCTGGGGTGGACAGGCTGGCCCTCAGTGATAAGAACATGCATCCCACCACACTGGTGCTCACTGAATAGGTCTGCAGCCATAGATTTCGCTTACTTTGCACTCCCCTTGGTGCACAGCCTGTGGATTAAGACGGAAATTTGATGCTCCATTCGCCTACTTCCCCATCACTTTCTTTGTGTTGATATTTACAGCAGTGCAGATATTTCATAACCCACACTGACAGTGTTTAAAAAACTCCCTGTCAGCAAGAAAGAATGATATGGGCAGGTAAGAACTGAAATAGAACTTTTCCTGCAAACAAAGTTCATGTTTTACTCGAAAAAACATCTTAAAATACCAATCATCTCTCATAGAATGATTAGTGTACCACCACATCTCTAACCTGATTCAGAAGGTTGTAATCCTGGCTTGCACTCAGATTGAACTCTATACCTATAACAAGTGAAGGGATTTTAATAAAGTACAGAAAACTACTGTTGCTCTGACAGTGTGGGTGTTTTCACAATATGGACCAAGCTCCAAACCAAGGTTCATGATTTTGTTATCTAATCTAATTTAGCACTTTGATTCACTTTTACGATATACCTATACCATCTGCATGAGACGCATCCCTCATATACTGGACATTGAATGATTTATTGAGGGGTGTTTGTTGGAGGCTGATGTGTTGTCAGCTATAGTTAGATATAATTACCTATAATTGGTCCAAAAGTTCAAAACGTCTTTACACTTCAAACGAAACTAACTACGATTCAGTTTCATCTGGAATTATACCAACTCTTATGGTGGTCTGGAGCACCTTTCATATCATCTTCTTTGTCTTGTCTTAGTCCAAAGGTCTGGACCAAACAAGAGAGGTATTTGTAAGCAGTCTGATACTGTGTAGATACTGTTGACAAAACTGGCACAATACAGTAGCAATATTGCTACACAAGGTAAATGAACCTGAAAACATACGGCTCCCTCACACTCACAGAAATAAAGAAGAAAGGTAAAGCGATCGTAGCTGTAAACAGAAATCTGAACTAGCGCCCTCTAAGATCTTAGAACTGGATAGTCACAAACACAGCTTTACAACATGGACATGGCCCCACATAAAATAGGAGTGCAAAATAGATGTGTAAACAAATAAACACAGGAATGCAAATGGAGGAACAAAATCATAAAGGAAAATAGTGTCAAAAAAAGATTTAACCTTAAAATAAAGCACAATTTCTCTTTGTTTTGTGGAATATGAGAATACTTTTGCAACGCACTGAGACCTTATTGTCGTGAAGGTCTTATTTTCTTCCCAATCTGACTCTGTATCTTTGTACGTAGGGACAAGTACAGTATGTGTTGAATTGCTGTATAAGAACTAATGTCATTTTATTTTATTATTTTTCATTTATATTGCCCTTAAATTAAGTTGTTTATTCAGGCTTAGTACCACTAGTTGTGAGTGTAGCTGACCCAGAAACCTGGTCAGGCCTCTGTTTTGGTACTGTTAGCACACAAATGTTAGATAACTTCTCCACCATAAACAGTATAACAGTGTAAATAATTAGTGTCCGGACTGTAAAGTGGAATTCAAATGTGATTTTGAGGGCACTACAATCTTCCACAATTCACTGGTAATTTATTGTAAACATCATTTCTCACTACACAAGCACAATATGGACCAGAATGTAACTGTGTGCCTCATTACTAAGCAACGTAGTGTAACAAATGGAGCTGACAAAGGCCGTGATAGTTATGAGCTATCATATGAGCAGATAGTTATGATGTTTTCATATGTAAAGTTACTTAATTAACGGGAGGTTTATGTTAAGGATTATTCCATAAACAGCACAGCTTTACTAACTTTAATTCAGAATTCAGCTCATGTGGGTGTGTATGGAGCTTAAATACGGCTCATACACTCACGTTGGTTTATGTGAGTGGTGCTGATACACATGACTGATATGGAAGTGTCTGAATCCATTTGTGTTTCTACACTATTTAGTGAATTATAAAGTCTATCCCTATATAGTGTAATACTAATGAGGGAATAGGGATCCATTTCAGTCACAACAAATGTGTATAGCACCACATAGCACACAATTACTATGGCTAACTAACTTTGCGACCACAAAAGTGAGCATTATTAATGCAAGAATGTGCCTTTATTGCTACAGTGCATTGTGCTACATTGAGTTTAGTATAAAACTGTATAGAAAAGTGTGTATGACTGTTGTGGTAAGGTATAAAGATAGACCAGTCTTCTGACCAGCAGTGTATGCAGTTTATGCTTTCTATCTTCAACTTGTTTCTATATTGTGGCTCTGAAACCGTTCAAATGTGAATTAATTCAACCTGTAATAGGTTATTCTGTGCTTTCAAGCGAAGCATATTTTACAGGGCTTCCAACTCTCAAGCACTGGCCGTGAGACTCACACAATTGTCTATAATCTCACTCTCTTATGCCACACTTGTCAATTTTGACAGTTGTTATGCACTGACCCCTCATAGCCTTCACTCCCATTGCACTACATTTCACCAATTAAACCTGCAGGAGGGGAAGGGTACAGCACTGTCAGCCTCTCACTGTTAGACCCTGGTAACATTCTGCATTATATTTTAGAAATTCTAATATTAGCTAGATGATTAGAGACAAGAGAATGTTGAATTCTTAAAGAATTCTTATTTCATTTTCTTATTTTTAAGTGAAATGTTAAGAGAGATTAAGGAGCCTGTAGCTGACAGGGGTCTTAAAAATATTAAAATGACTAACCTACTATCATTGTTTGAATGTATTGTTGAGCATGTATTTATAAAACTAATGTTTTACCTTCTTTTGTCACACTCCCTCCTCTACTTATATGAAATATTTCATTCCTGCCAACAAACCAAGTAAGCACTATTTGCTAAAAGTGAATTGTGTGCAAGAAGCCAGTGAAGCAGTTGTTTGCATCTTTATAAAGATGTACCTGGCTTCCAAAAATGAAAAGAAACAAAAAAAGATATATATCACTCAGTATTTCACAAAGTTGCTTTCAGTTAGTGTAAGCTGGCTGTTGGTGGTCAAAGTGTTTGAAAAGCTGCTCATCTGGGTTAAAAAATACACGGTCAACCAGCTCTTGACCAGCATAGTGTGACTCAGTCAAACTGGTCATGCTGGTCATACTGTACAAAATTTTGATCAGCAAAACAGATTTAATTATATAAGCACAATATTCAAAGCCATTATTCTCAGCAATAAGAGATTTTTTTTTTTAGTAAAAAATATCTGTAACTCTTTTTTTGAGTAACAAATCATGTTAGAACAGGTGCAGAAAACATAAATACAGTATTGACTTACATAGTAGAGCAGGTCAGTCCAGCCCTCCATAGTGATGCACTGGAAGACAGTGAGTATAGCGAACAGGATATTGTCGAACTGGGTGATGCCATAATTAGGTCCTAGCCACTCCCCCTTACAGGTGGTCCCGTTTGGACAGAGGCGGGATGGTGGCTCAATTCCACACGGAAACTCCTCCCGAATTTCATCTATATTAAGCAAAAAACACAGGCACAAAATCAATCTTGTAGAACCACAAAAACCCATACAACATACAATGCCTATCAAATGTTTTTGGACAATGTCTTCAAACAAATGTTTGGATTGGTTGGAGCTCCATCACTTCAGAGAACACTGTTCTAAAGTCCAAAGTTTAGCAAAGATGAGCATGATTTATACCCTTCTTGCCATTAGGCCATTTGTTTTTTGAGAGGATCTAAGCGTGATGAAACTCTGGATTCTAGCCTTATCTACTAGTTAAGGATATTTTCTGAGTAAACAGCAAAGCACCTTTGTAAGTCACTCTGGATAAGAGCATCTGCTAAATGACATAAAAATTTGGCATTGAACATATGCTATGTGTTGTAGAAAGCAAAGCAAGACTGCAGTAAAGCTAGTTTCATGTTGGTCATTCATCCTCCTCAACACTTATCAAAAGATGGATTAAGTGGGGCAATTGCAGATTTGTGTTCAAATAATGGAAGACAAAAAGCTATACACACCATATTTACTGAACTTCTTCACAATCCTCTCTGACCTTCGGTTTTATATTATTTTATTTGAAAACGTTTGAGCCACAACACATCGGCTCTCACTTAATTTTCCCCTCCAACAACTAAGCTGCACAGTTAGGGACCATTGCAAAATTTTCGAACAAAATGAGCAATGAATAAAGCGTTTACATTTTCTCAAAATGTGACCTCATGATGTCAAACTAATGGGAAAATATACAAATGAATTCCTTTACTATATTCCTGATTTGACATCATTCATAGACTTAATCACTGCTTGTCTAAAATGAAAATTACTACAGTCAAGCAATTTCATATATAGTTCCAATCTGTGCTTACATAATCTCTAATGCTTCAAAGGCACAATACATGCAGGCCATAATGTTTCACAGGAGTGAATGGGTAGTGTATCACATTTGAAGCAGTAACAGTGAATTATTTTGGTTTTGTATAATTTTAAAAGTGAGAAAGTACCTTGTAAACCCTAGGAGAACCCTTAGAGATGAACACTCAGATAACTTTGACTAAAGTCTAAGATATTAATTAGTCATTCACAATCATCGTTAGGAAGGGCCATGTGATGCAAAATATATCACTCCTCTAACCTTGTCCCACAAATAGCAGCCAAGGGTTCTTCTATGTAGCTGCTTAGAACTCTGAAAATGAAAATGGTTGAGGCCCACAAAGCAGGAGGTTATAAGAAGATAGCAAAGCATTTTCAGGTTGCCATTTCCTCTGAAATGTAATTAAGAAATGGCAGTTTAATTGACCAGTGGAGGTCAAAAGACAGCTGCTTGTAAAATTGCTAAAAAGACAAATCAGAACTTGTGCTTGACTGCAAAGCGAGATTAAACAGACACTGGAGTTGTGGTACATTATTCTAGTTTTTATGAATATTTGTGTTATGAACAAATATGGCCCTTATGGAAGAGTCATCAGAAGAAAATCTCTCCTGTATCCTCACCACAATGTTCAGCAACAGAAGTTTGCAAAATAGCATCTAAACTAGCCTCATGAAAATAAATAAGGTTTCTGATTCAGGTACATTGTTTAAGATTCTGACACCATCATGCAATCCTTGATGGATGCTTGGTATCTGCAATTTGGTTCTTTAGTTTAGAACAGAAAATGGCTGGGCTAAATTTCTAACAAACCCTAAAGTTAGACTGTCACCAAACACAAATTTGTAAATACAAGCCCAAAAGCACATGTCAACCTGCTTGAAATGCATGCCGAACTTCATTTGTTTTGTGCAAAAGTAATATATGGAAAGATATGAACATTATACATGTACTTGCATAAAGTGTAAAATAAGGGTTTGTTGGCTTAAAAGAAAATGCTGATTCATTCAAGTGAACTCAGGATGTCCAACAAAAGGAGAAGAACCTACTAGTGATACTGTCATAGCAAGTGGTATGGAATTTGCCAATGTAAAACTCCAGGCCAATGATGGCGAACATGAGGATAGCGAAGAACAGCAGCAGGCCAATCTGGAGCAGCGGGATCATAGCCTTCATGATGGATTTCAGCACCACCTGCAAGCCTAGAAGAGAAAGAGCAGATTCAGTCATTTTCCTTATTATTTTAACACTAACATTTTTTTAACTAAATTACCGCTACAGATAAAATTACTTAACAAAGCTATACTAATTATTGTTGCTTGTTGTAGTTGTTTTATTTATTTATATCATTTCATTTTGAACAGATTGTTCTGACAGTTTTATTAATTTTATTTTTCCTTTACTAATTACTTTTATGTATAATTTCATAATTAAAGTCTTATTTTATTGTTTCTGCAATTCATTTTATTGTACCTGTATATTAATTGTCAGTAATTACTGTATGTGCTTGGCTACATTGTAAATGAGGTTCACCCACAAAGAGGAGTGGACTATTTTCATTAGTCCATGATACTTACTGGGAATCCCTGAGACCAGTTTAAGTGGCCTCAGCACTCTCACAGCCCGTAGCGTTCGAAGGTCGAACTGGGAACCCACAGTGGAGAGGATTCTACAAAGGAAAAAAAGGAACATTGAGCATTAGTACAAGATCTTTTTTACTCAGGAGATCAGCTTTTTGTGGGTTGCTTTACAGATAATGTCAAAGACAATCTATTTACTCTGGTGGCATACAGCTTTTAATTTTTCAGAATTCTGAAATTCAGTAAGGTCCAGTTAGCGAAAATGTCCTCCAGCCTAGGCCAGAACAGCAAAATGTCTATGCTGAACTCTACTTAAATACCCCTATTTAGGGTTTATTTCTATTAACGTAGTGGGGTATCATTTTTGACCCTGAAGATAACACAAGGGTTAAGAAATGATAGCTATCTGGGCTTCAAATTGAAGTCTAAAAGACCATAAAAGTTTCCTGAGATTGTTGCTGGGAAGATTCCTAGACAAATTCAAACCAGTATTTTATGAAAAAATACTTTCAGGATGGAATCGCAGGTTCCTAGCATGCATATAATAGGCTCTTCCACCTTTCCATTTGGTTTCTTATGGAATCACTAATCACTGGGTAATTCTTCTTTATTTAAACAAAAAAATAATGATGGGCAATTGCATGAACAAGGGCTTTTGCAATCAGTATTTACTGCTAAAGTGATTAGAATATCAGTGTATGCGAGGAAAATAATCATCTGTAATCCAAAAGTGGCCTTTTACCCGTTGTGAATTTAGATATTTGTATGAATTGTACCATGTTCTGAAAAAAAAAAGAAAGAAAAACTTATACTAATGCTACATTTTTGTGTTTTTGCTTGTGAGGACTGAACAAAACTTCATGTCTAAGAAATCATGTTGAAAATTGATCCAGAGTGTTTTCTGAGCTGAAAATAGAACAGCCCCTCCCTTCTCACTATCCCATACCAATATCTGGATCAATGATGTCATTAGCCCTACCCCCTCTCACTGATTAATCAGAGTCTGTATGCAGGTTGAGCATGTACATGTGGACAGAGCAGTAAATATACACTGGAAGCTCCTTTGGAATTTAAACTGGGATTTAATTACATTTAGAGTGAATTCTGAACTCTGCTGATAATTCATCACCACATTATTCTACAAGGTACATCTTGCAGTTTGTTAGATTATTCTGATCCTGAGATATGAAGCTCAGAAAAACAGCTTGTAGCTGCCCGCAAAGTGTGGATTTTGGGTTGTAAGACTTAACACCGATAAAAAAATGAATAAATAGATTTCCTTCACTAACAACAATGTGGCCAAGTGGACAGGAGTGGAACAAACAAGTGAAATGCCCACAAATTGATATGTAATAGGCTGCACAATTGCACCATACCTGTTTAGAAGAAGGTAACAAGAAAGACAGAGAGAGAAGAAAGAAAGAAATAACAGGAAGCAGCGAGGGAGGCTGGAGTGAATGGAAAAGAGCATAAGATGCTGACTGGCTGCTTTTATTCCCATCTTTCTCCTCTTCTATTTATAGAGCTGCGGTTCCAACACTACCGCCACCGTCAGCTCTACCTGACTCATTATATACCTCACCCTTTCACACACACTCTTTCTCTGTCTAACACACACACACACACACACACTCACCCACACACACGAAAACAATCATCTTAATGATGACAGTAGTGAACAGCATGAGTTGCAGTTTATTCCAGCAGGGATCAGTCCCCGAGGTGCCGGCGGAGACAGACAGGAAGCAGAGTTATAAACAGTAGTGTTGTATCGATCAGCAGGAAACAGGCTAAAGGGGGCTGTGATGCTGAACCATACCCCCACCCCCCCAAACACACACACACAATGAGACATTAGCAGGTAACAATACATATACTGTCAAGTGTGGTTTGAGATGGCAAGAAATTAATTTATATCTATACTTTATGCATCAAAAAGTCTTAATTTAGCCTAAATTGTTTTAAGAATGAGGAATATTACAGGACAGCCAATCAGAATAGGTTTCTGCGCATGAGCTGTGCATGCAACCGAGGGACAGAAAGCAACAGAAAGCAGCACTCTTCACACCTCAGGGCAATGACATGTTGTTGTGCTGTAAATTGCACCAACCACAGAGAAGATTAACATCCCAAGGGGATCAATATCCCAATCGCAGAACATTATGGATACAGAACTGAGAACTAATTAATTGAGGTAATCGGAATTTTCTAGCTATTTCCTATAACCTGCAGTCATATGTCGCATTTCAGGTACTGTACTTATGATGCTTTTCCACTGAATGGTACCTACACTACACTCCTTTTAGATTGTAGCTTTTCCATTACACAAATAGATTTTCAGTTGAGTAGGGACTAAAACTGCTGTGCTATGTGCTATTGTGTTTATGCTGTTTAGGTTGCTGTGTCGCATTGTGAAGCCAACAGAACGTCATTATTTGTTCCTAACAGACTTCTAAACTGTTGAAAGTACAAGATCCTTGAGGAACTTTTGGAGGTTCTTCAAATCGAGAGGAACATCTTAAGGTGCTGGAAGGAACACTCAAAAAACCCTTGCCCTTTTATTGAACTGCATACATTTTTGTCCATTTCTAGTTTTCTCCATCGTTTGAACAATAGACTAATAGAAATGCTCTAAAACTACTTGGAATAAAATGGTTGTCTCCTTTAAACTGACTGCTTTGTTTTTATTGGACAGTGACAGTAAATTTTTAAAACTTATCATGGTGATAAAGTAACACAAATATCCACCTGCCAAAGCCTTTTATTTTCAGCCCAACTTAGCAGAAAAGCATTAAATCAGTGAGCCCAGTGCTCAGCCTAGCTGGGCCTGCTGAAGGCCTTTGGGTTTGTGCGGAGAGAAAGCATGGCAGACCCTGGAGAGGACACTTTGGCACAGTGAGATTAGGGGGTAAAGACAGAGCTCACACACACTCACACTAGTGTTTACACTCCGTTCACAGGGAGGCACTCAGCTGGGAATCACCTGCCTATCCACCTTACACACTCCTGGACACATGCTGAGAGTGTGCATGAGTGTGAGCGCGCGTGTGTGTGTGTGTGTGTGTGTGTGTTTATACAGAATAAACAGAGCAGTGCTGAAGGAAACAACGGTAAATGCAGCCTTAGAATATGCAAATGGTCAAAATAATAGAAACAAACATATTTTGTTTTTCCCCTCAAAATAACAAATTAAAAAAATGAACGCAGGCACACCAGGCATGGTCATTACTTTGATTTAAGTGATTTAATTACTGTTAATACTTGAAATGCAGCAAAGAGTCTTTCAGTTTTTGTTTGGGGATTTTTTTTTTTCCAATTCTTCAATGACAAAACTTCTAGAGCTATTTGGATGGGTTTATTTTTACCTGGGGAGGTGGAATAATTTTACTACAGGACATCAAAAAAACTTATGGTAGATTGACAGAAAAAAAATCTCAGCATAATTGACTGAGATGTGAGTGACTACTCTCGATTTCACATCTCGATGATATGCAATCTTATAACCCATAACCCAAATTAGCAGTACATGTGGATTCTGTAGGCTACACTACAGATGGGTGAAATGGACATCATCATATCCTGATATATTTTAGCTGAATGGCAATATATGATGAAAAATACAATTTGGAAAATCAGAACACCCTTTTTTTACTATATTTAAACAATGAAATTTAATTTAATCTTCATTAACTCTGATGCCCCCTCAATAGTGTGTACATGAGAACACAAATGGGGGTGGAGGGGAGCAGAGTAGAACAGGAGCTGAGAGCAGAAAAAAGGTTTCCTCTAAACTGAAACAGATATATATATATATCTGTTATATTGCCTCAGCCCATATTGCATTCTGTTCATATCCCAAAGCTGATTCTTTCAGGGCTTTTCTGAGGTATGTCCACAGCTTTTCAATATTTAGTTTGAGGGACTGTGAGGACAAGGTGGCATTGAGGCAGATAATGTACCTGGCGGATGATATAAGGTCATCCCATTGCATTTGCTTTCAATTCTGACTTGTGCTGTTGTGTTGGTAGCAAATGTTATTTTGTAAGTGAAGTACCCCTCAGTGAAGAGTCTGAAAGCAATTCGAGGGGATGCATCATAGGGCTCCAGGAAATTGGATGGTCAACTTATTGTTCTCCATGCCTTCATGTGGATACTACTATAGCACACTGTTGGCAGCAGTGGATAGAAGAAGGCACGCACCCGCGATATGAAGGATCTGGGATAGCTGGGATACCCTCCTCTGTCGGAGGAGGAACCGACAGGCTGCCCAACAGCGACGATTGTGGACATTCAGTGAGCACTGATGCCCTGTTACTGCGCGTGCCATTGGCAGACAGCTGCACCACACGGGACTACAAGCACAAAGACTGTTACAACAACTGGCCTTAACACCACTTCATTGTCATCAAAGACTGCAATGGTGTCCTGCCAGACTGTCAAAGCGTCACTCAGAATGGCAGTGGGTCATCTTCAGTTACAAATCTTGCTTTTGTCCGGGTGGAGATGACCAATGAAACTGTATGTGGAGGCACTGTGGTCAGTGCCAAGATGAACAGTTGGTTGTTAAGCCTCACACATCCAAAAGGCCTGGTGTTGGGTACAATTTTGTTTGATCATTTGAGAATATTCAGGCTGCATGTGATGGAATATTGGAAGACATCATTCAGAACCTCTACAACTCCATGACAAGACTTTTGGCATGTTGCATTAAACCTGATACCACTAGACCAACCTGATACCACAAAGACACTACCGCTTTCTGTGTAGCTCAATAAATATTGATCATATCAGTCTACATTTTTAATCATTGATTATTCCGGTAACCTTTATTTTCCTTCCCAGTTGCATTACAATCTGAGACTTCCTTCTCATCTATTGATGATGAGTGTATGATGAAAAAGATCTGATTTGGACCACTTTTTACTGCTGAGTTAATATATGCAGAGGCATAGAATAAAAACAAGGCCATCTAATAAAAATATATTGTGTTTTCTCATATTTTTTTTGTCACACTACTTCCACACCTTTGTCCTCCCCTGTATCTTAGCTCTGAATATTAACATCCCCCATATAACTGAGTAGTTTTCTGAACATTACCCTAAAACATGTAAGTGCTGCCTCTGTCTCTGTTTACGCTTTAACGAATAAATCTCTGAGCTTGTTTTGAGGAAAGATGCTGAAGATTCTGCAGCAGCTGCAGACCACAGGCCCATCTACCTTTACACTGCAGTGCTATGGCAACCAGCAGTTCCTCATTCACACAGTTTCTACGGTTACCGGCCCGCTCTCATTCATAACAGTTTCCATGGCAACAGCCATCTTCCTCCATTGATAGAATCTCAGCATCTCTGCACTAGCAAGGCAAGGGGAGGGACCTGATTGATCTATTGCTTTAAAACATCTCCCCCTCCATCCTTCTGAATAACTAAATATAAACCAGGCTGACTGACACAGCCAGGGTGTGCATCCATTGAGGCCTCACCAAAACCACTCTCAGAAGGAGCAGCGCAGAATCAGAGAGCTTGTCACGTGCAAACTGGCACACACACACACTCATTCTTATGCATGCATGCACATACACTGGGATGTTTCCTGTGCATTAGCATGAATCCAACCTTCTGACACAATTTGTACATCACAAGATTGCTGTTACTATTTGTAGCATGTTTGTTTTGATTTAAATACCCAATCAAAGCATGTTTATCAACTTATGTTACAAAAATAAAAAAGATAAAATGATATCAGTATATTAGTATTCTGAGTTTGCAACTGCTTTGAGATTTGAAGGCACATTTATTATTATGACTCAACTTATGCTGACTGACTCAAAAAACACCATCCCCACTGTCAGGCATGGAGGTGGAAACATGTTTTGGGATGTTTCTCTGCTAAGGTCAAAGGATTGCTTCACCGCATCAATGGGAGAATAGATGGAGCCATGTACCGTAAAATCCCGAATGACAACTTCCTTCCCAGGAATTTTAACATTAAAAATGGCTCGTGGCTGGGTCTTCCAGCACAACAATGACCCAAGACATACAGCCAAGGCAACAAACCAGGGGCTCAATAAGAAGCACATTAAGGTGATGGAGTGGCCTAGCCCATCTCCAGACCTTAATAATAATCACCTATGGAGGGAGCTGAAGCTTTACGTTGCCAAGTGACGGCCTCAAAATCGTATTAATTTCGACATGATCTGCAAAGAGGAATGGACCAAAGTTCCTCTTGACGTGCGCAAACCTCATCATCAACTACAAAAAATGTCAGACTGCTGTGCTTGCCAACAAGGGTTTTGCCACCAAGTATTAAGTCTTGCTTGCCAGAGGGATAAAGTAATTATTTCTCTCTGCAAAATGGAAATAAATTGATATAATTTATACAATGGAATTTTCTGAATTTTAAAACAGCTATAACATCAGCTAGAGTAAACAGCTATATACCATCAGCTAGAGTAAACATCTATATAACATGAGCTAGAGTAAACAGCTATATACCATCAGCTAGAGTAAACATCTATATAACATCAGCGAGAGTAAACAGCTATATGACATCAGCTAGAGTAGTTAACATCTATATAACATCAGCTAATCATATATATAACATCAGCTAGAGTAGTTAACATATATATAACATTAGCTAATCATATATACAACATCAGCTAGAGTAGTTAACATCTATATAACATCAGCTAATCATATATATAACATCAGCTAATCATATATATAACATCAACAAGAGTAACCATCTATATAACATCAGCTAGAGTAATCATCTATATAACATCAGCTAATCATCTATATAACATCAGCTAGAGTAAACATCTATATAACATCAGCTAATCATCTATATAACATCAGCTAATCATCTATATAACATCAGCTAGAGTAAACATCTATATAACATCAGCTAATCATCTATATAACATCAGCTAATCATATATATATAACATCAGCTAGAGTAAACATCTATATAACATCAGCTAATCATCTATATAACATCAGCTAATCATCTATATAACATCAGCTAATCATCTATATAACATCAGCTAATCATCTATATAATATCAGCTAGCGCAGTGAGTTCTTTAGACTTCTTCATTATCAATCTCCCTATCAGACTGTAGGAGAAGCAGGTCTATTTATTGTTGTTATTCTTATTGAAAGCGAGCCAGATGAGGGAGTGAACGTGAGTGATATTTGTTGGATTTTTCACACAATTAAAACTCTGATCCAGTGTGGCTAAAACAACATCACAGGCTAAAAATAGCACCTTGTTTTTGATGCAGGAGCAAAACATTCCCACTGTACAGCTCTGCTTCCCAAAATACATCTGCCTGCCTTTCACTAATATACAGCAAGGTGGCCAAAACCTGAATCACTACAATAAAACACACACATACACACACACACACACACACACACACACACACACACACACACACACACACACCATGTGTGTGTTTGTGTATGTGTGTGTGTGTGTGTGTGTGTGTGTGTGTGTACATTATCGTGCCACCAGGCCAGAGGTGTTGAGAGAAGCAAAAATCATTTCATCTCTTCAAAAGTATCCAAGCTAAAAGACACATCAGTTGAGTTTGACACACACACACACACACACCAGAGAGGAGCACAGGGACAGCCAGGTGTGTGTGTGTGTGTGTGTGTGTGTGTGTGTGTGTGTGTGTGGTGTGTGTGAGAGAGAGAGAGAGAGAGGTGGAGAGTAGCCAGCATTTGAGAAAGAATACCTGAAAATGAGTGGGAAGAGAGAGCATTTGAGAGAAACAAATGTGAGAAACAGAAAGGGGAGATAGAGAGAAAGAAATGTCAAGAGAGATAAAAAGAGAAAGAGAAAAAGAGAAAGAGAATGGGAAAGATAGAACAAGTGAGAGAGAGAGAGAGAGAGAGAGAGGAAAGAGAGAGAGAGAGAGAGAGAGAGAGAGAGAAAGAGAGAGAAATCGAGGAGAGATAAAGACGAGCTTAGAGAATGAATACAAGAGAGGGTGGGGAAACAGAAAAGAGAGAGAGAGAGAATAAGCAAGAAAGTAATAAAGATGAAGAGAGATGAAGAGAGAAAGAGGGATAGACAGGAATGAGAGAGATAGAGCTTTGTGCTAGAGGAGATACACAAAAAGACAACAAAAAGAACAGAAAAGAGAGAAAAGGGAAGAGAAAGATGTGAAAGAAATATGAGAGAGATTAGATAGAAATAGAGAGAGTGAAAAAGAAAAGAAAGAGAGAAAGAAAGGTTACAGTGATGCAGGAAAGAAATACCACGTGATTTCTCCTGTGCATTCATTGCTCCCTCCCTTGGGCTTAGTATAGAGAGAGGGGGTAGGGAGAGAGAGAGAGAGAGAGGAGAGAGAGAGAGAGAGAGAGAGAGAGAGAGAGAGAGAAGGTAGAGGGAGGAGAGTTACGCAACTGGAGAAGTAATAGGGTTGGAAAAAATGGTGCATGAGAGCAAGAGTGGGGCTGAGAAGAGAGAGAGAGAGAGAGAGAGAGAGAGAGGAGAGAGAGAGAGAGAGAGAGAGGGGAGGGAGGAAGTGGAGCAGGAGCCCTGAAAGTGGAGAGACAGAGAGAGGCTGGAATCTCTCTCTCTCTCTCTCTCTCTCTCTCTCTCTCTCTCTCTCTCTCTCTCTCTCTCTCTCTCTCTCTCTCACTTACTTTCTCTTTGCTCTCAACTCTTCAGCTTCTCTTCCATTCCCCCCCCCTCTCTCTCTCTCTTTAAACACGTTTGTCCCTGTTTTCCTGGTAATGACACTGTAAAATCCACCCCCCCACCACCCCCAACCCCACTTCGTTCAGGTTTGATAAAGAAGCTCATTGACACACAGCCAGCCTGTCCCAGCTCTGAGCATGTGCAGCTGAGCATCTCTCTGATAATCTTTCCTCCTTCCTTTCATCCTTTCATCCTTCCATCCTTCCCTCAGTTGCCACTCTCAACTTCTCAGCTCGATTCAAATCTGAGCCATTTCCATAAGCAGCCGGACACTAGGTCAGACACATCCCATTCCTATCCATTTGACCTTTATGAGAATTATGTTCACAACAGCTTTTGTTGCAACTTGCTGATATCAGATGAATCCCAAATTGCTCCCTACTCCCTATGTAGTACATGGAAATAAGGGGTTGTGAATAAAAGTCTGGCCCCATCATCTAAGACCGATCTGAGATGTTACAGATGAGCTGGAGTGGAACTAATCATCCAAATTCAGTACTTGACTTTACTAATGCTTCCGTGGCTCAGTGCAATCAAGTCCTCACCACAATGTTCCAACCACAACATATCTCATGCAGCTGTAAAAAAAAGAGCAAACTATTTATTAATACCATTGGTTACAGCTTCCCAATCCAAACTGCATTTTCACACCTTTTTCAAGATACACAATACGTCATTCTGAGCACTTCAGTGACACTGACGTGGTGGTGGTATGTTAGTGTACGTTGTGCTGATATGAGTGGCTCAGACACAGCAGTACTGTTGGAGTGTTTAAACCATTCAGTGTCACTTCTGCACTGAGAATGGTCCACCAACCAGAAATATCCAGCCAACAGTGTCCAGTGGTCAGCATCCTGAGAGCACTGATACCGGACTAGAGGACGACCAAAACATCTACAAGATGTAGCAACTAGGTATGAGTGTCTGAGCCACCTGTACCAGCACAACACTAGTGTCAGGGTCACTGCAGTACTGAATGACCCACCACCCAAATAATACATAATCTGTAGTGAATGTGTGGGGTCCTGACCATTGAAGATCAAGGCAAAAAGTGGATGACAAGGAATTCAGAAAAAAAACAGATGGACTACAGTGTGTAATTATAGAACTATACAGTGCTTCTGTATGGTAAACAGAGCTGATGTGTGTAGAAACAAGGAGGTCATCATTTTATGATCGATAAAATGGTGTATATTACCATTTATGCTTTGTGTGTGTTACACTTTCTGTTCATTTGAGATTTGACTTGGACTCAATTGTATTGTATTTTTAATGACCAGAACGGCCATGTCAGCCTGTATCACAGTGATAAGGGACATTAAGTGACAGTACTGTTAAGAAAAACCCTGAACATGAAAACCTGTGCACCAACTCTTGTTTGTTTCTCTATTAAAGGTGTATTTCTGCTGACACAGAAAAACTAAACTATTTACAGAAATCACTGAAAGCCCAAATCCTGTTATTTGATGTGCATTTGCACATTTGTGTCAGCAAAGGTCAAAACTTGAAATAAACCAATGCATTCATTAGAATTAGAGTATATCACAAATGTTAAGTGCACAAATGTATATTTTTGGGCTGGACCTTTGGTGAGGTATCTGCTGTGGCTGGCTACAGTCAGAAGCCTTTGCTGATGGCACATTAACACTGAGACAGGCAGTGTGAAGAAAATGGCTGCAGCAGCAGCAGCAGCAGCCGCGGCACTCCTGCAGAGGCTGCTCTACTCTTTCCTGCAACGCTCACATACACACACTCGTATCGCCTGACCTACTTACACACACATCGCCTCAAACACACGCTCACACAGAAGCTCAGGAGTCCATGTGTGGAGTAGCTATACCTATATACATGCACGGACATACACATATTGCATCCATGTGGACATGCAAGAGCACAAGTGTGCACTCATTTACACACACGCACACACACACACACACACACACACACACACACACACACACACACACACACACACACACACACACAAACACTATAATGGACAAAAGAATTGGGATGCCTGCTCGTTCATTGTTTCTTCCAAAATCTTTCTTTCCATGTCTCTACTGTTCAGGGAAGGCTTTCTACATTTGAGAAGGCAATGGTGTGAAGATTTGATTGCAGCCACAACAGCCTGAATGAGGTCAGGATGCTGAATGGCCACCGCCCTACATCATCCCAAAAATGCTGGGTAGAGCACCTACATTCCAGAGAAGATGGCTCCACTGTTCAACAACACAATGTCCCTAGACAAGCTGTATAGAGCGCACCCAGAAAGTATTCTCAGGGCTTCACTTTTTGCACCGTTTGTCATGTTACAGCCTTATTCCAAAATGGATTCAGCTCATTATTTCTCCCATAATTCTACACACAGTACCCCACGATGACAAAGCGAGAAAGGTTTGCTTGAAATCTTTGCAAATTTATTAAAAAAATTATATATATATATATATATATATATATATATATATATATATGTTCCTGCTGCAGAAAAACAATTCCATAGCACTATGTTTCACTTTAGTAATTACATTGGCTAGGTGATGAGCAGTGCCTGGTTTCCTCCAGACATGATGCACGGATGATTTGTTTCTCATGGTCTGAGAGACCTTTATGTGCCTTTTGGCTGTCATGTGCCTGTTTCTGAGGAGTGGCTACCATCTGGCCACTCTGCTGTATAGGCCTGATTGGTGGAGTGCTGCAGAAATGGTTCTCCCCTCTTCATAGAGCAATGTTGGTGCTCTGTCAGAGTAACCACTGGGTTCTTGGTCACTTCTACCACAATAACTCAGTTTGGCCGGGCTTATATAAACAGGTGTGTGCCTTTCTAAATCATGTCCAATCAACTGAATTTACCACAGGTGTCCAATCAAGCTATAGAAACATCTAAAGGATGATCAGTGGGAACAAGATGCACCTTAGCTCAATTTAGAGTGTCATGGCAAAGGCTGTGAATACTTATGTACCTTATATTTTTATGTTTTATTTTTAATAAATTTGCAAAGATTTCAAACAATACATACAGCCGTTTTACTTCTCAGCTGATCTGTTGCTTATTCAGTCCCTCATCATTTCAGGACTTGGCTACTGCACCTCCCTTCTGGCTGGTCGTCCTCTGCATACCATCAGACCCTTGAATCTGATCCAAAACATGGTGGCCAGATTTGTCTTTAGTCTGTGAAAGTTCAGTCTTTGAAAGCTGCCCATCAAATTCAAAACTCACACTTGCCTATATAGCCAAAAATTCAGCTAATTCCTAGCTGATGGCAATTGTAAAAAAAAACAATCCAATCTAAAATCCCTTCAACTTCTTATACAGCCACACTTGACATATGATCCCTCAATATGTATGGAAGACAAGAGCCTACACTTGTCTCTCTCCTGGCACCAAGGTCGTGAAACAAAAACTTCCACTGGGTGTCAGACTGGCAGAATGGCTTATGGCCTTCAAACTGAAGACCATCTCTTTCAAGAGCAAAAGCATTCATAGTTCAAGGTTCCAGTTGCATCAGATTCCAAGATATCCAAATCTCTGTTGTATTGTGTGGAAATAGGAAAGACATCATATCCCCCAGGCACTGCCTAGACAAGGCCATCACACAGCTCAACATTCTAGCGAGTATTTGTGAGGAAAGCCAATGACTTTGAAGACTTTGAAGCAGTCGGGGTTCAGTAGATGAGACCATATGGAAGATACATTAATCAATTATATCAAGAGCCTGTGTTTACTACTCACTACACATGAAAACACATAACAAAACACACAGACTTTGTAATACAACCCCTAAAACTGCCCAATCAACAACAGGCACCATGCCCAAAGTGAAGCACTGGCTGGTAGCATCATGTGAGTATGCTTTGTTTAAGATTTTGACTTGCAACGTTTACTTTCAGAGCATATTTCTTGGCCACAGAAATTCTTACTGGGATGATATGGACCAATCCAGACAAATCTGATGAATTTTTAAGGGGCTGAACACTTTTTCCAGTGCACTCCATAAGGGAACTGTGGCTCCAGTGAACACTGTCTTCCTCAATTTCTCTTTCTCCAGATTCCATTCAAAAACTCTGCAGGACAGCTCTCCAGCTGACATCTCAGCCAGAACTGTACATGCCAACCCATGCGTTCTCTTATCTGAGTGTGTGTGGGTGTGTGTGTGTATGTGTGTGTGTGTGATTGGTGACATTTGTGCAGTCTTTGGCTTCATGTCTGCTTTGATCCTGCATCACCATGAGCTCATTATAGCAAGACAGCACACACACACACACGCAAACACACACACACACACACACACACATACACACACACACACATACTCACACACACACACACACACACACACACACACACACACACACACTGTACATAGACAGTGCAAACACAGTGTATACTGAGTATATGTCCCTAATCAACACAAACTATACTGTTCAAAACATGGAAACATATGTTTTATGAGTAATATTTGTTATTTTGCAGCTTTAATTCAGTAATCTAATGATAATCATTTAAAGGACAAGAATTTATTACATGAGAAATAATATGCTATTATCTAAAAGCTGCCATAGATCCCATAGAATTAATTTATTGAATATTTTAAGTTGCTGTTTGTATGCACAAACAGGAAGTCTGTGAAAATGCAGATCTACAAGCCTATTTACAACCCTGTAATTTTACCTCACAATGAAATGTTTGTCCTTCTATGTTGGAGGAAAAATTTACAATCCCTGCTTTGATTGGCTGATTTATGTCACCATGATGGCACATCAAAGCCATAACTTATCATAGCATAGCTTAGCATAGCATAGCTTAGCATAGCAGAGCTTTATTTGCATTATAACAAGGACATTAAATATGATCATTTTATTTATTATAATTAATATTATATTTAATAATTATTCCTACGTCCTGAGTTGTTAATTTTGGGTTAGCTTTTAGCCTAGCATAAATGCCCACTCTTTGCGTGGTACTTCTGAGATTGCTTTTTGTGTACAGCTTATTTTCAAAGGAGTTAAATTGAAGAAATGGTAAACACTAGTGCTGATACCAATTCGCTTCCCCAACTTTAAGTTTAGTATCCTCACTGAAGGTGATGCAATGATAAAAGTAGGGCTGGCTATCACCACTGATTTCCCAAATTGGTTTCGATTCACAAGGTCCCAATTCAATTAAATTTTTGATTCAACTCTATTTGATTGAATATCAATCAATTTAGTCATAATTTTCTTAAAATAACAAGGTTTTAACAGGTTTCAGCTCCACAAACAGCAGGGCTGAAATATGCTACTGGACTAGCTAGCATATACACTAATCAGCACCATTCACACTGGTCATTTCAAAATGAGTCAAAACGATTTTACTTATTCATACTATCCTCTTTGGGATCAAATCAACTGAAAAAATGAATGCTACGTCAGTCTTCTCCATATTGAGGCAGCAGCTGTGTTGTTGTGAGGCACAGTTTATCTGCAGCTGCTAAGAATTGTTATCGTGCATCTCAAACCTCCAAGCTTAATGTGAAAACAACCCTCATATGAGTAAAATGGGTGTTTTCACACATTTTCTATGCTGTCTCTTGTTACTTTTGCTTCTCTCACAACATTCTAAAAAATTATTTAATTTCCCCCTTTGGATATTTGATAATTTGACACTTCAATGTTTCTGATGGTATGCTTTTTTATGTTTCAAGGACAAAAACTCCATATTCATAGTATAAAAAGTTCATAGTTTTAGGTATTCAGACAGAACCATCTCCACATTTTGGGGTATTTTGCACAGTGTGTGCGTGTGTGTGTGTGTGTGTGTGTGTGTACATTAGTATTTATAGTATTACCTCAGAGTGAAAGAGTCTAATGGCCACCAATTTAAACACAACAAAATTAACCAGTCTGCAAACAACCTTTTTATGCAAAAATATAAATTAAAAACTGATATAGTATTGCAAAACATATGATGAAGTGCATTGATATCTTTAACATCCACAGTTGTACATTTGTATGGGGTGAAAAATAATACATTTAAAATCAGTAATATTAAAATCTCCAAAATGGAGACAGTGGTGAATTAATTGTTTATTCAAAATATTGTTTTTTTGAATTTCTACTTGTCTACTCATCCAGAATTATTTACACAGCTTAGGATTCAAACAGTGGGGAAAGCTCAAAAAATATATGACAATATAAAAACACTTGTCAATGTCTGTTTATGTTACAGACATTTTAGAATCATAGACACTGTAGTACATCCTGAACACATGCATCTGAAACTGCATCATATTAAAATCATTTTATACTTTCATTTGCAACTAGACTGGTTTGATATTGTTGAAAGTGATTCCAGAGTTTGTATGTGTACAGTCAGTATATATTACAGCTGGATGTGTCTGTCAGTGTCAGTATTAACATGGAGGAGTTGCTGCACAAAATATGCAACAAAATGTAAATATCTGTCTTAAACTTTTGCAAGCATCTTGATTATATATATTTGATATGTTTTATTTCAAGTCAATTACTGAGTCAGCATTTGCCTCATATAGACAAAGTTAATGTATTATTCACAAAACATAATGCAGGAATAGGAAATTGCAGTCCTCGAGGGATAGAGTCCTGTGGAGTTTTGTGCTTTTCCAGCTCAAACAAACCTGATTCAACTCACCTGTTAATTGCCAGGTATAGAAGGTCTTTTAGGGCACAAAAAGTAAACTCAAGGACCGCGATTGAGAATCCAGGACTCAAAATATGACATTAGTCATATCTGGAAATTTCTTACTTTTCAATATTCTGACAGTATTAAAGTGGTCCCAATACAGAGAAAAGACACTCCAGATACGACATCATCCAATGCTGTGACTGAAGAGTATCCACCATGAATTTCATCATATATGTGTCATAGTTTGAGATATCCAGACAGAACTATCTCCACATTTGGGAGTATTTTGCATAGTGTGTGTGTGTGTGTGTGTGTGTGTGTGTGTGTGTGTGTGTGTGTGTGTGTGTGTGTGTTTATAAATGTATTAAATGTATTTATTTCACACTCACCCGGTAAGCACCACTACAAAGTCCATCACGTTCCAGCCATTGCGGAGGTAGGAGCCCTTATGAAAAGCAAAGCCCAGAGCCAGGATCTTAATGCCAGACTCGAAGCAAAAAATGCCGATAAAATAGGGTTCTGTGTCATCCTGAGAGAGAGAGAGAGAGAGAGAGAGAGAGAGAGAGAGAGAGAGAGAGAGAGAAAGAGAATTCAATATCCCAAAGTAATTCACTTGCTAATCTTCAGTAACCACTATAAAACTTGCTCAACCACTGTTATATGGTGACCAGTAGGTCATGTTTCCCCAAAAAAGATTGCTTTAACTAGTGTGTTGCTAACTTGACCATGTAAAGGGCTTTTATCTTTTTTTTTCTTTTCCTTGACTGCTACGTTTGGATAAAGAAAGTTAGTTTGACCTCTCCTTTGTCAGGCTCCAAAAGCAACTCAAACTGGGTTATGGATATTTGAGAGAATGTGAAATTCTAAACATCCTGTTTCAGCTTCTGTTTCAGCAGTGAAAAAAGGATCAGTTCTGCTGTGAATAAATGTAATGTTTATTACTGACATAAACACAAATATAACAATTTATATAACACTTTTTTTCTGTACATGCTTTAAAATGAAGGTGATTCCATAAAAAATATCTTTTGTAAAAGAAATGGGAATGGAGAACCTACACATTGATAAAGAAATATTTTTACGCTGCTTTTGTTAAACATTTAAAAGGTTTGCCACACATTTCGTTTATAAAAATGGTTCTTTATTGAACTAAAATTGTTCTTGTATGTCATCAAAAACCCTTGCCAAAATATGTATTGGTTTGGTTTGATTTCAGTACAGCAGAAATAATACTTTATAAAATGGTTAGTTCATATTTTTATTCTTATTTTTAGAAACCTTAAAACTGGGCTTCCTAAACCTTTACATGTGGATTGGGTAGTGGTCAAAGATGTGGGCCTTGCCGTTCTGATCCTCAGCTACTGAAACTGGTTCTTGGGACATGGACTATTACCTCTCTTGTGGGAAAGAGCCACTGGTCCATGAGGTTGAGCGGTACCAAATATATATAGTTGATCTCACCTTGACACACAGATTCTGGATTTGCTCATGAAGAGAGGCGTAAGGCAGGAGTGGGCTTACTTATAGCTCCCCAGCTCTCTGTCTTTCCTACGTCTTCAGACTGGGGACTGGGCTCTGACTGTTGTTTGTGCACCAAGTACCTGGTCTTCTTAGTGTCCTTGGAGGGGGTGCTGGAAAGTGTTCTACTGGGAGATTTCAATGCTCAGGTGGGCGACAACCTGAAAGGGTGTGAGTCGGAGGAATGGCCTCTCTGATCTGATCCTAAGTGGTGTTTTGTTATTGGATTTCTGTGCTTGGTACGCTTTATCCATAATGAACACGAACATGTTCGAACACAAGGGTGTCTATAAATGTACCTGGCATCAGCATATCCTACGCCGCAGATTGATCATTGACTTTGTAGTTGTACCATTGAAATTGCGGCCATGTGTTCTGGACACTTGGGTGAAGAGAGGAACTGAGCTGTCAACTGATCACCACCATGTGGTGAGTTGGATCAGGTGGCGGGCAAGGATGCTGGACAGACTCAGCAGACCTAAATGTGTGATGAGGGTCTGCTGGGAATAGCTGGCAGAGGAACCTGTCGGGAAGGTCTTCAATTCCCACATCTGGCTTTGACTGCATCCCTTGCGAGGGTCCTTGAGGGGGTATGGGAGTTTGCTCAACCCGTCCACATGTGTTTAGTGGACCTGGATAAGGCATTCAACCATGTCCCTCAAGGACCTTCACATTTCCTTTACAAACAGAGCAGGAGATTGGTTTGCATGGCAGGTAGTAAGTCAGACTGGTCCCAGTTGGAGTTGGACTCTGTCAGGGCCGTTCTTTGTCACAGATTCTGATCATAATATTTATGGACAGAATTTCTCTGCATAGCCAAATAACGAAAGGTGTCCTAAGGATTACACATCTGATTTTTGTGGGTGATGTCGTCCTGTTGTCTTCATTGAGACAGGACCACCTGCTCTCACTGAATCAGTTTGCAGCTAAAAAAAAATCTAAGACCATGGTACTCAGTTGGAAAAGTATGGAATGCCCTCTCTACGTTGGGAATGAGTTCCTGCCTCAAGAGGAGGAGTTCAAGTACCTCAGGATTTTGTTCAGAGTGAGGGAAAGATGGAGCGCTAGGCTGACAAGTAGATCAGTGCAGCATCTGCGATGTTGCAGACTCTAAACTGGTCTGTTGTGAGGTAGCTTAGCCAGAAGGCAAGGCTCTCAATTTACCAGTCAATCTACGTTCTGACTCTCACCTATGGCCACGAGCTTTGGGTAGTGACTGAAAGAATGAGATCCTTTGTACAAATGGCTAAAATGATTGCTGGACTCTCCCTTAGAGAGTTCAGTCATTCAGGAGTAGAGCCGCTGCTCCTCCATGTCAAGAGAAGCCAGATGAGGTGGTTTGGGCATCTGGTTTAGAAGAGTTGGAAGGTTGCTGGAGGTTGCTGAGGAGAAAGAGGTCTGGACCTCTTTGCTTAGGCTGCTGCCGCCACAACCCAGATAAGCAGTAGATGATGGATGGATTATTATAAAATAATAAAATAATGACTTTGTTAAATTGTAACGTTCAGGATGTAAACACTTACTGTTAGACCATGTAGTAAGTGTACAAAGCAGTGTTTCTCATCCCTGGTTTTTATGCTCCCAACATACCCACATCAACTAATCAGCTCATTGACAAGACTTTTCAGAGCAGGGGATGTGTTAAAGCTGGGAAAACTCTAAAATGTGCAGAGCAGGGGTGCCTCCAAGACCAGGGTTGAGATCTGTTTACATTCTATATATATGTGTATGTATGTGTATTTTGTAATCTATTTTTTTTTTTTTAATCTATATTTTTATTACGAGGGACAAGTACATAGGTTTGTTTACTTAACAATACAAGAGTGTTCACGTAACATGACAGTAAACTTGATTTAATTTGACTTTAGTTTGCTTTATCTGAGAACATTTCATAGCACCTTTCCCTTTTACGAGTGTATGTTTAAAATAATTTAAGCCCATACGAGCAGAACATTTAGGTCAGTGTTTCTCAACCCTGGTCATGGACGATCCCCTACCCTGCAATTAAAAAAGATAATAATATTAGAGCTTTCCCAACATCTGATTTAACTAATTACCTCATTAACAAGACCCACAGAGTTGTATAGGGGTGTATTAAAGCTAAAACATTCAGCGTAAGGCTGCCTCCAGGATCAGGGCTGCAAAACACTGGCCAAAATCTGGAGTGCACGACTACATTATCAAATATCAGTTTGAAATATTAGTTGAATCTGAACATCTGCTCAGTGCTGTTTTAAGTGATCTTCCAATACTGATATGGTTCTAAAATCATGCATCTCTATGGAAACAAATGCTGTTAATATCTGAATTTAAATTAAAATATGCATGTAATTAATTGTGTACTCCTGAATTACATTACAAAATATAAACCACATTAATAGCAAACTGACAGCAGTCTGTAAAGGTTAAACAGCTCCTCTGAAGAAAGTAGAAAGTGTAAATCAGGCTTAATCTGATTCACATTTCTAGATTTTTTTTTTCATTTACAATTTCCAAGAGCCAAGCTCTTCCTTTTGCAGTGCAATAGATGAATGAAATGCTGACAGAGAGATGTGACAGTTAGCCAACAATGGGAAAAAATAGCATTCTCAGCATACACACACACACACGCACACACGCGCACACACACACACACACACACACACACTTAGAACTCACCAGGCGCTCGGACATGGGTGTCTTGTCCCCGTCAGGCAGATGCTGTTCCAGCGCAAGGACAATGCAGTTTGCAATAATGGTGGCCAGGATCATGTACTCAAACGGAGTGAGGGTCAAGGGTTAAGGAATAAGACATAAAGCAACACATCAAACATACCCATCAAACATGACCCTCCCAAAAATCTCATTCTAATAACATTCAGCTTGAACTATGCTATGGTTTTCCACAGTTTGATCTGCCACTTTTAAAGCAGGACTTGTACAAGTGAACAAATTTAAGGCCTTGTCTTGATATCCCACAATCAATTATTTTTTGCCACTTAAAAAATAAGGCATCCGTTTGTGTGGCACCCCTTTGCAAACAATGCTCACAGTCTGGCCACCCCATGAAAATTTTCTGGCACTGCCGCTGCCTGCAGCTCTTCAGTATGTGGCTGATCACACAGAAAAAAACATCTAAAAAAACAAAGCCGGATTGCTTTCACACATATCTTGTTTGGTCCGAACCAAAATAGCAGGTGTGAAAGGAGCAGCAGATCACAGTGCAGCAGTATGAGTGCAATAGACCACAAATGCAATTCCTGTATCTACTGTTAGTGCAACCCTTATGTATTAACTAAATTCACTAAACTAAACTAAATTAATCTGAAGGTAATCAGCCACACTCAATCCACCATGTGACATGCTTGCACTTAACGGGAGATGGAATTTGGCAGGAAGGCCAACACCAGGAAAGTCACAACACCTGGAATGTCGCATTGGCAACACACTGGTGTTAGCCCCTCTACAAACCAATCGATGACCAGCGGAGGGAGATGAAGCCCACGTATGTGTTAACTGTCCAAAAGTACATATCAATGTATCAACAACACAAACCTTGGTTCAGACCTTGGTCTGGACTTTCAGGTGTGAAAATGCCCTTAGATAGTCTGATAACAGTCTGATAGTCTGATACAGCCCAGTCTTTTGTAAAGCCGGTCCCACCTCACAGCAGGAGCTACAAAAGAATGCATTTGAGGGCAGAGCTTGTGCTCTCTATATCAGTGGCCCTGAAGGTCCTCCATAAGTCCTTACAAAGACAAATGCAACCAAATCGCCATTTGTGATGGATACAGATGAAAATGTGCCTGTGCATTGAATACACACATACACCCTAGTAAACACACACATAATGGGTAGCCTCCACTGTGGGCGGTTTGTGGGTTAGGTGCCTTGGATGAACTTCTTTTCACATGCTTACTTCCAGGCCAGTGTTGCCCTCTCAGCTTGTAAAATGCATGTGAAAAGCTTGTCATGTAGCACAAATTCCACTTCTCGATTGTAGGTAGAGCCAATGAACAAAACACACAAATTCTTCATATTGCTGCTTGAACATCTGCCCCTAGAATATCAACATATTCACATTGGTCATGGTACAGCAATTCTGTCACAGGATGCTTACTGGTGGAGCAATTAGATGGCATCACTTCTTAGTTAAGTCAGCCTCAAAGCCCAGTCATGTGTTGGCTGATCAACTTCATTTGAATTCGAAACTGTGAAAACTATAATGTTGACCTTCATGCAGCTGATGCAGTATGTTGATCTGCGCAAACAGTGTCCCGGTGAAGCATCTAATACTGTTTATATGCATAGCTTACTCACCCTTAAGTGCTTGTGTATAGTGAGCCAAAGACGCATGTCAGGTTAAATCACACAGATCCAGGCCTGTGCTGGATCTAGCCACACACATCGCATCACTGGAGATTAGACCCATGCTATCCACTCAAGGAGCATGTGGCTAATGATGAGCCATTTAAAGCCAGCAGAAACTGCCTGACTCATGTTGTTTCTCACACACACACACAGTACCCTACAGCATAAACGCACACATTACTTCAGCATGGATACATGTTTACCGCGCCGCAGGCTTTACCAGCCAGGCCTGTGTGTGTGTATGGGTGACTGAGGCCTGCTGTGTTACCATACTGTGTTACTACAGGGTTTTCATTGAACAGGCCAACTGACCCTTTATATATATATATATATATATATATATATATATATATATATATATATGTATATATATATATATAAATTGATCATGCAGATGCCTTTTCTCCCTAGAGAGGTCACTCAGGTGCTCATTCAGTTTACTCTTGTTATTTCAAGACTTGACTACTGCAACTCCCTCCTGGCACGCATACCATCAGGCCTTTCAATTCATCCACAATGCGGTAGCACAGCTTGTCTTCTATGTTCCCAATTTCAATCCTGTAACTCCTATGCTGTGTTCTTTTCATTGGCTTCCTGCAGCTGAACATCAGATTCAAAACCTTGTTGCTGGCCTACAAAGCCAAAAATGTACCAGCCTCTCTGTACATAATGGCAATGGTCAAAACCCGGTCTGTACCAAGAGACTTTTGAGCATCAGGTACAGGTCAGCATGACCCAGCATGGCTAACAGTGGAAAGAACTTCCCCTGGGTCGCCGAACAATGTAGTCACTTACTTTCTTTTTAACTCACTAAAGGCTTATAATTATATAAGCAAACATATTGTCATGTAAAAGGGAATGGAATGGAAGCAAGGACAGCACAATGCTTTTTGTCTGCCCCACATTCAAAACAGCAAATGAGTATGAGGTTAGGACGATGAGACTCAGCTACTAGAAGTGATATAATGTGAACAAGGACTGAGTTTAGGCACGTTTACCAAAGTAAAGGTGGATTAATGCAGGTGCCAGGGCCTGCCAGGCTTACCTGGACTAGCCCTAACCCAAATACAGAAGGGGACATTCACCCATTACCTAGCTACTGTGAGTGCATGTATTTGCCTTTGGTGGATCTATCATGGAAAATGAGAGCACTGCAAATTTTCATTTGTATCAAGCAAGTTGTAGCATGCCATATTTGCCATATTTGACACTGCATGTCCTGCAATGTGACCATTGCACACAATGCGATGATGGTGCAGAAACAATATACTGTGCAGCTTTAATGGCTATTGTTTGTCGAATTGTGATTGATTGTTCAGACCTCCAGTCCAAATCAGATTTTTTGGCCTATGTAAATTGTATCCAGATTGATTTTGTACAGTCTGGGCATCAAAAAACCACATGAAATCTGATTTGTGAAAATCGGATCCAAACCACATCTGAAGGTAGTTGGAGTTGCACAGATGTGTCTCTGTCTGGGCACTCTAGACACTCCAATCAGATTTCAAAGTGTCTTTTGCGTCACTCCCACCATGGCAAATAATGACCATGTTAAATCTAGAGTGTCAGAAGTCCAAAGATCCAAGAAAACCATGGCACCAGCATGGCTATGTAGTTAATGATGCCTGTGTCATTACCACAGCAACCCATATAAATAGGTTTGTGATGTCTGGGCAATCAAATCCAATCTGATCTCTTACAAAGTGCCGACAGTCATCTCAAACAGTGTGTCAAACAGAAACCCATAGAAGCGCTAAACAAAGCCACTGATACTCTCTAGTGTGTGTGTTTTTGTGTGACCGGAAACCTAGCTCAGCACCCTCAGCCTCACCACTCCCCAGAAGTGTCTGGCAGAATGGAGAGATGAAAAGAACGAGGGAGCACTTCTCTCTGGTAGGATGAATGAACGTCCGGTCTATCCGCACTGGCTGCCAGTGTGTGATATGGCCGTGGTGTGATGTGACCGCTGCACAGTGCTTTGAAAGGACCCCCCCCTCTCTACTGATGTGAAAGGCGTGTGCTTAAAGAGTGCATGAATATAAGAGCACTGCTGTGATCTGCCGAAAGTCTTCAATTATAAATCTCCCTCATCTCCAAATTATAAATGGCAATGGCAACAACACACACACACACACACACACACACACACACACACACACACACACACACACACACACACACACACACACACACATTTAAACATATTTAAATGCATGGACCTTTCATCTTCATTTGCAATGTTCTTCGGAGGACACGCCCGACATTTACTATTATTTAAAATGTCTAAAATCCAAATCAGGTGCATCATCAGGCATTTAAGCTTAATCCACACATATCCAGATATCTTTTAAATAAATTTCCCCATTCTGTAACAAAATGGGACAAAAATGCTTGCCTGAGCATGCTAGCCCTGTAGGGAGTGACAGAACATCATAGAGACATCAAAACATTCTGAAGAAGGAAGAAAACGCATAGATTTAATCCCAATTACACACTGTTCCCTATGTAGTGTACTATGAAATTATGGATTTTAAACCAAAACAGAGCATTATATATCTACATTAGAAAAGTGTTGACATTTATTCATATTCAGAAATCTGTTGCAGTTTTAGCACTACAGTAGTTCACTATAAAAGGTGGAAGGAGTTAATTGAGATTCTGCCAGATAAATATAGTTTTGTGATGTCCCAGACCATACAACTTTGATCTCAGTCTTGTAGTGCATTTTCAGTGACCAAAAAAGGAGTTTTCATGTGAAAATGTTTTTAAAAATATACAGATACATGCAGACATGGCTTCATTCACCAACCATTCGTAAAGCATCATTGTAGAAAGATGTGTGAGTGGCGCTGTGCAAGACGGCTGCCTCCAGCAGTAGCTCCCTTTTTTTTAGCTCTTTTCTGCCTATCTTCTGCTTACTGTACTGTACTGATGCTGCTACTGGAACCTTAATTTCCTTGAAGGAACCCTCCCAAGGGATCAATAAAGTTCTATTCTATTCTATTCTATAACATTTTACCTTAAAATAAATTATAAAATTTGCTTAACACAATCATGTTGATGTTCTTCTGACAGTTAATAAGAAGAATGGTGTCTCTATTATTGCTACTATGGACTCGGCACACTGCTAACTGCACTATAGCTGGGTTTCCATCCAAAAGTTATGCACAATTATAAAAAGTCAGCAGAAAAAGCAAAATATGCCATGTTTCCATCAACTACCCTTAAGAAAAGAAAATTTAGACAACATAGGCTACCATGAGTAGGAGCAGAACTGAAATAAGTAAAACTGAGAGATTTAATTCAGCCTTTGTTTAAAGCAGAGAAGTTGCCACCTAATGGACATTAAAATTTCTGCTCCATCCTAATGACCCACACTGTAAATCAGGTTTTTTTTATTTAGTGGATTTAGTGAATCTCATGAAAAGTGGGATAGCCAACCCCAGTCATATTAAGTAAAATCCTGTGAGATTAGTCCACATGTTTCTTTCACTTACTGCAAATTTTGTCTTTCTCAGCTTATACAGAAATGCATGTGTAAAAGCGTGTCTTTTAGGGGTGGTTCATTTATAGGAAGATAGCTGTTCACAGTAGCAAGCATTTTGACCAGGCATGCCCAAACGCTTGCATACTGCTATATATAGGCATGGGCAGCAGCCTGTAGACTGGGGCAATGGTGTTTCTGAACCATTTACACTACAAGTGGTCATCACAGGCGCCTGTAGTGATTGGTCGGATTCCATCCCCAAATACAGGCACATAAACACTGCACTTCAGAGCAGCCAGTCATCAGAGAACAGACACAAGAACGAGGCGGCACAGAAAAGAGAGTGAGAGACGAATGACAGCAGAAAAGAATGACATGAGGGGAGAGAGTGCTTGACTAATGTATTCTGACTGTGTTCTGATGACTAACCCTCATAACACTCTCTCTCTCTCACTCTATCTCTCTGTCTCCCTCTCGCTTAGTCTCCTGCTCTCTCTCCAAGCTCTCTGCCAGCTCTCTTGTTTCCCTACATCTCTCCGTCTCTCCTCTCCATCCCTCGCTCCAGATCTCTCGCTCAACCTGCACATCAATCATCTCTCACCATGGGCCCTGGCTCCGTTAGGCTGAATACAGTCTGCACCGTCAGCAAGAAACACACACATACACACACACACACACACACACACACACACACACACACACACACACACACACACACACATGCACTTCTAAAGGAATGAAGACAAGGAGGAGAAAATGGTAAAAAGGGCAAAAAGCCTTGACATGTACAGAAAATCTGAGACAATCTGGAAGAATTCAGTTTAACAGGTCTAGTTCTAATGAAACAAATAAAGTGGAAACCTGTATTTACTTTGGCATAATTAGAATGAATAATGAGAGTAAAAATGACTATGCATGCACAGAAAATCAGAAATCCAAAATTATTAACGTTAAAAATGGCAAAAAAAAAGCATTTACAGCCATGAAAAGTCTGAATAATTTATACTGAACAATGACATTTATTTTGTTTTTGTTTATATTTTCTGATTAGTTTCTGTTTTGTTTGATGCTTTACTACATTTCTATTGCATTTTTTGTGCAATTTATAAGCTATAATGAAAATGTGAAAATATTTCTGTAGTTTGATAATAAAACAGGTTTTATTTGTAAATAAAATAAATTCCAACGATATTTTTGATGATGCCAATCAATTCTGAATTAATTTTCAGGTATTTTAATTGAGTGAAAGTGTGTCTGCTGGAATGATACAAATGTTCAATAAATAAACTGTAGCCATTGTTTTTCTTTTTGAAAAATCAATTAAGGTTATTTAATTTATGCACTGGTGAAAAGTTTGGCAAAATATTTCATTTTGTTCAGTTTTCAATTTTGTGCATCCTAAAAAGTGACAAACCATTAACCTCAAACACTGCTGTTCCTCTTTGAGAAGAACTTCCACCAGAGCCAAAATAGAACTGGGAAATGGGCCAATTCCAAAACCACAAAAAAACCCCATAACAGTCTTGCACTGGTCAATGCTGGTGAAACAAATGCAATGGCAACTTCAGGAGAATATGGTGTTGTTGATGCAGGAGAGAAACTCATCATCTCCAGACTGTAGTTATGGGAATACAGGTCACTGTAGCAGACAGGCCTGTAGAACGCAGCTTTTCCTGTGCCCCCAGAAGTGCTCAAACTCTGCACATGATGGCATTAATGGAGGGAGGACAACTGGGATTCCTGATAGGCTAAAATCTAATGCTATCACCTCTTCTCTCCATCAAAAACCAACTGGACTCTCTCAACCGAACCAAACTGCAGCTAAACTCACATCAAGAGAAAGTACTAGATTGCTTTTATTGGTAAGAGATCGGTTGGTGCCACAATCCATCCAGTAAAACTGTTCTTATTGTTAAAATACATTTTGAAGTAAATGAACAACATTGTAAATATGCTTGTAAACCTGGATCTGAACATTTCTCATACCAACCAGACTTACAATACCGATGTCACCTAATGCCTAGTGATACATAGCCAAACTGCTTATTAACATAAACATACAGTTATTTAACACATTAGCACCCCTCATGAAACCCTTGGACTTTTTAAAAACATATTTACACATACGATCTTAATTTTAACTATATTGAGAAATGGAAGTGATATAACTAAACACTTAAATAATGTCAATCAAATGTTTCCTATAACTGTCTACCAGTCTCTGACATCGACTGGAGGAAAGATTTTCCCACTCCTCCATGCAGAATTCTTTGTACAATCTGCCCTACATTTTCCTCAGGTCCCTTCTGATGCAATAAAGATGTCACAGTGGATTCCATGATGGAAATTTTTCCAGACCCAAACCATGACACTTCCACCACACAGTTGGTATGAGGTTCATGTGCTCAAATGCTACGATTGGTTTGCACCAATAATGTCTTGTTACTGTGCCAAAATAATTTCACTCTGGATTCATCTGTCCATCTGTCCATCTGTTCATCTGTCATCTGTTCTGCACCTGATTCTGACTATATAGGCCATAATTTGCATTTGTATTAATTATGTTTAGCAAATGATAAAATACATTTCTTCAGTTCACTTAATATTAAGTTCACTCCCAGTTTGAAATGCCAATTACTCAACCCCATTAGGGCTTCTAACACTAGGGTGAAAGGTGAAGACAAGCACATACCTCCTCCAGTACGTGACACCGGCGATACTCCCAAACATTTACGGCATTTAGTAGAGCCCTCATCCAGAGCGACTTACAAAGGTGCTTTGTTGTTCAACCTCTTTTTGCTTATTCAGACTCCAACAGCCAATAGCAAGCAGCCTGACCCAGGACTTGAACCTGTGATCCTCAGAGCATAGTGCTTGCACACTAGACCACTGAGTCACTCAGAGCCCCTTAAACTGATATTTAAAAAATGCAATATATGACCTTGTTTGCAGTATATTATTATAGTATATTGCAATGTATCACATTGTAACTCCTGTATTGTGATATGTATTGTATAACCAGGCTCTTTCCAATACACAGCCCTATTGTTCAGCATTAGTTTGGTTGCTCTACAGACCTCAACCAAGTCTTGGCTGATTGACTACACTTGAGGCATGAGGCGAAACTAGGTACATTAGATATTTTTGCTGAACTATCACTTTCAGCGTGGTGTGTATCACAAGGTACGTAAATCAGTCAGCGCGTAATTAGCAGCAGACGGTCGAGCTGACCTAAGAGGCCTTTGTGCTGAAATGTAAATATGTATCGATTTCCTCATCTTGCTTTAAGGTCCCAGGCTGTTTGCTTTTCTAATACTATCTGCACCATTCTGGAGCAGCGGCCTGCATTATTAATGAACACCAGATAGAGCCCGCTTTCTTTTTTCCTTTTTCCCCCTCCTTTTTCTCCCCCTCTCTACTTCCTTTAAAGGAATGCCTCCACTCAAAAACTCCATTACACTCTGGATATCTCCTCACTCTTCTCGTTCTACAGTTCATTCCATCTATTGATAGGATTAACTTAGAAGGATGTTTAGGGGTGGGCTGGGGGGCGTGATGGTAGAACGCAGTAGGTTAATTTGCTTGTCAGAACAGCCTCTTAAAGTTTTACTCTTATCTGTAAACTTTTATATGAATGATTCAATATCTTTGGCTCTCAGCTGTTTGCAGCTGATGTTCAAAAGGCATCAGAAACCTTAATAAAAGTTATACATTCAAAAAAATAGGACATTTTACATATAGCGATTTAACATTACAATAGAGGAGCGTTTGAGATTCTGTAAAACAATATTGAGAGATGTAATATAGAAATATATTACAATTATACATTACAGAGACTTCTTGCGGTCTGTTTTTGGGCTGAACATGCTATAAAGACCTGATCTGGCCATATTGGCAGTTGTTTCACTTGTAAATTATGTTCCGGACAGTGTAACGACTGATTTCTAATTGTTCTGAGATCTTTTTAAATCCCTTCCCAGACTCATCTGCATTTGCAATGTTCTTTCAAATGCCTCAGGGAGCTCTTTGTATCTCACCATGGTGATCAAACCCACTTCAACAACCAAGAGCAAACCAAACTAATGTCTGAGGTTTCAGGCTATGTTCAGACTGACAGCCCAAATCAGATTTTTCACATATCTAGATTGTGTACAGATTGATTTTCGGGAGTCTGGGCAGCCCAAATCCACATGGAATGCAATTTTTGAGAATTGGATCCAAACCGCATTCGGAGGTGGTTTGAATCGAATCCAATTAGATTTGTACAGACGTGACTCTGGTTGCTCTGGCCACTCAAATCGGATTTCAAAGTGACTTTTCATCACTCCCAACACAACACACAACAAACACTTCAAATCCAGAGTGACGGAAGAGCAGAGATCCAAGAAGAGTATGGTAACAGTGTGGCTATGTAGTTATTGCCACCTGCATTGTTACTACAGCAACCCATGCAGATAGGTTTGGGAATGAACATAGTCTGAATAAGACAGGCTCCTCCAATATCCCCTCTAACCATGATCTAATCATCTACAGCCGATTCACACTTTACACATTTTATCTAGTAAATGTGTTATTTAAAGTAGTAAATGTGTATGTACAATTTCAATTAGTATTTGTATTATTTCCTTTTTTTTTCTTGTTCACATGCCTTCATTTGCAAGGACCACTTCTCTCTTGATAACTATGCTTGGGAAAATAGGTCCACTAATCTAATGTCCTTCTTTTATAATGCTCAAAATGTACATTTTCTGAATACTAATAGCTAGAATATTGATTGACTGTGAACACAGACTGACAAAGAGCCACTACAGCTGATTAAAAATGAATTCCTCTCAAAGACTAAATACAGAACTTCTAAAGAGTCAGTATGTTTTAATATACAGTTTTCTTGTACTCTTTATTTTTGCTCACAACAATGCTCCAAAATCTAGTAGAAAGCAGGATAAACTCTTGAGGACAGAACTTAGTGTGTGTATTCTTGCCTGATTTGCCTCAACTGTTACTTATTTGTGACATGAAGGATATAATTTCTTTAATTTGCTCTCTCTCTCTCTATCTCTCTCTCTCTCTCTCTCTCTCTCTCTCTCTCTATCCCTCTATTAATGTAATTTGCTTAACTTATCTTTTTCTTACTGACACACAGATACTGAGTCTCCCTCATTAAGCTTTTCAAAGGATACTTAATATCAAATGCAGTTAATCAGCCAACTTTTGACGTCTGAGCTTCGCTTCTTTATTTCTTTATTTTTGCACTTGAGCTACAAGGCTAAAAGTTATAATATAGATTCAATGACACAAAGTTGGAAATGCATTCAACAACCCTCTAACCCTAAAAATGCAGCTCCTCTCTATCCCCACTCATCTAAGCCTAACCACCGAATACAAGCACCAGTCACTAGACATTGCTTTCTTAGACATGAGTTATTATCACACTTGTATCCGTAGAGCACCAGTTTGTAAAAAACATTTAGTTGATGCTTGGTTAGATGACTGGGTCACTGTAAAAAATCTTAATCTAAGCTAGGTTATCCCACAGGGCAACAGCTTTTGCCCAGTTTTGCCACCATATAGACAAGACAGCGAAAAAATACTCGCAGCGACCAAGTTAGATCTAAAACACAACGTAAGAGCATTAAGTTCAACGAGTCTGCGCTTCAAAAAAACAACAGACTTAGCTTAACAACTAAATCATTAAAATTTAGATTCATCCTCTCCTTATAAAACACTGAAAAAATACAGGTACAGATATCATAGGGTCCTAAGTGACCGCTGTTAGCACTTTTGGATGGGTTCCATTCCGACTTAAAAGAACGTTAGGAATGTTACGTTACATTGACCAGTTTTCCCATTTATAACGACTCTGTGAAGTCAGTGTGCATAATCATATCAATGTGCATGTGTGCCATTTCAGGGACAGACCGGTTCACATACTGGCCCGATATCGGTCACTTACATTTATGAACGTGAACTGTCAATATAACCAAATCTGATCTGAGCAAAAAATTGGAAGGCTTGTAATGTGAACATAGCCTCAGGATACTTCAATTAATGTTAGGGTTATTTACCAGTTTAAGGTTCTTCACAATTTACACCTCTCTATTACAAACATGGTTCTTTATGGAACCTAAAGTGGTCTGGCTATGACATCCCTCAGAAGAACCCTTTGAGGCACCTTTTGAGACTGCAGTGATTAGAATGTAGTCGGCCTTGCCTCAGTTTACATTAAGCTGAATGAGAGTACATTTGTGGGAGGAGCTTGAACAGGGCAATTGGCTTGTGTAGTGGTAAACGGCTGGTTGCAGGTTGGGGGTTTGGCCGAGGTTATAGTGTGTGTGTGTGTGTGTGTGTGTGTGTGTGTGTGTGTGTGTGTGTGTGTGTGTGTGTGTGTGTGTGTGTGTTTTAAGGCAGGTAGAGGTTTGGCGGTGGTAACGGCAGCAGCAGGAACAGCAGCACGTGACTTCAGGAACACGAGCATGAAAAATCAATCCATCACACACTCTCCCCACACTCTATACACTAAAAATAACCTTCTCCCACGTCAGCATCACACACACACACACACACACACACACACACACTCCACCCAGCCAGCCAACAGAGCTGAATAATTCACAATAAGAATGCAAGACGGAGACAGAGACAGAGAAAGATAGAGAGAGAGAATGTGAGTGAGTGAGAGAGAGAGAGAGAGAGAGAGAGAGAGAGAGAGAGAGAGAGAGAGAGAGAGGAAGTGGAAGAGAGATATAAGAAAGACAGAGAAAGTGTGATAGAGAGAAACAGAAAAAGGGGGAGATACACAGAACAGAGAGTGCATGAGAGAAAGAGAGAAAGTGAGCAAGTAAGTTGTTCACTTACTTATTTAATGTTCCACCTCTTTTATTGATCAGTAATAATTCTGTAAATAATGTACAGTGGTGCTGGAAAGTTTGTGAACCCTTTAGAACTCTCAAAATCCCTGCAAAAAATTAACCTAAGATAAGCAGAAGCAAATCAAACAAATGAGACCAAAATATTACACTTGCTCAGTTATTTACTAAGGAAAATGATCCAATATTACATATGAGTGGTGAACGTAAATTTTAGGTCAAACCAATGCAGAAATATTAAAGAATATGAAATGTTTAAACTTTCAAGGACTGCTGCATTATGACATGCTACATATCGACTGCTTTGCCAACTGTACACCTAATTATATCTAAAAGCTCTAAAGCTCAAAGCTCGGGGCTTTATACCCCTCTAGCCCATGCCTGGTATTAGGCATGGTGTCAGTAAATTTATTGGCTCCAAAGAGTCCTATTCTATTGGCAGTAATTCTCTACATTTGCACATCTGTGTTAGCAATGAGTGCAACTATTTGGACATACAGTGTAAAAGAAAAAAACACACACACACACACACACACACACACACACACGCACAGCCCAACACACACACACACACACACGGCCTGGCCAGTGTGCTGTGTTCACTGGCAATATTACTATCACAGTAATGAGTCTGCTGTGTGTGTGTGTGTGTGTGTGTGTGTGTGTGTGTGTGTGTGTGTGTGTGTGTGTGTGTGTGTGTGTTTACGTGTGGGAGTTTGTCAGGCACAGGTAAAGAGACTGCTGACGGGTGTGTTTTGTTTGACTTGGTCTGCAGCAGCAGCTGAGCTGAGTGTGTGGCCACATTACACACCACTACACACTCATTTAGAGGGAGATATTAGCAGGTATAAAATCACACACACCCCTACACACACACACACACACACAAAAGAGAGGAGTTGTGTGAATGAGTGCAGGACGAGGTGGTTTGGACTCCCTGTTACCCAGAGGGAGGGGAGGATGTGAGAAGAAGGGACAGCCTTTCACATCGTATCAGACAGAAAAAGACGCAAAGAGAAAGACAGGCAAAGAAGAGGGGCGAGAGACAGAGGGAAAGAGTGAGACAAAAAAGAGAGAGAGAAGTGAGAGAGCCTGCTAGAAAAGATCCATTTGCTGTACAAACCATATGCAAGATCACTGCTTTCATACTCTCAGACATTCAAGACTGTAAAATCAGTGCTTTAAATTAAACAAAATCTCCAAAAGTATGTGGACACCCCTGCATATTCAACTACTTTAAAGATTAATCACTTTTTCCAGATGCAATCACTTAACAAAAACATCTGTATGTCTGCATGTAATGGGTGCTTCTTCAGTTTAGAGCAGGAGATGCAAGGATAACAATGCTAACAAACACTGGACTGAACTATATTACTATAAACATTGGACTATATTACTATAAACACTGGACTATATTACTATTAACACTGGACTATATTACTCTGCCTCCTCAGTCCTTCCGTTTCTTTCACTTAAGATGTCTCAACTTGTTGACTAATGGAGATCAGTGTACGATGATTCAATTTTGGAGCATTTCTATTGGTCCATTCATTATGAATTTTTGACACAATGAAAAGAACTGCCAGATTCAATCTGAAAGTGGGAACCAGCAGAAATGGAGTTACATTTTTTTTGCACGAAAAGGACAATATATCCAAAACTGTAACTTTACAGTAGAATGGAAACTCTCTCATTTTAATTGTACATTATGGTGAAGAGGTAGACTAGAATAAAAGCGGTCTAAAATTCATTATGTTCCATACCTCTAGCTGTTCTTCACTGGACATATATTCAAAAGGATCCTGTGGCTTCTAACATACCTATACTCTGATACATGAGATACTGACTGTAAACCTCTAACTGTGGACATACTAGTGCATCTCAAAAAAAGTGAATAGTGTTAAAAAGCTCATTCAAGATCACAATTTCATTCAAAAAGGTAAACTGTATTTTATAATTATTACAAAGTGACATTTCAAGCCTTTTTTTTTCTTTCTTCTTTTTTTACTGTCAGATTGACTTATAACTCGCAAAAATCAGAAATCCAAAATCTCAAAATAAAAACAAATTAATTCAAATTTGAATAGATTACTAATCACAGTATCAACTATAAAACAAAAAAAATAATATATCACTTTAAATGTAATGAATATAAAATATATGACAGTTTAATTTTTGAATTAAATTATCAAAAACCCATAGTATTCAATATCATTTTTTAGATGCACTGATATACATAATCTAAGTGGATTGCATGCAAATAAATTGAATATCACGAAAAATGTGCATTATTCATAATTTAATTTAAAAAGGTAAACTGGTGTATTTTATATCCAATATATTTAACATACCACATTTTAAGCTTTTTGTTTTACTTATTGTTACTGTCTGATTGTTGGATTTCTGATTTTCATCAGATACAAAAATACCACAAAAAACGGATGTTATATTTCACTTTACATATAATGAATATTTCTATCTTTTTCAAAATAATCAAAAAAATTTAGATGGACTAGTACAATATATTAGTTTTCACTTTTTGGCATAACGTGAATTGGCATTATATTTTTTGTCCTGTATCAGAAATGTATGATTAATGGACCAATGGAAATCCTCAGAAATGGTTGCCCCACTGGTTCATGCTGCATTCAAATGCCTTGAACAGAGACAGGTGCAGCTGGGCATGAAGAGTGCATGCACTAGCATAAATCCGAGAATTCCAGTAAAGAGTGTACAGGTGCTGAGAAATCTTATTGCTGAGCTAAAATCCAGCTCTCTTCATCGGATTTCAAGACCTTCCTCCAATTTAAGAAATTAGAGTATGCTGTTTACACAACCACTTGAGTAATCAGATAACTGCAGAAATATGATCATGATCAGATTATTGACTGCTTGCAAACACACTCAAAGACTTCCACTGAAAATTAAGGTTTTTTCATTCTGTAAAGTAGCCATTTTGGAGATTTTGGAATGATAGTGATATGAGTGAAACTGAGCAAACCAGTCAGGCTTGCAATGGCTTAACATAAATAAAGAACGATTTTAAGTGTGAAGAACTTTTACATCTATTTTTTTCAACCTTTACAAGGGTTTTAATAGAACCAAAACGGTTCCTCTGTGGCACTGTTGAAAGAACACTTTGAGGCAGAGTGTCCTGGACTGCAAATGTTTAAAACGGAGCTCAGTGCTGAACATGAATTAGAAACCATAACAATACCAGAGTTCAGTTACAGCAGAACTGGAAGGCATAATAGCAAAAAAAAATGTTCCGTTCTTTTCCCATCTGGATTGGCTAGGAGTTTGATTAACTCGCTCACTGGTGTCACCCACATTTACAAATGTTCCACTCCGCTCCACAGTGCCGAACTAAATTAGTGAAAGTGGGACTGAAGTGAAAGCTTGTAAGACTCTGATTGGTTTACCGGCTAATTCAGGGATATATCAAGCAATCCAACATTTGTTTGCTTTGAAAACGTGATTCAGATATAAGAAAAACAGCAGCAATGAGGTAGCAGCATTGCGTCAGAATGTCATTTATTGTATGAAGCATAATTGGCTGCTGGAATTTGGCTACTGGTGCATATCTGCTCCTGCAATGACAGCTTACTCTGAAGTAACACCTCAACCTTCCACAGAAATGATGATACAAACCCCAACCCACCCACTGCTCCTGCCTCCTGTCTTTCCTTTCCCATTTCTATGCCTTGTCTTTTCCCAAATTAATCCCGAAGCAGCTCAACCACTCTCTCAAACGTTTGGTTACACGTGGCCTACCTTTGAAATTGGACACCCCTGTTCTGAGGGTGTCCATGTTTAGATCTTCTAAAAGGTGACATTGGGGAGAAACTTACATCCGTTGGGGTTAGGATTGTTAGGATTGTTGCTGGGGGGCTTTAAATAGGTCTAAGTTGTAGGACTGGGGAAGTGTATGTGTGAGGGTAGTAGGGACTTAAATATCTCTAAAACAGGGGGCATCATCCTTGCTCCTGGAGAGCTACCTTCTAGCAGGCTTCTATTCCAACCCAAATCGAACACACAGCATTCAACCAATTAAGAACTTCTGAAGAGAGTAATTATTTTCGATCAGGATTAGGGTTTAGGGATTTAGGGTTGACTTCTGCAGGAAGGTAGGACTCCAGGAGCAGGGTTGATGATCTCTGCTCTAAAATCTTGCAGCCATGTTAATGAACAACAATACATAAGCATTTACTCATTTACCAACACTAATGAAAATCCTTAATAGTCTATATAATACCTTTTACAGAATACCCTTGCATCAGCAGGTTTCCCATCTACTCAGCATGTGTGCACCTCCGGGGGTGGACAATAAGCATGTGTAGGCGGGGCTGAGGGAGGAGTGAGCAGAATAGAAAGAATCCAGGCAGTGGCTTAATTGTTTCATATGTTGCCACGTTGACCAACAAGAGTGTTAACATTTAAACAGTCCCCTCTTCTGGTCAAACTGAATTTTGTCCTTTGTTCCACAACAACATTTACACCTTATTTTGGTCTTGAACCACACAAGGTAGGTGTGAAAGCCCCCTTAAGGATGCCTCATATATCAAACATGTGTATACTTCATGTCCACTTGATTTTTCACAAAGATTATTTCTTTAAGTTGCTTCTGCACTTGCAAATTCTGTCTTGGTTTGCATATTAGCTTAAGAATCGAGTGTGTTGGTTCAAATCTAATTCCATTAGTGCACAGTTAGTACATGAGTTCACAGATCATTCCTCTGTTAGTCAGAGGAGTTAGATAAATCATTTAAAATTTCTGTGCTCTGGCTGTTAAATAAGATGTTTATTTGCTCAACCCACACTGTTTCTGTTTGATTTGATTTCCCATTAAAGCCCATTTTTTGTTTGTACGCCCCCAGCAAAGTAGTGTGAATAAATCAGGCAAAACCCCACTGTGTCACTCAAAAGTCTCCAATATGCCTGCTAGAAAAAAAATCAGCATGGTCACTCAGAAAAATTCAGCATATGTTGTGTTTGGGATGTTGATACATGATCATGGTCAGCAGCAAGGGAGGGTAATATGCTAACAACCAGTAAGAATAGCATATGCTGTCTTTTGGACATTGCTGCGATGGCCAAATTGCATTACCACGAAGTATTCTGGTGTGACCAGCAAAACCAGCACCAGACCACAACCAGGCCAGAATTAAGTAGGAAGAACCACAAGAGGGTGTGACTTACGCTGGTATAAGTTGTTTTTTTGTTTGGTTGTTTGTTTGTTTAAAAAAATTAACCAACAGGTCAATTTGGGTGAAATAAACTGCCCGTTTATTTGTAAAAGAGAAAGATAGGTGTGAAAATGGTTGTGAAAATTAATCCAGATAGCAGACACATTTGGGCCAAATCTGGGCCAAACATTCATTGCTACCTGGAAATGTCAAAATGTCAGAATTTGTCCCTTTAAATTAGTGCAAACCAACAAAAACATTCTTGCTAGTATTTAAAACCTTCTGGAAAGCTAGATAATGTATGTATATGGATCCCGTAGAAAACATCAGTCAGCATCAGCCAGCCCAGCTATCAGAGAATGTTACAGGAACATTCAGCAAAGGTTTGAAAAGGATCCAGAAAATGTTCCAGGGATTTTCTGAAAACGTGTGATATAATAATGGCAAAACATTCAAAAAATGAAATACATTCCTTTTTGAAATATGTCTAACAAATGTGAAAGTCCCTTATTTAGCAACTGATATCTGATATAAACAGAGTTAACAGTGCTGTTTCAAATCCTTTTCTCTGCTCCCTTGTTCTGCCCCAGCCCCTTCTCTCAGCTGCACCTCCTACTCTGCTCCCCTCCGCTCCCACTCATGTTCTCTCACACACACCATGGAAGGGATATGAGATGATTCAGTGTACGTAAAGAAGAAATGAATATCAAATTTCATGTTCAAATATAGTTAAAGTGATAAAGGGTGTCCTAATGATTTCACACTGTATTTCACAACATATATTGTATCATATGTCATATATTGCCATTCAGCTAATAAATATAAGGATTAAATTTTTTTTGTCCATATTGCCCAACTTTAATACCTACTGTTAGAATAAGCAAATGAATGCAAAACTATGTTCTCAGAAAATCCAGAAAATTGGACAGTTTGAATGTTCTAAAAACCAAAATCACGAATCATGTGAACATTCTACTAACCAAAAACGTCTAGCTGGGAGGCTGTCACAGCTTTGACTCCCGATTTTTACACTTCCGCTTTCACCTCGTCTGCATGTGCATCACTTTCCCATACCGTCTAGTGTTTGTCACCTCAAAAACAGGCTGAGAGCACAGCTGGCATGGAGTTTTCCCCAGTGGAGGAGGCCTCTCCAGGGTCACCAGTTTGGGAGACTGAAAGCTGGATACGTTCTGCTCCCCCTCCTCCTCCAACGCCATGCTTTCTAAGCAAGCAACCTACTTCAGGAAGAAGGCAATTCTAAATTGTAGCATTCAAAGAACTGATTTTTATAGTTTTCCACTTTTCCACAGGAATCTAAGCAGTCAATACTACATACAGTCAGGTCCTTATGTAAGTGGACAATAGAGGTGTGACAATCGACTTAAAATCTACAACCAAATTAAATGGCAACTAATTTAATAGTTGATTAGTTGGTGATGCCATCATACGTTTCTTGAGCTAACTAGGAACAGAGTGGGAAGCAAGTGTGAGGGGAAACCTTTTTAATTGGTTCCATTTCTATGTTTTGCTGATTACTGATTCACTGTTGTTATGTTTTATTGCTACTACTTTGCACATCATTGCTTTCTAATTATGAAAAACAGGAACAAAAATAGTTTTATTTATCTTTTAAATTAGCAGGAATATCAACTCAACAATTCATTCTGAAAGAGGTATTCATCTTTATTGTTTTTAATGTTAGCAAATGTATGACACAAGCTCAAGCTAATTTTAAATGCTGATAGCCACGTACAAGCTATTTGATAATAACTTCATGGTCCAAATAATCAATTATTTGTTGTTTTATTTTATTTTTTGTGTTAATAATCAATGGATTGTTCAATACAAATTGTTGCAGCCCTGTTGGGCAATGACACAGTTGTCTTAACCTTGCCTGTGTAAACCAGATCTGTACATCTGACAAGGACATAACTCTGTGATCACCTTAGATGTATTCTATAATCTTCTAGGTATCTGGTGGCTTGCTGAGCTGGCCAATGCCTAGTTTCTGCTTTCTCTACTTGGTTTCTTTTGCTTTTCTGACTTAATTACAGCCACCTTCACTTCCACTGACACCTCTTTGACTGCATACTGAGTCCCATGAAGTTCAACACATTAAATCAACTCTAGGCCCTTTATATCCTTAATTTGTCAAGAAATAATAAAGGATCAGACCATGGCTCCCTATGAAAAGCCTGTGAAAATGGAGGGACTGTGTGTAAATTATAAAGGGTTAATGTTAATCCCCTTGTAACAAACACACTGCACTTCTGTCACATCTTGCGTCATCTCAGTGCTTCATTTCAAATCCACTGTGTAGGCAAATACAGGCAATATTGCAATATTTGTAAAACATACTTCCACAACTGACTGTATATGAAAATATGAAAACTTCTACACCTCTATAATAACATTGCTAACAGACATCCTCACTGGTCCATAATAACAGCAGCACGGTGTTGCCCAAGCCACTTCAACCACTTAAAATGTTTCCATCTATTGTGATTAATTACAACATTACTTCATTTCGTTGTGCGTTTTAGGCACTGGGTAGGTGTTAAGCGCTCAGCGTTAAATGGTGACGGCCTATTCCTCCCATTATATCAGATTAGAACTGTAAACTGTACACTGTAAAATGCTAGAGGGCTTGTGTGTGCAAATCCTTAATGAACAGGGGTGAGTGGAGCTAAACGTCTAAATATGTTAATTAATTTCCTAGCTTGTTAGGCAGGAGCCCTGTCCGGGGGGTATTCCAACCTTGTGCCCAATGATTCCAGGTAGGCTCCAGATCCACCACAACACTGACCAGGAAGAAGTGGCAGGGAGGCAGTAAAAAGGTCCTTCTTCTTTAACCATTAGAATTTAACAGGCTGTTTTTTTTATTGTACCTTTAGAACTGATACAGTGTACATAAATGATGGATGGTCTTTACTGGGCCTATTTGAAAAAAACATTAATTTAAACATCAGGCAAACAATAGATTCATTTAGAACGAGGTGTAACTTAGTTTCCATGTGTAGGCTTTATGATACGGTCTCAAATCTTTTTTTTAGAAAAGTGCATTTCCTAAGGAAAATGCAAAAACTGCTGCAGAAAATGCACCAGGCAGCTGCTGTGGCTACATGGTGGAGTTATTGCTATTCCATGTGCTTGCTATAGTGTTGCTAAGTGGTTGCAAGGTAGTTCCTACAATGTTGCTAAGTGATAGGCAATTGATACACCATGCTACGTTTGGTATGGAACTTTTGCAAGCTGTTCATGTAAAAATATTTGGATATGTCAAAACTGTGTCAAAACGTGCAAACAATCTGCACTTGGAACAGTGCTGATATCTTGAAAACTGGGAGGTTTGTGCAAATATCCAACAGAAAATAATGAGAAAGAAAAGAATATTGATACAAATATCTGTTTTGTATATTTGCACATTCAGATTATATCCAATATATATATATATATATATATATATATATATATATATATATATATATATATATATATATA
>CM067520.1:6019143-6043573 GCA_034509495.1 Acestrorhynchus altus
ACATATATATATATATATATATATATATAAAGTGGTTTTATAAGATGCTGCTTGTTTTATGGGTTTTTATGCCTTTAATTTGTATATTCAGTAAGTGAAACATTTCTCAATTAGGTTGAGGTCAGGTCACTGACCATTTAAGAACATTACATGTCTTTGTTTTAAGAGGCTCTTGTATTGCTTTGTCTGTGTGTTTATCCAGCTCTATTGTGAAGTCCCAGTTTTGTAACATTTGAGTGAATCTGAGAAGAAGGAAGAGCTCTATACCGTTTAGAAATCATCCTGCCACTTCTTTCAGAAGAACATCATCAGTGCAACAATTCATTTGGCAAATATACATGTCCAAGCTAGAACACTGCCTCTACCACATTTGAAAAATGGTATTCTTCAGATCATAATCTCATTTCTTATCCTTACTCATGTTAATTCAATTTTGATTCAATTTTGTTCCAGAATTGAAGAGGCTTTTTAATAAAGTCTAATTTGGCTCTTCTGTCTTTGAGTGTTACCAGTGGTTTGCATCATGATGTACTGATATTCATGAAGGCATCTCTTGATCTCTTTGACAATGATACATCTACCTCCTTTAGAGTGATCTTTACTTGACTGGAGGCGGTGAAGTGGGTTAAATTCTTCATTCATCTACTTTAATTGTCTTCTGTGGTCTTCTAGGATTTTAGTCTTGCTGAGTTTGCCAGTGCATAGACAGGTTTATAGACAGATTTTCTGTCTACAGACATTACTGGGTGCACATGCAGGAGGCATAGCCGGTCACAGGATTGTAATATTAGTCAACTGCTGCTGTAAACAACATAGATTTTACATTGATTATAATTTCTTGTTGACTAGGTAATCAAATGCAATTTTAGATCTGGATGCTACTCCTTATTTGGTACCAAGCTAAAAATTAAGTAAAAATAAGAACGTACTTGATCTGAGAGACATGACAGCTTGTTAGGTCTTGAAGAGTGAGCAAAATGACCAGTATCAATAAATTAGTTCTCAGTAATGGTGAGAAAGCACCAGATCCCTTTGCTATTCCTGACCAAAAATGTGTCCAAGTGACAAGTAGTCACATGGCCAGATATGTACAATGTGCTTACGTAAAGGAAAATCTGCATGTTATGCAATGCAGAACTGTGATCCCCTTGTGATATTAAACATTCCCATCCATCTTCTCTGCAGTTCCTTGTTGCTTTCTAGAGTAAATAGTGCTGCTTTCTGTTGCTTTCTGCCCCCTGATGATCTCTGCTATGGCTAATGCTCTTGTCCCTGAATGCATTCAGATACTCACAATCATGTTCCAGAATCTCATAGAAAGCCTTCCATGGACAGTAAAAAAAGTAGGATAAACTTAATTTCAGAAGACACAATGAATGAGCAGGTGCACCAATACATTTGTACAAATAACATCGCTAAAAAGATTTTAAATAGTCGATACAGTGTACACTCATTGTGAAAAAAAAAATAGTTGCACCAAGAAGGACTCAAATGATTAGTGTCATACCAGACTGTCAGACTCAGAATGGCAGGAGGCCTTCATCAGTGATGAGTCCCGTTTTGATCTTGGTGGAGATGTCCAGTGAAAGTGTGTGGAGGCACTGTGGGCAACAGTTTGTTGTTAGACCTGGAGTCTTCAATGGTCTTCATTACAGACACGTTGTCCAAAGTTACGTTAATGAAGTCATACAATCAGTGGTCCTACCTTTTCTAAGCACACATTCTGGTGTAATATTCCAACAGAACAATGCTTGCATACTGCTGTCGCCTCAAGTGCTTTGAAGACACAGATACTATGCCATGGCCAGTGGCCATGTAACATGGCCATACCTATCCCTGGTTGAAAATGATGATGATGATGTTGGATGTGCTGCCAACACTCCACCTCTTCCGCAAAATCTGCAGAAACTGACTGAGAATATTCAAGCTACATGGAATGGATTATCACAGACCACCATTAGGAACCTCTACAAGTCCATTCCGAGATGTCTGGCATGTTGCATTTTACTGGATGCCATACAGAGAGATCATCATTCACGGTAACCTTTATCTTCCTTCCAAATATCATTAAGTATTTTTTTTATGATTTTAAGAGACATCACAGACAACAGAGAGGTGAGAAACAGACACAATCAAATAAAAAAAATCAAGTGAATGAATCTAATCATTCTCAGAGGATAGACTCATCCATTACCGAAACCATTCTTAATTGCAGCTTTACATGAAAGGACAGCCTTCGTTCTGCACACTCATACATGAGAAGGCCTTTTCCCAGTAGATCTGAAAGACAGCAGCTGCTCTGTGGAACACAGGAAATCACTGGAGCTCTGAGACTGCACGTTACTCATGTGACTGCACACTGCTGTATTGATTGTAATATAAGTAAAGCCCAGTGCACAATTTCCCACCCCCACTGAGCAGATAAAACAGGCAGGTGGACAATGGGGGAGCTCTACCACATGCATATGTAGCATATTATCACCCATAACAATAAAACCACCTGCCTAATATTGTGTAAAGAAGTTGCAGCAGTCGTTTGGAGTCAGTTGTGAGCTGTAAGTTGTGAGGTGGGGCATCCATAGATCACATCTGTGAGCCTTGGGCACTAATGACCCTGTCGCCGGTTCACTGGTTGTCCTTCCTTGGTGCACTTTGGTACTGACCACTGCATACAGAGGAAACTCATATTGAATATGCTCTGACCCTGACCCAGTCATCTAGCCATCACAATCTATAAAGAAGTCATAAAATTGTAACCACCTGCCTAATATTGTGTAGGTCCCTCACGTGAAACCAAAACAGCTTATCAGGGCATGAACTCTGCAAGACCTCTGAAAGTATCCTGTGGTAGCTGGACATTTTCAGATGTTAGTCTTATAGTCTGAAGTCCTATAAGTTGTGAGGTGATGCCTTCATGAATATCAATGAGCCTTGGGTGCCCATGAACCTGTCGCCAGTTCACTGATTGTCTTTTCTTGGAGCATTTTTGATAGTTACTGAAATTATTTGAGTTGAAAATGCAACAATTTGCATTGTTATTAAGATGATGTTGATGAGTTCTTTGTAATGATTTAATTGACAAGGATATTTATAATAATAATAATAATAATAATAATAATAATAATAATAATAATAATAATAATAATAATTAAAATATAATAAAAAATCCTTGTCAATGTAATCAAGACTGGTTGTAAAAAAAAACTTTATTATTAGATTATTATTCCTAGTTTGCAACAGCCACAATTGTGGACATTCACTGAGCAGTGATGCACCCCATGAGTCATCCTGTTAGTGCAAGCACCACTGAGAGATGGCTGCATGATATAGGACTATGTGCACACAGACCATTACAGTGATTGCTCTTAACACCACATCAACGACTTCAATGGTGTCGTCTCAGACTGGCATACAGTCACACAGAATTGCAGCAGGTTATCTTCAGTGAAGAGTCCTGATTTTGCCATGGTGTGGGTGACCATTGAATCTGTGTTTGGATCAATAGATCAATAATTTGTTGTCATGCATCATATGTCCAGAAGGCCAACTCTGCTATAATTCCCTTGACTTCAGAAAAACCCCTCATGGGCAGGTGTCTATAAACTTTTGGACACAAAGTGTATATGGACTGTATGTACAATATGAATGATGTTTTTTAAAAGAATAATATTTTTAAAAAGCAAGGGAAATTCATCTCTTTACAATAGGGGCTTTTAAATCATGACCCGCAGAATTTATACAACACTCACAATAACACTCATATGTTCAATATTGAATAGCATGCGGAATATTTCTGTTTTTCTTCTGTGCTTCTGTGGCTTTGTTATTGTCTGAACATGTTCTTCATGGGTAAAGGACTGCCTGCATGGGTTGGGGCAGAAAAACGACAGGCTTAGAGACAGGTGCAGTGAGGCTGAAGGCTGAATGGTGGCTTTCTTAGCAGCGCTTGGCCTGCTTTGGGGCTTTGAGCGATTCTGTGCTGTTTAAAAATGCATTGTGCTGCGCTTGCATCAGCCCAACCGCTCTAGCTGCCGAGTGAACAGGCCACGTGGCCTTTCCCCAAATAAACTACTCCACACGAAGAGAAATGGCCCAGTTCCCCCTCCCACACACTCACTCTATACACACACAGCCATACTGATACATAGAGTTGGCAACATATTCTCCGTTTTAAACATCAAAAAATGCATGTATACATAGTAAGCATGTGTCTTTGGATGGGGAAAGGGGCTCAGATGCTGTTTTACAAGCCTATTTAACTCTAGGTTTGCAACAATGTACCAGTTTCACGTATACCATGGTATGACAATTGGCAGTTGCAACAGGACATCAATTTCTGGTTTTCAAAAACCAAACAATTGATTAAAGGAGAAAGTATTAGGATGTTAATAATATTATAAATGATTATTTTATATTTTTTTATTATTAATATTAAAATACAGGTTAATCCTAAAAATAAAAATAAAAAGTTAACTGTAAACAAAATATTATTGCACCTCAGATAATCTGTTTTTCATATTTATCCTTTTAAAAAGCGAGACATTTTACATATACTTTTATCAATAAAAAAGGTTTAACATTTTAAAGTTTAAAATGTAGGGAGCTTTTGTTCAACCAAAACATCTGTTTTGATTTCTTTCCATTCATTTCCTTCCTGGTCAATTATTATTATTATTATTATTATTATTATTATTATTATTATTATTTATTATTATTATTATTATTATTATTATTATTATTATTATTATTATTATTATTATTATTATTATACCTTTGGGAGTTGGAGTAGATTCAGAATCAACAGTCCAACATCAGTGCACAAACAACTTTATGCCTGTATGCACTCAAATCCTCATAGTGTGCCACCCAATTAATAGTGTCTTATTTTTATCATTTCATGACATAGCTGTAAATCAAAGATAAGCTTAACATTCATAGGCTGGTGCAAATGGCAAACAGCAGCATACCTCTAGCATAGCCAAGCACAGACTAGCATTAGCAATGTAACATTACAAGAATATTGTCATTATTTCTTGTAATTATTTCTGAAACGTGTACGGTCCTCAGTACGGTCCGGAGAGATTTTTGCTGGTTGCTCCCAGCTACCTCTGTTCAACCTTTTTGCCTTTTCTGGTTGAGCTGGATTTGGCTTTTAGTCTAGCACCTGCTGATTCCAGGCCTTCCTCTGGTCAGGCCTTCTACATTCTCTATCATTAGCTTTAAGCCCAACATCCTATTGCTTCTGTAGCTTCTTCTGGTTGGCTGTTCAAAATTTTGAGTCAGTAAGGTGGGTTATTATAGCACCCATTTGCTGTACCAGCTTCTTCTGTTCAACCTCTCCCTTAACTTTCAGCAGGCCTCCAGTCAGCTCCTTGCCTAGAATGAGTAAACCGGTTAGTTGAATTTGTCCTTGAAAGGGTATTTCTAGTGTTCTGGATGTATGTACATTTTGGTCAAGGCCATAATGTAATAGTTTGGGGGGTTGAAATTGACCCATTTTCTTCCTCTGCTTTGGTTATATTGGAATCCATGAGATACATGGTTTGTCACTTCCATAAATTCAACTCATTATGCATTACTCATTATCTCTGCCACAAAGAAAAAATCAGGTTTTCATTCTATGCTGTTAAAAGTACAAGCTCATTGAAGACAATGATTTCTTGAAGGTTCTTTGAAGGTTCTTTGAAGCATCTTAAGACGTTTCTCCACAGTTTCACAGTGAAGAACCTCCAAATGTGATGATCTAATATGATGCACATTTTATGACATTTTAGACTGTAGCCCATCTGCTTCTGTTTAGTTCAGGATCTCCCTTCTACTCTATAAATCAATAGACAGGGTCCACCATAGGACTACTACTGGTCAGATTTTATTGCAGTATGGGACTACTCTTAGCACTGTTGGGACACTGGTAGAGACAGGGCAGTTGTGTGGTAGCTTGAATGTAGCACTGTTGTAGGAATTTAGATTCTATGTTCGATACCTTCTCACCTTTATCTTCAAGCACCACTTTGCTGGTGCAATGCTATACAGCATTCTCGGCCCACATGACACTACACAGCCATTTTTGCTTTTCCATTAGCAAATGAGACACAATGCAGACATATGTACATGCTGGTTTGGTTGCTATGTCATATTGTGATGCTGCCGATTGAACATCTATTGAACATTTGTTCCAAACAGCAGGGAGGGTTGCCTGGTCTGGGCTTCTGTGGTTACAGCTCAGAATAATCTTTAACAAGACCCCAGCCTCACCAGTCAAATGACTGTGACCATGATCTAAACCACCCATTCAAATTAATGAAACTGACTGCCAGGGACTACCTTTACTCTCTTAATAGGATTGCTTTAAACAAAATCTATCGGTATGTGTTTCACAACATCAGCTATATTTCATTGGGAAGTGGTGGAAGTGGAGAACGAACCAGGTATCAGGTACCAAAAAGCGATTAGAGTTGAGTAGTGTAGGTGCCATGCAGTGGAAAAGTACTTAAAGCATTTGTTTGAGCCACTTCTAATCATCGGAGGTGACTTTCTAACCATGCAGCTGCCTTTGGCTGGATATTACTGGACGGTGGACCCTTAACTTAGATTTGACACTGCTGCACTTCATATTCTTGTACCCTTTTTGGTCAGAAGCATTACTATGGTGTTTTTCCTTTGTACTGCTGGACAGGGTAGAGGAAGACTGACAAACAGTGCGGCAAAAGACATTCCAGAGTCTGTAACTGTAAACCTACATAATGTACCTACTAGTATAATAAAGGTGCTTCTGATAAAGGGGTCAGTGAGTGTAAGTACAATGTAGGTGGACATAATGCTGTTGGGAGAGCAGTAGGAGTTAAAGATGGTAGAGGGAGGTTAAATAAGGAGTGCAGAACTCAGTGTGTGTGCTGTATATGAATTATTCATCTTCATGATTCATTGAGTTGGGCTGCTGCAGCGATACACGACGACATAATCTTATTTTTGAACCATTATTTGTGTTTCCTTTATGGCCATTAGTGTGGCAGCATTACATGCTGTCACCGAGCGAGAATTTAGTAATGCAGCAGTTTGTACAGTGAGCTCTGATTGAGTATAAACTTGGAAAATATGTGGTGAAGGAACAATAACCCACTCTCCCCTCTCTTTCACGCTCTCTCATTACATATACACCAGCTATACCTTTATGACCATCTCCTTGTTTCTACACTTATTATCAATATTTTTGCTTTATGTACCATACAGGAGCACTTTGGAGTTGTATAATCACAGGTTCTAGTCCATCTGTTTCTCTGCATACTTTATTAACCTCTTTTCAATCTGATATTCACAGGACCACCACAGAGCAGGTATTATTTGGGTGATGGGTCATTCTCAGAACTGCCTGATAGTATGTGTTGCACTGGTATGAACACACAGTGCTGGTGGTTTAACTATCTCTTTGTCACTCCTGGACTAAGAATCATCCACCAAACAGAAATGTTTCTTATGCTTAACTAGATAGAAACTAGATGTTTCTAGATGGTTAACTAGATAGGAATGTCTAATAGAATGGACAGTGTGTAGATGCAATGTAAAAACACTCCAGCAGCACTGCTGTCTCTGATCCACTCGTGTTTGAGCCCACCTTTGAATTGAGCAAAAACAGCATTGTCTGGAGTCCTGCCTTGTATGTGTCATTCACTCAAGTCGCTATGCTCAACAAATGCACAGATCTGATGTATAGTGAGTAGTGTCACGTGTGATATGTACAACACAGGTGATGGGTATGTGATTTTCCTGGGCTGATTAACATGTTCCTTAAAGGCTAGAAATCCTAACTTACAACAATCAAAATAATCACTCAAAATTAAAAATTTAAATGAAACAGTTCTAAATAGTTTATTAGTTATAGGTTCAGGTCTGGACAGGACAGCACCTGGACAGTGACCTCTGCTCTAAATCATACCAGCTCATCAGTCAAGCATGATGGTAGTAGTGTTATGGCTTGGGGTTGCAGGGGTGTTGCAATAGATCTTAGCCCTGGGTAGAGCTGTTTGCCCTGGGTCCCTCTTTCTCTCTTGAGGCAGATCTCCCATGATTCACAATGGATTTATTAGTTTAAGTGGTGGTGTTGGTTGGGGGGGTTATCCCCCAACGATCAATCTGTAACCCCCCACCTTTCTGGCAAGGACCTCCAACCACATAGGGCCCCATATACACAAGTCTACCTTTCGCCATTTGGACATGCAAAGCCACTTGCTGTTGTAACTCATGAGACTAACAGCAGAACAGAAGCAGGAGTCATCCATTCTAATTATCAGGAACTTCAACATTTAAGACAGTTACCCAAAACACAAAAAGGTATTCATTAGAGGATATTTTCCAGCATTCGCTATATGCTCTTGGCTTTTTCTATGACCAGAATGTGGTTATTAATCTTATACTTGATCAGGATTCTTCCTCTCCATCTGTGTGTGTGTGTGTGTGTGTGTGTGTGTGTGTGTGTGTGTGCTGCTGTTTTAGATTAGTGCTGCTTGCTGTAATGATGTGCTGAGGGAGAGGGATTTTATTGGTGTAAAAAGGGAGGATTGGGCATCCTGGTGCGACTGCCTGCTGAACTCCGGCTGTGTGACAAGACTGAACACACCAGGACATACACACATGCACACATTCGCAGGCCTGTACATGTAGCTTAACTGCATGTTCCACATTTATTAACACTGCTGCAGCAAACTGGCTGCTAATTCATCACAGCATGATTTTCTAAAATTAAGATTTTAGTATGACCCACTACCCAAATAATATCTGCTCTTTGGTGGCTCTGTAGGGCTGTTAACTGATTAAAAAATGTTAAGTGATTAATCGGTGGACAGTCCTAGTTGAAGCTCTAGGAATTCTTCCTGAATCTGACATGACAAGAACAGGACTAACTGTGTAGCCATCGAGATTGAGTGGATAATGTTAATCATCTCATAACAAAGGACCATGTCAGCTGGGATGGTGGTCATCCAGCATCCTGGCCTCATTCTTGTGGCTGAATGCAATCAAATCCTCAAGCCAATGCTCCAAAATCTAGTAGATCTAATAGATTTACTAGATTTTACATCTAGATTTTACATTTACATTTTACATAGATTATACATGACATAACGTCGTTATTTTTTAAAGCAAACCTGATTTAAAGCAAACCACAAGGTAAAGAATTTGTGTATTTTTTGGTAAATAAATAATTTTTGGTACCTAGTTCAGTTTGAATGAAGCTACATGAGTTAGCTTGGTGTTATTTGCTGTTTTTAACCCTCGTGATGTCTTAAGGGTCAAGAAAGACCCGCACAACACTTAATCACAGAGGAAACCCCTTAATGATCTTTTTTCGACATTAAATTGGACTTTTCTTAAAGCATGTTTGTTGTTTAAAGTTGTTTATATTTCTGCACAATATAAATAGAATATAAACCGAGCAGAATGTATCATGGAATAAAGGAATATTACATTTAAAATATAGCTGTGTAAAAAAGGTTCATCTGAGTCACAATACCTCATAGTACAGCTGTAGCACTAGATATCTGCATTGCGTTGCAAAAAGTACGATTCCTTCTGGCCAGTCAGTGCTCTCCAATCTTTAAATGCCACATTTGGAACCAGGAATGAGCAGTTTAAAAGTACCTGGTTCCAGGTACCAGGTAGCACATTTGCCTAATAGAGTTCAGTAGAGTTGTGTAGGTTCCACACAGTAGAAAAGTGACAGTAGTTATTTTAGGTCTTGGTTTGTCTGTGGTCACAAAATGTTCATATGGTCATATAAATTGTGTCCAACTATGACTCTGATAATCATCATCATCATCATCATCATCATCATCATCATCATCATCATCATCATCATCATCTCTCATCTCTCTCTCTGCACCCCCCCCCCTCTCTCTCTCTGTAGGGGTTTGTGGATATTTGGGCAGTCGAACTGTCACCAGATGGGAAAAAAAAATTCCTGCTATTTAGAAAACATTCCAAAATCTGTTTGTGACACATGAGAGCACACACACACACACACATCATCAGATCTGCACAGAAAATCTGATGGCAAGTATGTGTTGCATGTTTTCTCTCCATCCTCTGGGGTTTGATTAATGAATTTAGGCCACTGTTTGGAACTCCAGTCTGCTCCTCCTCAAGGTTTTTCGTTTGGAAGGGCGAGAGATAATTTCACACATCATCACTCTCTGGCATGCGCGCGCACACACACACACACACACACACACACACACACACACACACACACATGGAATGAGAGGACCACACTACCACATTGCACAGAGACAATATCGCACTAGCTGTTACAGCATAGACAGACGTGTGAACAGGTTTACAGGAGTGCCATTCTTCTCAATCATACCCACATGCAAACATCTGGAAAGCACTATTAAACAAACTGTCAGAGCTCATGGAAATTATTACTGATATACAGTACCATTCAAAAGTTTGGACAGACGGAATGTATTTTTTTTTACATCAATACTAAAATCTTGAGTATTGGTTAATTACAATATATACCACGTGGACAAAAGTATTGGGACAACTGCTGATTAGTTCCTTCTGAAGTCAAGGGTATTAAAAAGAGTTTATCCTGCTTTGTTGGAATTTCTAACTTTAGTTGTAACTAACTAGATTTTTTTTTTGCTGGGTGGATTTGAACTGAAGGGTGGGGCTGCATTAAGGCCCTTAGGCCTTAATATGGTGTGTATATCCTCAATATGGTGTGTATATCCAGTACAATTCAAACATATTGTATGAGCCAAAATATTTTATTCATAATTAAAAATAGGCAAAATTCTGGTACTAGAGGCTTTTGCCTATTCAGCATGTTTTTTTTAAATACACTAAACATTTCCATTTGGTATATGCAGTTCTGAACAGGCACATTACTATGTATATGTAAGTTTTTCCTTCTGTATCCAAAGTTTGGTAATGTGTGTCTATTATTGTAATTAATTAATATCAGTTTTGCTGCTTTGATATTATTGATTATAGATTTTAAACATTCTTAAGTGAGTTGTTCATGCAACCATGAAAAAATTCCAAGGTAAACATCACTTTAGGACCTTTCAGAAGTACCCACCCCAGCTCTCAGGGCTTTAGCAAACAATGAGCAAGCTCTTTAAGATAAGTTAGACTTCCTTTACAATATGTTGAAGCTACAAAGTTCAACTGGCAGGAACTCTATTGTGGAGATAATAAGGCTTCGCTAATGAAAGGCGAAGTGATAAAACTTCATTGAACACTTTTGGGATGACTTGGAAGCTTCACTACACACCTTTAAAATGAGTTGGAGTGGTTAAGCTAAAAAGAAAAACAGTTTCTGAACGACTTGAGTGGTGTGATGAGACGTTGGGATCAATGAAAGCTTTGAAGATCAGTTGTCATGAGTTAGAATTGCACCTGTTGATGTAACAGCTTTGGAATTAGAGAGATGAAGCTCAGGTAAACATCTTTGTGAGGAATTGGAAGTAACAAAGTTCTATTGAGCTCCTTTGGGATGAGATTGAACAATAGTGTTGAAGCTCCATTGATTTCCTGATTTGAGTTGCAGTGATGGTGATGAAGCTCCATTGAACTAGTGTGGGATGACTTGTGATGAAGCTCCATTGCTCCATTGGCTGAGATAAGCTGAAGTACTGAAGCTCCACTGACCTGTTTTCGTGTCTGGGAACAGTCAAGAGTTTTATGTCCACTCCCAAGTTCAACTTGGTTGATTACTAGTTTAACGTATCACCTGCATAGTTCATTTGATGTTCTTTGGGATGAGTGATAAACTTGACTAGATACCATGACTAGAAATGAAAAACCCCTCTGAAGTTCTACTGAAAACCTTTGGGATGAGTTGGGTGGGAATGATGAAACTCCACTTGCCTACTTTGGGATGAATCATAGTGATGAAGATATATTTAGTACTGTTGGGATGACTTGTAATGTGAAAGCTCTATTGATCACCTTTGGGAATTGTTGGAGTAATAATAATAATTAATAATAATTAATATCTTGGATGAGGTTTGTGATCCATGCTTTAACATCTACAATTCTGGTTCGTGGCCTGGAAGTTTCCAGCGAAACCTCTGGCAGAACCATTACATCATGCTGAAATAATTTCAAACTTTAAAAAGAACTGAAAAGTAATCCATCTCATTACACAAATGGGTCTTTGAAACCAAAAGTGCTTCACTTAGCCAAGAATCATTTTGGCACATTTACTTCTACTGAAAAACCGCAGAGGCTGCTGTAGCAAAGTAGACCAGTAGCTACCCATTATGTCCCCATGATTTGCAAAGAAAAGGTATGAGCAGGTTACCTGGATATCTTTAAACACACTGCGCAAGAAAATGAATACTGTAAGTGGCAGTTAACTTGCAATGCTGGAGGTTCTTCAAATCTGTCTTATAATGACAGAACTTTTCCTCATTCAGTGTTTCTGAAGACGGTGAGTTAATGAGCCACGTATATAGGATGGAATTAGTCAGCATTAGTGGACAGAAAGAGAGAGAGAGAGAGAGAGAGAGAGAGAGAGATGGGAGGAGGAGCAGACACTGATGGGAAATCTCCCTCCATTAATTCTGTGTCTGCTGCTAAGAATAGCATGTCAGAGCATCCGAAAAAAGCTACAAAATCGTTAACACGCTGTGCTGTCAAGGTACACCAGGTTCATGACATCCAGTCAAGATTTAAAAATTAAAAAACACACGTACACACAAATAAGTTCTGTTAAGTTCTGAGTTTTGTGTTAATTTTTTTAACACTATGCCACCAAGAAACTGAATTTTTGATCTTGCCAGTTTTCATTGTGCAATCTGCCTCAGATCAGGGATCAGATTCACAAAAGTGTCTTAAGACAGAAAGTCTTCTTAAATGTTCTTTTTCATAACTTCCTATTTAAAAGTGAAATATCCAAAGTTTTTATATCCAAAAACATTGAAACAGTAGCAAACAACAAATGTCTCTGTAAAGATTTCATAAAGGTGTCCTGAGCAGAAAATAAGTGGGGTTTTCCTAAGATGGACTCGGGGATAAAACAATTTTTTTTTTTTTAGTTTTCTGCTCACAAATGAGTTTTTCTGTTCCAAACATATTGAATTCAGTGTCCATAACTTCACCTGAATTGATGACAAAACAGAGAATTTTCTTTCGGCTGCTCCCTTTAGGGGTCGCCACAGCAGATCATCTGCCTCCATCTTGCCCTATCCCCGGCCTCATCTACTGTTACACCAACCATCTCCATGTCCACCTTCACTACATCCATAAACCTTCTCTGAGGTCTTCCTCTTCTCCTTCATCTCCAACATTCTTTGTCCAAAATATCCACTATTCCTCCTCAACACATGTCCAAACCATCTCATCCTGGTCTCTCTGGCTTTACTGCCAAACTGCTCCACCTTCACTGTCCCTCTGATCTGCTCATTTCTAATCTTGTCCATACTTGTCACTCCCAACGAAAATCACAGCATTGTGGTCTGTGACATTTCAAATGTCACCTCAGCTACATAAGACTTCTAATTCTAGCTCTTATTTATTGAAAACATTTGAACGCTTAGTTTGATTTTTTTCTCCTCCGTTTTGCTCTCTATCCTGTAAATACTGTAAAATTAAAATTATTAGTTTGCACTGTTTAGCTGTGACATGCAGCTATTCTGCCCCGTTTGAGAAGAACCCAAGCTGCCCGGTCACCACTTCACATTAGCTGCCCACCTTCCAGATACTGAACCTGGACTAGTTGCCCATAAAGGCCAGCAAGTAGTAAAACCGTCTACATATGTGGAAGTTTTTTGTGGAATTTTCACTGTTTAGTATTTGTGATTTGTGTTCTGATTTTGTTCGAACATTTTGTAAAGGTGTATATTTTATAAAATATTTGTTTTTATTATTGCCTTAAAATATCCTTTGAGATGTTTTGGAGAACTGCATTTAAGAACATTCTTATGAATGGGATGAATGGGAAAGTGAAGAATCCGGCCCCAGGTCTATCTGAGCACTCTTTGGGTGTGATCATAATATTCAGATGAGTTCATTTGATTGACAGTCCTCTGTCTAATCCTTCCAGCCTGCTGTGCAACTGAAATAAGCACAAGTGACGTGAGGAGAAATGACTGAATCAGGCTCTTTTACACATGCAGATGGTGCTGTAAAGCCTGCTGTGAAGAAAGCAGGGTTCACTTGAGTGCTGTATCTGCAGCCCCACAAAATGCTGACTTAGCCATTTGGATGGAAAACCAAATGAAAGAGCGTAAAATGAACAGACGGACAAGAGGACGGATCGCAGAACAAACAAACGTATAACAGACAGAGAAAGAGAACTAGAGAGAATAGATCGCTTGTTAACTTTTGGTGGCGAGCAGTTGAATTAGGGTAGCTTCAGCTCACTACTTTCAATGGAAGTCAGCTTCTGATGATTTTTTATCTATTTAGAATTTTGGAGATTGTCTTGTTGAGATTGCTGAGGCCTAGATAAACTGTAAATCAGCCATTTCACTGTCTGCAGAGCATATGAAACAACTTCTTGAGATAATGTTCATATAAACGTTCATATATATTATATATACATTTTATTAGTATGTCCAAAGAGAGAAAGGTTTTCATGGGGTATCCTATTTTTTACTATTGCATTAGACATTATTACACACTCACGTCATGCAAACTTTGAGGGTGGATGTGAGGCTGGACTGGTGGATGTGAAGAATGCACCTGTGTCCTTGGAAAGAACGTTCTTGATAACTTAACTTGCGACTATTAAGGACTCCCGAGATGTGCTGAAAACCAATTTAGCTCAAGCCTTGGTTCCACTACACTGTTAGTAGATTCTGAAAACACTGGGTATCTCACTCTTCCTGACCTGATTTTTGTTGATTTTCATGGCGAATGAAAAAATATCCATCGTACATTTAACATCTTGGGATCTTACACTGCACGACTTCAACCTGCTGGTGAACCAAACCCGCCTCACATTCATTAGAAGACAGAAGTACAACGTTTCTGCTTCTATTTAGGACAGTCATCATCCTGGCATTCATTTGTAATATATTTATGATATCTTTTTTTATAGGAGGACAATTTAATGTAACTGAAGACTGTATAACCAGCATCACTAACTTCATCAAGCAGCATGGCCAACCTTGTTGACCAGTATGGCCAGTGTGACCAAGCTTTTCTGCTAGGCAGGTCAGCCAGCTGATTGAGCATGACCATCATGACCAAAATCCATTGCAGGTCATCTGAAACCAGTAACCAGCACAGAACTGACGAAGCTCACACACCAAACCTTTACAGGACATTTTGTGGGTAAAGGTCAGAAATTGTCTTTATTTTAGCTCCCAAGCTAAATTGAATTTAATTTAGGCAGGTGAGAAACGCAGGTTACTCTACGTCGAAGGTGGCGCGTGCGTGCGTGAGTGTGTGTATGGGTGTGTGTGCATGAGTGTGTGAGAGACAGATCCACGAATCGGTTTTGCTCGCGCGCGTCACGTGCACCGTACCCTCCGATTCGGGCACGGCGCTCGCGCGGTGTTCTGATCCCCTTCGTATCCTTCACCGGAGCTGGACCTAACCTTCATCCTCACCTCCTCCTACTCCTCCACCACCACCACCTCCTCCTCGCGCAGCAGAGGGACCACAGGGACCAAAAGGCTCGTCCGTGCACGCGGGGTGTGAGGGTGGGGGGCGATTCGAAGGTGTGTGCATGTGTGTGTGTAGGGGAGGGGGTGATCAGAGAGGACGCACGCGCGCGCGCGCTCACTCTTGCGCACGCAGGCACGCAGGCGCGCACGCACGCGCCCCCTCGCTCGCTCTGTAGCTCGCAGCGCCGGTGCGCGGGGAGGAGAAGAGCGCGAGCGGCGGCTATGGGAGGCCAGAGCACCTTCAGCACCTCCGGAGCGGCCGGCGAGGAGGACCAGGAGACATAAAGGGCAGGGACACAGTCAGACGCGTCCAGATGCGCGTTCACGGGAGGATTTGCTCGTTTGTCTCCTCCGGAGGAAAAGGGAGCCCCGACCGTGGGGCGCGCGGGAGCCACACCGTCCCCAACATTGCGGATGTTTTTTTTTCTTTTCTTTTTTTGGGGGGAGGAGAGGAAAAATAAATAAATAAATCTTTTTTTTTTCTTTTTCTCCTCATCTTATTTTATTCTTTCTCGGTTTTAGGGGGAAAAAACGGGACACGCGGCACGTGAGTGTTTATTTTAAAAACAAGAAAGAAAGAAAAATATGTTTTGTTGAAAAAAAGAAGAAAGGAAAACGTTTCACTGTTAAGATGGTGTGAAGGACGGGTTCTGATTGGCTGTAAGGAGGGAAGAGAGAGAGAGAGAGACAGAGAGAGAGAGAGAGAGAGAGAGAGGATGGAGCTGGGGCTGAAGGAGGAGCTGCTGTAGGGATGCTGGGGACGCTGATGGTGATGCTGGGACGCGATGCTGCGGGACCGCGCGCTCAGCTGAAGACGGAGGACTGACTGGGTGTGTTTAGCGCGCGCGCGCGCGCCGGGGGGGGACACGAGCCTCACCGCGCGCTCTTCACCCCCGCACACGCGCCGACGTATATTTGGGGACATTTGTGCATTTTTTTTGACTATATTTCTTATCTAACGTTATGGAGACGTGAGGCCCCCCACCCACTCTCGCCCCCCTGCACCCCCCCCTCCCTCATTAATAACGGGAATGTGATGTGGTTGTGGCGGCGCGGCGGAGCCTCTTTCTTCTCCTCCTCCTCCTCCTCCTCCTCTTCCTCTTCTTCTTCCTTTTTCTTGTCTTTCATCGCCCTCATCTCGGCCGCTCCTCCTCTCGCGCGCGGCTCGGGATGGCGCGCTTCACGGACGAGATGCCGTCCCGCTACGGCGGCGCCGGGGGCGGCGGCGTGCACGCGCACGCGCACGGACACGGCCACGCGCACGGACACGGGCACGCGCAGGGTGGCCCCGCGCGCGGCGGCGGCCTCGGCGGGGGTGGGCCCGGCAGGCAGGGGGGCCCTCCCGGGGCCCACCGGGTCTACAAACAGTCCATGGCGCAGCGCGCGCGAACCATGGCTCTGTACAACCCCATCCCGGTCCGGCAGAACTGCTTCACCGTCAACCGCTCGCTGTTCATCTTCAGCGAGGACAACTTCGTGAGGAAGTACGCCAAAAAGATCACCGAGTGGCCATATCCTTTCCACACGCGCCTCAGAGCGCCTACACTGGGCTGTGTCTCAATGCTCCCTTGCTCCCTTTGTAGGGCAGGTAGGCAGCTTTGGAACACAGCCTCTTCCAGCACTCTAGTCTCATCACCTCACCTGTCAGCATCAGCATCACGGCAGCTCAGGCCATATGTTTTCAAAACTGGCCAATCACAGCAAAGCCATCCTATATGTCCAGATGTTTGTGGAAACCACTCCCCCCGCTCATCTTATTCCCCCCCAGGGGCATGAACCTGGTTCATTTTGAGTGACCTGGGAATTACTTGCCTTGATGGAATGATGGTGCACCATCTGATGGGGGTGGTGATCATCCAGCATCCTCACTTCACTAACACTCAACATTAATGCAATCGACTCCTCACAGCAATGCTCCAGAATCTAGTAGGAAGTCTTCACTGGGCAGTAGGGACAGTTGTTCTGAGAAAAGCAGAATAGACTCTTTTTAAGACCCTTGATTTAGAATGATACAGGTGTCTCAATACTTTAGCCCATAAAGTATAGCTCAATATAATTGTCAACATAATTCTAGATAGCAAGAATTCAGGGTGTGGAAATAACTGTAATCAGCGTGTGTTTAGCTAGGTGAAGTCTGTGGTTGTGGCTGAAATGGATCCCTGTTCCAGCATCCATTAATGTCGCGCTATATAGGGATAGACTTTCATTTGTTAAATAATGGTAGAATCACTGATGAATCTGGACACTTCCTCATCAGCAACGCATGTCAGCACAGGTGGTATAAACACAGGTGAGTGTCTGAGCTGTGTTTAAGCTCTGCCCACACACACACACACACACACACACACACTGAATTCTGAATTACCTTATTTAGGGTACTGATGAGTAAGTCAGCCATTTTCCTCTGAGTGTCCGAATCCCAAAGTGGAATTCGAACGTGACTCTGAAGGCACTATAATCTCCCACAGTTCACTGGTAATTTATAGTAAACATTGTAGCTCACTACACAAGCTGAATATGGATCAGAATGCAACTGTGAATCATGTTAATAACCAACACAGTGGAACGAATGGAGCTGACGACTCGTATAGGCCGTGATGGTTACGAGCCATTGGACGCTGTGAAGTTGAGGGGTGATGTTCGTTCATTAATGGATAACATTTATGAAAACATAATAGATGATTATTCCATGAACAGCACAGAGCTTTACTAAATGGTAAATAGGGATCTATTTTGGTCACAGCCCAACATTACCATTACCTAGGTATTATGATGTTCACTATATATATATATATATATATATATATATATATATATATATATATATATATATATAGTGAAGTATATATGGTGAAGTGTATATAATGAACTGTGTATATAAGGATATATATATATATATATATATATATATATATATATATATATATATATATATAGATATATATATAGAGCTTTAGCTCACTAAGATAGTAGATTTAGCTCATCTGTCATTTGAAAGCAACAGCTTGAGGCAGCAGATGCTGTCCTATCCAACCAGTGAATACCACTAATATTGTAAAGAGAGAACACTGAAATGAAAATGAAATTATGTTCATGCACACTTTGGGAAATTTCATACATTTCAGAATGAAGATGTGCGAATGCTTTTCATTGACAGATTGTGCTATTGGCCCAGTTCTGCATCAGGCATCTGGCATACTGCTGCATTCCACTGCATGCTATCTACATCACTCTACTTAGCTATACTTGCCTATTCCACCTCCCCATTAGGAAAATATGTCACCTGGCACCTGGAAGTAAGAGGTGACGTGTAAACCTTGCTGAAGGCTGACTGGCTCTAGAGAATTGTCACTTTACACAACAGGATGCAGAGGTCCAGCACTGCTGCTGTGCTATCTGAGTTATGTGTATGCTGTTTTAGTTGCTTTGTCTTATTGTGAAGCTGCCAGCTGAGTGTCACTGTTTATTAACTATTAACAAACAAAACAAAAAACATAAATCTAAAAATCAGGCATAGGTATAACAATGTTATCTATCTAAATTAAAAATGTATTTACTCCAAATTGTTTACTTCACTTGCTTTAAACAAAAACATCATTTCAAATCTGAAAACCTGTTCATGTATCATGTAGAATTTATAAACCTACACAACCCATTTTGTGATGTCACCAGATGCATTTCGAGGGCAGTTGTGGTAGTGGAAAACAAACCAGGTACCTGGTACCAAAAAATGAAGTGAGTAGTGTAGGTACCATGCAAAAAGCCATATGCGTACAACTCAGTGGATGTGGAGACTTAACCACTATATGGTTCATGCCATTCAGATGCACATGGCCATCATGCTGCCTGTGGGGGACAAGTCCTTCTGGATGTGGTGCTGGGTGTGAATGGAGCAGCTGTGCTGTTGGTTTCCAGTTGCAGTTTCCCTGGCTGTAAAAACAGATGCGCAACCATGCATATGCTGTAGATGTGTCTTTAGTCTCATTTTACATAAGAACCATTGGAGAACCCACTCTGAACACAAACGTTCTATGCAATACTCTCTTAAAATGGGTCTCCAGTGGTTCTTTGTAAAGGAAATGGTTCTATATAATTCCGAAAGCCCATGCTTAATTGGTTTGTTATGTGGTTAAATGGTTCTGTGCTGTGCTGGAAGAACCTTTTAAACCTTTTATAAAAGGTTCTGTATAGCATTGCTGTTAGAAGTTTTTTTCTAAGAGGATACCAGAAAGGTTCTGTATAGTACATTCTTGATGTTTGAAGTGATTTCGTAAAATGGTAATGAAGTTTGCTGAATTTAGGAACATAATAGAGCTTTTAGAACCTTCTCTAAATTCTAAGTAAGAAGGATTGTGTATTGAATACTGGAAAGAGCATCTTTGGTTCGCAACCTGTCTTCTAAAAGTGCATACTTGTGTTTTAATGCAAACCTTACTGTTTAAAATGTCCAGTATATGAATATCAATTGTTGCATTTAGATATTATTTGAGGCATTAATTGCTATGGAAATGGGTTTGGTGATTTCTTTAAAACAGGGAATTGTGTGTATGTGTGTATTTGTGTGTGTGTATGTAGACATTATTAACATAAACTGTACCATTAAAAATATCATCTGTTGGAAAAGTCCTTGTAGCAATTAACAAATAGGCTGTTCAATAGGGCAGAAAAACATTAGGGTCAGTGTAGATTTAGGGATAAATATGGATACAACTTGTGTGAATTAGTTTTTATATATATATATATGTGTGTGTGTGTGTGTGTGTGTGTGTGTGTGTGTATTAATATAGGCTTTAGTAGTGTTTTATTAGTGTAAATGTTAGTGTTAAAATGTTAGTATTTAGTGTGTGTGTGTGTGTGTGTGTGTGTGTGTGTGTGTGTGTGTGTGTGTGTGCGCTTGCGTGTGTATGTAAGGCTGTGTTTTATAAATGTAACATGTTCTGTTAAAGATGACCTCTACAGGAAAACCCCTTATGGCAACTAGGCTGCTAGTTACTATGTGGATGGGTTTGGTCATTTTTTTTAAATATAGGGAACATATGTGTTTGTGTGTGTGTGTGTGTGTGTGTGTGTGTGTGTGTGCATGCAGGTTTTTGCTGTGTTTTATTAAGATAAATCATACTTTTAAAAATGTCCTCTATAGGAGCCAGCCTGCTAATTACTATAGGGATGGTGTTGGTCACTGTTTTTTTAAACCATCAATGGTGTGTGTGTGTGTGTGTCTGTGTGTGTGTGTGTGTGTGTGTGTGTGTGTGTGTGTGTGTGTGTGTGTGTGTGTGTGTGAGAGAGAGAGAGAGAGAGAGAGAGAGAGAGAGAGAGAGAGTTTCTGTGCCTATGCATGTAACACATTACACTGTGTACCACTGCCGCCGTTGCTCTGCTTTGCCTTGCTGATGTCAGCAAGTGCAATCTGTAACTCAGGTTGAAAACGGAGAAGGAGGGAGGAGAACAGAGGAGAGGAAAGGGGAAAAAAGGAGGGGGGATGGTGGGGAACAGGCTGCAGCCACCATTTCCTTTCTCTTTCTTTTTTCCAGCCTATCTTTCTGTTTTTTGTTTTTTTTTTTTTATTCTGGAGAGAGTAAGAGGGGTGTAATATGTGATCTGGTCCTTCATACCTATAAAAGGACCGAGGGTTATTTAACACTGCAGGGAAATATGGACCGTTAGCATTTTTTCAGCTTTACATGCGCTCGTCATACCCCCAGTCATATTCGTTATCATTTTTCTGCTGCGGTTATTATTCTGCAGGGAGCTCCTCAGTGTGCCAAGGTTCTGTATAGCATCATACATGCGCATGAGGCATCCAGAAACATTACATCTGTTGTAGTGTAAATGAGCGATGCGACTTTGGGACAAGTAAAGGTTCCAAATAATGGTTCTGTATGGCATTAATAGGGCTCCACTGTTGTTACAGCCAGAGAACCCTGACTTGAGTGTACCAAAACAAAAAAATGTACCAGAACAGGTTTGTACTGGTTTGTACAGGTTCTATGTAGCCATTCGCATGTTTAAGATGATAACTTTGGGCTATAAATAACTGCAGGGTGTGCAATGGCTTTCATAGATTGAGAAAAAGGGGTCCAGTGCAGTGAATGTCTTGTTTCATGTGTGGAAAATGGGTCACGAAGCAGATGTTAATGATTGGCTAGTAGGAATAAATGCATTTGGGTGTGCCAAAGGCCATGATGTGAAGGAAGTAGCCTATGGTCAGTCCCAGTGCCTTTTTGCCCAGTGTAAATGAGCAGAAGTGGGCAAAGGCCTCGTGTGTGTCACTGTACTCTGCAGTTCCTTGTTGAGTGTTCTTTCAGAAATTGGTAGTAAAGGACCTGCATTGACATCTAAAAGCAAAATCATTTGCAGCCACAAGCTGTAAATATGACACCTGTCCATGTCCGTCAGTTTCATCAGACCCATTTTAAATACTGGAAGATCACTGTAAGGTTCAAGCCCAGTGATGGGAGGGGTTTATACGCCTCTAGTCCACACTTGCCATTGGATATAGTGAGACTCATATATAGATGCTCCAGATTCTCCTATTCTATCACCAGTGCTTTTATATGGAGATGATAAAGCCTGTGTGAGCATTTGAATCCAATTGGTGCATCTTATGTAGTGAGTTGCCCACAAATCTTTGAAAATATGGTGTATGTGGTGTATGTATTGTACAATAATTTCTGCTGACCTTCAAATCGCCAGTTATTGTTTTCTCAGCAAGCGCACATTAATGTGAATGGGCTGGTATGTCCACCTTGTTTCAAGACAGTAGTTTAATTTTTTCCTCTTTATTTAGGATATTTGAAAATAATAAATTCCAGTATAAAATGCTCTTACAGTGACATTACTGTTTATCGCAGTTATTTCTGGGACAGTATATCGGCCTAATGAATTTAGTTATTGTGACAAGCCTAGTCTGAAAGCAAAACAAAGGTAGCTGCCTTGATGCCATCCCGGTCATGCTGTCTTGTCAGTCAGTGCCTTACATGGGAGTGTAGTGATGCTGAAAAGATAGCAAAAGGTTTATGTCTAAAACTGTGCCTTTATGAGTAAAATAAATTTTTATGGAAATAGAAATATATCATTATAACATAAAATTTATATATAGAAAAAACAACCATAAATGTGACATTTTAATTTAATTATAGTTACAGTTATTGAAAATAATCTGTTTTTGTTTTTTTTTTGTTTTTTCAATCCAAATGTGTGATATTCCTTACACTTGTACAGACCTGTGGGAAACACAGTAAGGTCACTGTATTTATAGATAATTGAAAACGCTTTTCTTACCATGAAAGAAATCATTTCCTTAAGGAACAGAGAAATATATGTTGCTCCAGTAATATAGAACCGCTATATTTGGTAAATTGGAGTTCTATATAATGTCTACTGTACACCTTATAAAAAAGGTACTGCAACACACAGCTTGTCTAGTCCCCAAAGAGAAGTACTGCCTGTAGAATATGACTCCCTGGAGCAGATAAACATGGACTTACTGACACCATGCCTAAAGCCATGTGTGGGGTAGAAGAAAATTAAGCCCCCAACATTGAGCTGTGGAGGAGTGGAACTATGTTCTCTGGAATGTTCGGGCGCCATCTAATACTTTTGGGATGAGTTGGGCATTTGGGGAAAAGGTGGGGTGGGAATCATCATCCAACATCCTGACCACTAATGCTCTTGTCGCTGAAACGAATCCTCACAGCAGTGCTCTCTTAAAATCTCATTGTTACTCCAACAAAAGCAGGTCACTCTATTTTAATGCCCTTGAGTTCAAGTTTTATGAAAAATCTTGACCATCTGTATGCTTAAATGGTTGTTTATCTGCAGTCACATCTCCAGAGTGAATGAAAATGTTGCTCATCTTTCCGTCGCACTGAAAACTGCTTTTCTTTTAGCTTATCAGTCCATTTCTGTAACCATATCTAAGAAACATCTGTGCTAATGAAAGACTTTAATTGTAGAGAAGAAGCTCTTAATTGCTTTGTGTACTGTAGGCCGCTGTCCACTGTAGTAGTGGACTGGGATTTAAATGTGGAGCCTGCTGGACATGAGGTCAGCACTGCAAATAACATTTCTTTATTTATTATCTGTGTTATGTGTGTGTACACCGATTAGCCATATTATTGAACTACCTGCCTGATATTGTGCAGATTCCATTTATGCCACCAAAACAACTGAAATGTTGAGGTTTGTCCTCCATGGATTGTGTCAGTAAGCGATGGCCAGTTCACTGGTTGTTCTCCATTCTTTATTATATTTACCAAGGTTACCAGGGAGTGCTTTCACCAGGTTTATCATGAAGGCAGTCCAACCCCAGAAACTCAACCTCAGCAAAACTGGGCTGCTGTACATCCCTGGAACTTGCCACAATCTTGCCATCTCCTTCGAGAACTTACTGGTCACTCTAGCTGCAGAAGCAGAAAGCCATGTTTCATTTATGAGTGACCAGTTAGTGTTCTCAGCTCCTGGCTTGGTTTCTTCTTTAAAACATGTGGAGAATTTGCCATTTTCTCTCTACACTAAATGCCAGATCCTTGCGAAATGTTTGGAGGAACCTCTTAAGGTGCTTCATTGAACCTTCACAAAATCCTTGTGCTTTTATGGAAGGTTCCTCCACAGTTTCTTGTTCAGTTCCTCATTTTCTCAAGACCTGACTACTGCAACTCCCTCATGACAGACTTTTCTATGCATTCAATCAGGTCCTTATAACACTGTTCCTAACTTCAGCCATGTAGCTCCTGAGCTGTGTTCTCTTCACTTGCGTCCTGCATCAGATTCAGAGCCCTGATGCTGGCTTACAAAGCCAAGAGTGGACC
>CM067520.1:6062783-6203547 GCA_034509495.1 Acestrorhynchus altus
TTATTATTATTATTATTATTATTATTATTATTACTTTTATTATTACTTTTATTATTATTATTATTATTATTATTATTATTATTATTATTATTATTATTATTATTATTATTATTATTACTTTTTATCTTGTATAATATGTCATTAGCACCACTCTCTCTCTCTCACTGATCAGTCAGATCAAGTAGCCAAGAGGCCCATGGTCACTCTGGAGGAGGCTTAAGAAGCCCTGTTTGCATTTTGCCACAATCCATGTGGGGGACACAGCATGTTAAACATGTTTCACAACATGTGAAAGAAGTTGCTCTAGATTTCAGCCTCTAGCTGGCAAAGACATACCCCAAAAGACTTGCAGCTGTAATTGCAGTTAAAGTTGGTCCTTCAATGTATTGATGCAGGGGGCTGAATACAAATGCATTCCACACTTTCTAGATTTTTATTTGTAAAATAAAAAATGCCTTCCCCCTGAACCCCTGGGTTAATTATTCAGCAATTAATGCTAATGCAGAAACTAAATGCATAAATGTACCTCAATATACACTAACACCACAGTTTTCTTGTGGTCTTAATTATTATCTTGTGGCCTCAATATAATAATTCATGACTGAAAAAACTTAATTCCCATCATTTAAAAATATTATCTTGTGGCTATGTCTTATTAAATCCCAGGGCTTTTAGGGCTTCCTATAGATCAACCTGCAGTGTGTGAATAAAACATCATTCCTGTTCTTTCTTTCATGGTTGGGATGATTATGAGTCAACAGTGCCCTCTAGTGCTAACACACCAGAATGCAGACCACTGGGCATGTTCAGCATCAGTCAGTACACATGAGTTTAGTATGTTTGATGCAGTACTTCTTTCTAGAGATCTGACATACAGTACCTACATTACACAAGCAGTTTGCTGTGGATCATTGAAACTGGGAATGATGGAGCTCCATTTGGGATGAGTTTGAGTGAAGTTTGAAATAATATGTTATGTCTGGCAACATGGACACATTGATTTTGGTTGCAGAAATAGGCTGCATTCACACAGATGCTTAAAATCATCTAAATCTTAGGGGGCTCTGGTGGTCTAATGTGCCAGCGTGATTTGATGATCACAGGATCAAATCCCAGGTCATGCTGCTTGCCATCAGCCGCCACAGTCAAAGAGAGCAAAATTGGCCATGCTCTTTTTGGGTGGGTAGATGGTGCTGTTGCTCCACATCATAACAATGCTGCCCAGCAAAGATGCAACAGTGGCAGTTAGAAAAGAGGCAGGGTTGGGGTCACATGTATCAGAGGAAGCATGTGCTTGTCTTCGCCTTTGTAATCAGAAGCATCGTATGTGATGAATCCTAATGGGATTGGATAATTGGCACTTGTGTGTCAGAAAATTGGGGTAAAATAAAAATATATAAATAAAAAATAAAAATCCCAGTATTATTACACACTAAGGGTTATTTTTCAGTAATAATTTTAGGTTAAGTCTGTAAGGACACTTTTGGTCCACTGGTGGGTGATTATTTATTTACTATGTTGTTGTTTTTTCTGCATTAATGAAACTGCAGTAATAACCTTAACATGTTTGATTGAGTTGGTCACACTGGTTCTACTGGTGGACCAGTGTGGTAAGGCCAGTTATACAGGTTGACCAGTTTGATCAGGGAAGTGAAACTGGTATGCAAGGCTTGTCGGACTGGTCGAACCAATTAAATTGTTTAATTAATAAATGTATTTTATTTATTTTAATTAACATTTTATATTGAATTGATTTTATTTTAATTTATTTTAATGTATTTAAATGTGTTTAATTGTATTTTAATATATTTAAATGAATTAAAATGAATTGAACCGTCACAACGTCTCCAGCACAGCAGGGGGCGCCAGAGAAGCCAAAGTAATAATGGCAAAACTACATTTCCCAGACTGCACCGCGCCTGCAGCATGGCGCTGCCCGTACTGAAGGTGCTGGTCAGAGTGTAGTTATGTCTCTTAAGGGCTTGTGTGTCATGTCACTAGCCGGAGTCGCGAGGGTCGGTCCAGTCGCTTGGTTCCGCTCAGCTGTCCACTCTGGACGGGGGGTCAGCGGGGAGCACAGCTGGCTGTGCGGCTCCTCTGCAGCTGCTTTGGACACAGTGAGGGGACATGTCGAAGTGAGACAGAACTTCATCACTGAGGAAGAGGAGCAGAGTCTCCTTCAGGAGCTCGAGCCAGCCTTGAAGAAGAGGAGATACGAGTTCGACCACTGGGATGACGTACGTGCCTCTGGAGAGTGGACTGGTCAGGCTGATCATAATGGTGGATCTGTTTGGTCAGACTGGTAATAATAGTGGACAAGAGTCAAACAACTGGTGCATCAGTGTAACGGATTAGTCTTGTTGGTTAACCAGTTTGGTCAGGCTTGAGGACCAGTATAATTAGGCCAGTCATGATAATTGATTAGTTTGATCAAGGTGGTCATACAGGTTGAATAGGCTGGACATACTGGTAGACCAGCTAACCCTCAAACTCAAACTCAAATATATCCTATACTGGTCAAGAGTGAAGCTTAGCCAGCTTGAGCTGGCCAGGCTTTAAGCTGGGTGATTTCTTCTATTGTTAATTGTTAAATCCAGATACAAACCCTGGAATAAATGATGGAATCACCACTCTTGGATGGTTGGATGTTGATTCAATTCTTTAATTTTGTAGAAAAAGGTCACAGACATACCACTAAACGTTATACGTTTTTATATATGGATGTGACGGAGCTGAGGAAAATCCGCATCCGTTGGATTCAAATTTTTTAGCTACAAATAAACATGGGGCCAAGGACTTACCACGATCGGACATTTTCATTATTTATTGATGTAAAGCGGAAGTATAAAGTAAACAACATTCACCATTAAATTCAGATGAACATTGGTGGTCTCTAAAAGATGACCTGCAGGCCGGAAATCAACCTGTATGTGTCATGCACCCCTCAGTCTCTACAGACTCCAATTCCCAGAACCCTTCAGTTTGTCACCTGACTGATCATGTGACTCACGTTCCCAATCAGTGGAGTTCTGATTGTGTTCTGGTCCAGAGAGTATTTAAGTCTTGAGAAAAATAGGCCCTAAAACATCCGTCGAATTTGAATTAGCTAAAATTCGAATGTCATCGAATTTGAATTCGAACTTCATCACATCCCTATTTTTATATATTTCTGACATTAAGAAACAATAAAAAAGAAATATAATTGTTGTCAGTCACAATAGCTTTTTTTATTTTATATTTTTTATTTTCAACTGGATTGAGATCTGGACTGTTTGCAGGCCATGCGAGTGACATATGACATATATCTTTCTTTAAGAAAGGTTTTCACGTCCTTTGCTCTATGGCAAGATGTATTATCATCTTGAAAAATGACCAAACGTCCTTTCAGCTGATGGAATAAAGAAGTGTCTAAGATTTCTGACATGCAGTCCCAGATCATCAATGACTGTGGAAATTTACACGTTTTCTTCGGAAAGTCATCTTTATAGATTTAATTGGACCGTCACCAAACAAAAGTTCCAGCATCATCTCCTTTCTTAATGCAGATTCATGATTCATTATGTAAGATTACTGTCATCCACAGTCCATGATTGCTTTAAGTTTGTTCTTTTCTGTTGAGGTGTTAATGATGGCTTTCGGTTGGCGTTTCTGTATGTAAATCCCATTATTTTAGACCTTTTCTCACAGTTCAGTTATAGATATTGATTCCAGTTTCTGACACTTGTTTCTCATTTGTTTTGTTGTGCGGTTTCTGTTTGACATATTGCTTTTAATTTTCTATCTTGACGCTTTGATGTTTTCCATGCTCTATGTGTATCCTTCCCTTTTATTTTCTACAAAATTAAACAATTGAAAGAACTTCCAAGAGTTGTGATTCCATAATTGTTGCCATGGGTAATTATTTTTTGCTATATCCAAAAGTAATACCAGATATCTCCATAAATTCTGGTCTTGTTCCAGTGTGTCCCACAAATAAATGGAGCACACACCTGGCTGTCCATGTCATGTAAAAGAAAACGTTCAGTTCCAAATTAACATTAAAGATGGTGGACAGGGGTCAGCATGGGAACTGTGGCTGCAGCTCCACAGTTGTAGACATGATGTTAGTTTCTTTCCTTATCAGGATTGAAAGTGTCAGTAGCTTTTTCTCTATTGTCCCTCATCTAAACACTTTCCCAGCATTGCAGTTTTGGAAGTGAACCAGTCCAGCTCTTTAGTCTGACCATAACAATTTGGTCCATGTCTGTAACAAATCACTCAGGTCTTTCTCCTGCATTCAGCATGTTACCAGACCTTACTAATATTATCCTCTTTATCTCTGTCCACAGTGTTGGTCAGTTTGACCTATGCTTTAATCTGAGACTATGATCATAATGTAGTGCTATATTATAACGTTATTATGAAATATCAGTAATATTCCTGCCTTTCGTTCGACTGTCCACTCAGGCCATTCATGGTTACAGAGAGACCGAGCAGCTGCAGTGGGGGAGTGTGTGCACTGGTCTCTTGAACCGTGTTAGAGCCGTTGCTTTTCCAGCTGGAAGCCCCCTGTTGGGGCCTGTGCATGTCCTGGACCTCGATAAAGCTGGCTACATCAAACCTCATGTGGACAGCATAAAGGTGTGTTCTCCTGTTTCAGCTGTCTAACCCTCTTAATTCAGATGGTACTTTGAGATGTGGAAGTGTGAATAACCTTTTAAGAATTCAACATAATGTTTCAACACCAGGTAAGTGAAGTGCGGTGGATTAAAGTCAGTCCATGAAGATGTTTGAGTTGACCAGCCAGAAAGTTCCCCTTACTCCACCATCCACTGCCACATCCACACCATCCATTGCACACGTACAAATCAACACACAGCTTGTTTAACCCCTGTAGAGAAGTACTGTCAATAGAATAAGACTCTCTGGAGCAGATGAAGCTATTGGCACCTGCCTAAGGCCAGGTTTGGGCAAGATAAACTCCTTTCAATACCCTTTAATGAATGAGCAGTCCCTGCACCATCCCAATACTTTTGTCCAAATAGTATTTTCTAATCTTCTTTACTTCTGGCTCGCCTCAAACATCACGCTTTGGCCCCACACAGCACAAAGCTTTTTCCCCTGTGTGTTCTATACCAATGAAATGCTTTACAAAGTCAATATTCAATTGGGGAAATATTAATTAATTTAATTAATTGTGGAAAAAAGTTAAACCCATTTTATATTTACATTCAAAAAGAAAACTGTCATGTTTTTATTCATTACATGTAACATGAAATACTTCAAGTGTTAGAAATTCAGCATACAGGAGTCGGGAGACAGGATTGTGACAGAAAATCAAACACAGCTTAGTTGATCGGTAGTCTATCTGCAGTCCCCCTCCACACGGTTGCGTAGACTTTCAGGGTTTAATAACCCTGGGGTGAGTGGAAGGGGTTAAGTGTGGAAGAATAGGAAGGATAAAGGCATGAGAATAGGTAATTATATCAACACAGCGACACAGTGCTAATGTTATCAGGAGGTGGGGGAAAGTTCTAATCATAAGAAAATATTTCTAACAATTTCTCTCCCAAGCTTTGTTTCATTGTTGATCAATGTGGCTTATATATTATTAGTTTGAATAAATTATATATCAGACACGAAAGTAATAAATGCCATAAATATGTGACTTTAAATATAATATAAAAGGACAGTTTACCTTTTTGAACAACATTCTGAACATTCATAATATTCACTGTTTTAGATGCATTTGTATTTTTTGTACATTTTTGTGTCTTTTTTCAGTTTTGTGGAAGCACCATCGCTGGGCTCAGTCTGCTGTCTGACAGTGTTATGCGGTTGGTCTTGGAGGATAACGCAGTAGATTGGGTGGATCTGCTTCTAAGCCGCCGTTCTCTTTACATACTCAGGTAAAAATCATTGTCTTCCTTTCAGTTTCACCTACCCTTCTGCTGTCTTCAAGCGTCATTCTGACAAATCTAATCTACATTTACTAGGTTTTTTTCTATAAAGCTTATGTATTTAACAAATAATAGAAGCTTAAATACCTTAAAGACCCATTTCTTATACCATCTTATACTTTCAGTTTACACATTAAAACAAGTCTTAATTCATTCAATATTTCAATTGTTGTTGTTTTTCTTCCTCAAACTTGCAGGGATGATGCACGTTTTAAATTCACTCACGAGATCTTGAAGGATGAAGACTCTTTTTTCTCAGGACAGCGGGTGCCTCGCCATCGCCGGATCTCTGTCATCTGCAGGAACCTTCCTGTTTAGATGATGGGGTAGAGGACTTGAAACTGCATCACTTTAGATGATACTGGATGGATGGATGGATAGATGGATGGATGGATGGATGGAAGGAGAATTCTCATGTTCCTAGGCTTCATCACGGGGCAATATTCTCTGAAAATACTGATTGATAAAATGTAAATTCTGTAGATTTACTTACGCTAGAGCCTATATAGTCTTTGGTGGAGCTTCACAAATCTTTCATCTGAATAGAATTAGAAATATCTTTGGTATAACATGACTTCAGTAAGAGTAGCTGCACATGCAATTTGTTATATACATGTAAACAAATGTAAAATTTATATTTTTTCTTGGGAAAAAAAGTAAACTTTTTGTTTTTAATTTCCTTATCTGGATTTCAAGATGTTTCTTATGGTAATAAATGATACATTCATCATCAAATATTGCAGAAATAATGGGGCCCTGAACAATATGTATTGCTAAACAACAAAATATTGCATGAGCCTGGGTTTTACCTATGATCAGCCACACTGGTCACTGCAAGAGATTTCTGATTAAAATAAAATAACTAAAATATTTCACACTAAATATTTTTCAGTACTTAAATACATTAAGTGCATATGTTTATTTATAACTGAATCCGTAAGGTACCTACAAGAAGTCTGTTTTAATTTCATGTTTACTGGAAATGACATGATGCTCTTTCTTTACCTAAATGGAGATTTACCTTTCTTTACCTAATGCATAGAGACCATTAGATATCAGCAATTTGACCAATTTGATCTGTAGAAACTACTGTTGTATTAATTGAAGTAATTAAATTTACACGTGGATCTATATTCATGGTCAGACCACTCAAACACTCCACTACTCTAAAGGATGAAACAGAGCTAACTCCATATCCCACTGTGCATGTGGTTCAGACTAGATTTGTACAGAATGTAAATGGAATTATTTCGTAAATACTTTCTGCTGATGTCATTCCTGTTCAGATATTCTTATAGTCATGATTATTCAAAAAAAAAAAGACTGAATATGAATGTGGCAGTTATTCTTTATATTATGTAAACAATTTATAACAAATTAACAAATGGTTCAAAATGTCTTTGACTGAAAGAAGGTTGGTGTTGCCATTTTGGACATTTTTGTGGGTTGTGTGCTGCAGATGATATTCCAGTATCTTAGTATTTCTATTTTCGTCCTTTAGGATTTGTGTTTTTGGTTCACTGTTGGGTGCAGCTGTAGCACTTCAGTCTGTCTGTGCAACACATTAGCACTTGCCTGTATATATTCAATAAAATAAAATGACTCAGGACTTTGGAGTGACTTAGACCTAGAATGTTGCAGTGTGTTTAATCTCATGAATTCATATTTCTCTTTTTACATGAGGTCATTCAATGCCATTTTAGCCATATTTTCCAGACTATAAGCCGCACCCGCAAAGTAAAAAAAAAACTTCAGCATATTCTAGAATACACACTGTTCTGAAGTCTTCGGTGGTCATGGGTTTCCTGATCAGGTACCGATGCACTGCATCTTCTGTGAGCTGCACATCACTGCGTGAGAGCGGGAAGGAGAGGAACAGAAAAACTGAGTTAATTACCATATGAATGCATAATATGCTGAATGTGTATGCCACCAGAACACCTCACTCTCCAAAAGGTTGCTAACGCTGCACATTTGAGTGTTTACCGAGCTCCAGCTAATTAGCTCATTATCAACCCCTTCCTGAGTTGAAATGAGTGTGTTACAGCAGGAAAGCACTAAAATGTGCAGGAGACAGGGGGTACTCCAAGTGAGCTTCCAAGATTTTACTTCAGTTGCCGTATTCTGACGTAGACTGGATCTTTGAAACTGAATTCACAAACCCACATCATTCTGTACCCTTCTTTTTCTTTTTCTCTGCACTGGTATCTTCTTTCCATCATCCTACTCCTCTTCCTCTTTGGCTTCATTTTATTTCTCTTCCTCACTCTCCTCTTCACTCTCAGAAGCTTCATCAATCCCTGAACAGAACAGATGATCACTGAGGATTGTGCATTTATAAGTGTCTGCATTTGGATTCACTGTCGCACAAAATCCTTGAGAGCAAGAAACAGTGACCGCACGAGACCTCTAACCTTTTGGAACATCATCGCCTTTGTTGGGTTTTGTCTTCTCTGGCTCTTCCTCATCAGAACTTATATGTAACAGGAGCATAAATGGATTGATAAGTGGGTTGATCAAGAGCTTGGATGTTAAGCATTACATCCACAAGATGGCATTGAAAAAGGTTTCTGACAACAAACAGTGCAATGAAGTTGAAGTGTAAGAAGTTGTGATGGTGTACTTACTACAAAAATATTTTGCAATTTAAATGGTAGTTTAAAAAAGGTTCTGTTTCTTGTTCAGCAGATTTTCTGCTACTAGAAGTGGTTCACTACTGCTGTGTCCATGTGAAAATGTGGTCATGTTTTTCTTACACTAATGGCAACACTGCCCACAGTGAGGAGCAGGTTGTATAGAAAGCAGCTAATCAAGTTTTCTGTTTCATAAAATGCATGAATTTGGGGCTCGGGAGCGATTCTGGCAAACTCAGAAGGGGGAAGCAGTACCCTGCCGACACTGTCTACAGTGCGGGTGGGGAGCTGTTGACCTCGACCAGGGATATCGTTGGGCGGTGGAAGGAATACTTTGAGGATCTCCTCAACCCCACCGTCACGTCTTCCAATGTAGAAGGTGAGGTGGACTCTCCCATTACCCAGGCTGAAATCACTGAGGTGGTCTGTAAGCTCCTTGGTGGTGGGGCCCCGGGGATGGATGAGATCCGCCAGGAGTATCTCAAGTCTCTAGATGTTTATCTGTCTTGGCTGACACCCCTCTGCAGCATCACGTGGCGGACGGGGACAGAGCCCCTGGAGTGGCAGACTGGGGCGGTGGTTCCCCTGTTTAAAAAGGGGGACCGGAGAGTGTGTTCCAACTATACAACATATCACTCCATATGTGGGGCCCCTAGTTTTGTGAGAAGTATAGGTGGAGTATAAGAACAGGATCTCTGAGTTCAGATTTCAGAAGACCCTCAATGCAGCTGAGAGGGATCCTCCAGATATCCATGGTATCTGTATTTGACATCGTCTTCTTTATAATAAAACTTATTATTCAAGCAAGACTGTCAGCAGAGAGTTCTTCAGACTTCTTGTTCTTCAACAAGACCCTTTTTTCAGCCAGTCGTTACCAGTCCTTTTGTCTCTGAAGAGATGCTGTCAGTTTTTCTGTTTGTATCCATGGTATGTTTTCTTTATTTTAGTAAATCCTCAACCCCAGCATGTACACCACCTTCCTTTATTTTCATCTTCGGCTGATCAGCATGGACTAACCGTTACACCATCATTCTACAGACACGACAGAGTTCATCCCAGCAGGCACAGCATATTTTACACCGTTCTTAACCTTAGTTAATGGCCTTAAAATGAAGACATAGTTATACCAGTAATTACTGTGAGTAAACCTAAGACCAGCATTCTTCATGAATGAAGAACCCAAGCTAATCTACATAGAACTCTCTCCACTTCCTGTAGAGCCTCATTCAAAATCTCCCGTAGAGCCTTTAAATAATCTAAACAGCTTCAAACAAAGGAAGGGACTGGAAATACTACATCTACACATTAGAAGCACGGTACAGAAGAATAAACTGGATCAACTGAAAGCTTTAATCGCTGATCCTGAAACCTGGCTTAGACAGTCCATACGTGATGCAGACACAGCAATTCAAAACTTCACGCTTTATAGAACTGACAGAAAGTCAAGAGGAGGTCAATTAAGGGAAATTATTAAAGTAGCAAAAGAAAAGTGTCCTGAGTTCTTAGCTGTGAAAAATGACTCCTTTCCCCTAGCAGAGATCTACAGGCCTCCTTCTGCTCAATCATCTGCTACAGATGAACTAGCTGAGCTTCTGTCCCGCTTCACTGTGTCAGAAACGCTGGTCCAAGGTGATTTTAATCTCAGATGATTTTCTAATCCATCCGATAGTCAATAATCAGTCATCTGACCAGAAAAAAATGTCCCAAGCTTTAAAAGTATTGTGCTGCCATTTTTATCGACCTCACTAAAGCTTTTGACACTGTTTACCATGATCTCCTTCTAGATTCCCTACATAAGATTGGTCTTAATGCAACGCTCTGGACCCAGAGTTACTTCTCTGGCAGGAAATAATGTGTGTGCCACAGGGCTCATTCCTGGGTCCAGTTTTATTTAATATTTTTATCAACGATCTTGCCACCCCTACCATCGACTGCCATCTAAAGTGCACCTTTAGATGATATAGTGTAATGCTCAGTAGAATCTGCACACTGCTCTCAAACCACTAGACTCAGTTTCCCATTCTGCTCTGGAATTTATAACTGGTGGCCCTTACAGAACTCACACCTGCAGACTACAGACAAGGGAGGTGGACGTACATGCAGGGGTTTTGGATTGAATTTTGGATACAAAAACAGACTAACATGAACTCTGGGAAACAGATAAGCAAACAGACCACATGGAAATGTACCCACACAATCATAAAACAACGCAACAAGAACACTAGGTTCTCACAAAACAAAGGACTGGAAGTCTGAAACAGAGGGTCTTAAATAACAGGACAACATTACACACACTTGGACCTGAATAAGGAATGGGCTGGACAAGACCAAAACAAAACAAAGCACATGTGCTCAGAAGCACACAAAGAGCAGAGTGTACATCCGGTCAGTTTCCAGCTTATATCTCTGCCCTGATCTCAATACACACATATATGAGAAGAGTAAGTGGACTGCAGCAGTCGCTGGGCTGATCCTCGCTCTTCGCCCACTGATCCTCTCTTGGTATATTGTTGTCATCCTTGTGGGGTGTATCTACAGGATGCATGAGAATTTAGAATAATTCAGTATCTACTATGAGTTATTCCATATCCATTATGAATTATTCTGTATCTTCTATGAATTATTCAGTATCTACTATGAGTTATTCCATTTCCATTATGAATTATTCAGTATCTACTATGAGTTATTCAGTATCCTGCACAGTAAGCACCTCACACTGCGCATTCTTCCAGAACATGAAAACACACAATGTTCCAGAACCAGCTTTAATAAAGACACCGTAATGCTGGATACTAAAAATCAAACTGTCCTAGATAACACAGTCATACAGTGTGAGAGTAGTTTGTTAGAGAACGCTGATCACCTCCACACAGTGTGAGGAGAGTGTGTGATGAATTAGATGTACAGGTAGCACCATGATAAATGAGGTTCATAAGTCTCCTCACTCCAGTTTAAACCTGAACATTTTATTGACTTTGTCATTTTCATTTTCAGATTTCTAGGCAGCTGCTTAGAAGAACCCATGGCTGCTGTGTTTTTTGGACAAGGTTAGAGGAGTCTGGGTTTTTATAAAGCTTAGAAATTTGCATCACCTGGTCTTCATAACAATGATTTTGAACAAGCCATGACACTGACAGCCTAATAAGGTCTGAGACCTCGGTCAAACTTATCTGAGCTCAAATCTCCTAGGGTTCTTAAACTTTTACAAAGTACTCCTTTCCTTTGTTCACTGTGAAATTGTACAACCTTTTCTGTCTTTTTTTTTGAGATCATCAGCTTGTTTAACTGAGCTCATTTGAAGTGCAGGGAGCACTCCTGAGGACCTTCTTTGACACACTGGTGGCTGCTGCCATCTTTTATGGAATGGTCTGCTGGGACAGCAGTACTTCAATGGCAGACCGGAAGAGACTGAACAAACTCATAAAGAAGACCAGTCTATCCTGGGAAGCCCTTAGACCCAGTGCAGGTGGTGGGAGACACCACCCCATGCACGAGACTCTGGCAGCACTGGGCAGCTCCTTCAGCGACAGGCTGCTTCACCCAAAGTCTGTGAAGGAGCGAAACCACAGGTCCTTCTTTCCTGCTGCTGTTAAACTGTAGATCCAGCACTGCTCTCAACAGACCACACACACACACACACACACACACACACACACACACACACACACACACACACACACACACACACACACACACACACACACACACACACACACTTAACTCCATACAGTACTGGACACTTATTGTTCAATATAACCTAAAAGTATCCAATATTTCTTCCATGTCCCCGTGTGCAGTTACCTGAAAATAATCTATAAATAATCTATCTTTATTATTTACAGTGTTTATACTGTACTTCTGGATTCGCTGCAACCCTCACTCCTCTGTGAAACAGAGAGCACCCTGGAGATGTAAAGAAGAGATGTGGGTTATCAGCACTTCCTCATTCAGCAGGTTCAGTTTTTGCGCAGGAATTCGGCCTAAGGAACCTTCCTCCCTGTGGTGCACTCAGAATGACTTGACCTTTACATCCTTATGATGCATTAAATATATATATATATATATATATGTACACACCAATCAGTCATTACATTATGACCACCTCCTTTTTAATATGTTGTTGTTCCGATCTGCAATGCTCAGGACCCCAAAGATCAGACTCAGCAGTGCTGCTGGAGTGTTTAAACACATTTGTGTTGGTCATCCTCTAGTTCTTCATCGGTGCTCCAAGGGTCACTGATAAGACACTTAACTCCCCATTCCGGTACCTGTAACATCAGTCACCTGTTAGAGCTAAGGATGACAGTGCCAGTCATATTCCCTTAAAGGTAAATGTGAAATGTGAAGATTCCCGAGGTATGCTGGAGTGTTCCTCTAAATTCCCCAACCTGAGTAGGTATTCCTGGTTGTGCCTTTGGGTCAGATCCTTAACCCCCACTGAGTCATGCACCACTGCTCCCAGACTGACAACAACGTGCCTTTGTGGATCAGTCAGGTCTTCATTCTGGTCCTTAGTTCAACAGATTGGTCATTTCCCAGGTCATGCATGCCTGCTTAAACTAATAACTGTCGAGATGTGTCTCTGAGGGGTTAAACTCTCCAGCAGCACTGCTGTCTGATCCACTTGTACCGAACATGTCTTCTGTTACTGTGTCCAAATAACTCAACCTTGGATTCGTCTGTCCAAAGCACATTGTTCCAGAAGTCCTGCTCTTTGTCTAGATGTTCTCTGGAGGTTAGGTTTATACTTTACACTTTACCTGAAAGGCCAGCTGGCAGAGGGTGGTGACCCACTCGTCCTGCATGGGGTCTGCATGTAGCTGTGCTGAGTGGTGTTCAGGTAGAAGGCAGCACAGCCTGTGGGGCAACTCTCCCCTGGGGCCAGAGTGATGCTCAGACAGTCAGCCAGCCGGACCACCCACCTTTCAGCCTTCTTCAGCCCCGGGGGCTTACCCTGGCTCCCTCCCACTCCGTCCCGCATGTCATACATCTCTATCCGAACAATTGCCATGGGAGTGGGCTCAAACAGGATCACCCAGGTCTTCCGCCAGATCCTCTACACGAAAAACAAAGAGGAAGAGCAGTTAACAGTGAGATCTGGGGGGACAAGATGCTTTACACTTTCATTCAACAATGTACGACATCAAACAGCCCAGATCCAATTCCTTTCCATCGAGACCGGTTAAGCAGTAGAAAGGCAGGCGGCATCAGGGAACATCCAGCTCCATCTGCTCTCACATGCATGATTCATGCCCTAAACAGTCATATGAAGCAATTAGAACCCCCCATTAAAACCTTTAGTGTGTTATCAGATATTTTACAGATTCACAGATGATTAGAACGTCGTTAGAGAGAGCTTTTGGAGGAGCCTGTCTTATTAAAACTTCAGATATTTACGGCGGAGCTTGCAAGTTTAGGATTTTCTACACTTCTGCATAAATTGGACCTAAAACATCAGATTCTCATTTTCTCAAGTCCTAAAGTCGTCGAGGAGAACCACATCAAACAAACTGACAAAAATATTACACAAATCATTTATTCATTAAGACACATGATCCAAAAGTGTGTGAACCTTTAGGATCAGCAGATCTTTGGAAGGAGAAATTAGAGTTGGGTGTTTTCAATCAATAGGAGACAATCATGTCTGAGTGGTTGTGATGTTTAGAACCTGTTGGTGGAAGAGGATCATGAAGAAAGGAGGTTTCTGAGGAGCTCAAAAGAAGAGCTGTTGATGCTCATCAGGATGGAAAATGTTGCACAACCATCTCTAAAGAGTTTGGACTCCACCGATCCACAGTCAGACCCTTATTACCCTCCCCAGGAGTGCTCCACCAACAAAGATCATGCCATGAGTAAGGTGAGTAATAGTCCACCAGTTCACCAAGGAACCCAAGGGAACTTCTAATCAATTAACGGTCCTTCTCACATTGACTAATTGTTAATTAGGCTCATGCGTCATATTCAGCACGTTTTTCTCGTTAATGTAGGCAGCAGTTCCTTCTCCCAGCCACTAGGTGGCACCTGGTGCTGAGCAGGTCCTACGCAGAGGAAAGGGAGGCGCATGGTGACACCAACTGTGTTACATTAACAATAAAAAACAAATGAAAAAGAACATAAAAATTCACTGGTCACTGCTATGAGGAAGTCACTCGTCTGGACAAGCCAGAAAGCATATCCAAAGTGTGAAAGCTAAAGTTAACCATAGTTAGGGTCAACCACCATTTGTAAAGTGCAGTAAAGTGCACACAGCGTCTGAGCAGAAGAACCTCATAGCAGCTGTGAAGCATGGTGGCGGAAGTGTGATGGTTTGGAGTTGCTTTGCTGGGTCTGGAGATCTCTCCATCATAGAAACCACTGTGAGATCTTTATTGTATCACAGGAGGTTTGAGGAGAATGTGAGAGCGTCCGTACAAAGCCTGACGCTGAAACATCACAGAGCTGAAAGAATTCCGCATGGAGGAGTTGTAACGTCTGTCTTCCAGATTATTTCAGCTAAATACTGTGCTCTTTTAAAAGATCTTTAAATGCATTTCTAATGTTGGCAGGACTAGCTTTTCTCTCATATCCATTGAAAAACTAAAGCTGAAGCAGAGGTGGACCATGCAACATGACAATGATCCCAAACATTCCCAAAACAATATTTCCTATTGTATATTGTACTGTTCTTATACCATATAAAGAACAGATTCACATTGTATTAGAAAGTGAAGAACTGCAAAATTGGAGACACAAGTTTTTTCTGAGAGAGTGCAGTGTGTATATACCATCATGCTGTGCCAATACCTTGTTTTTCCATTTTTGCATTTTTACACTTTTATAATAAAAGGACCAATATCAATGCTCCAAAACTAATTATCTATTGAAGTTCTTTTCTTTGATATATAACTTATGCAGTAAAAACTGAAAGCAACTTTTTGTATCTCCAATTTAACTCATGACAAGCTGTTAAATTAAATCATATACTCACTTTTCCAAATTTCACCACTTGCCAAAACAGGGAGCCTTCTTTTGCCACCACATCCATACTCCACGTTCTTCAGCTCCAGTCCTCACACACACACTCAAGAGAGTGACAGCAGGAGGGGAACTTCACTCTGCATCATGAAGAAGTGGCCAAAAAAGTTTGCTTGAGTTTCCGTTAGACTTATAATGCACAAGTATTGCGCCAGAGCGCACCGCATGCGTTCTTAATACTCAGAATACTGGTCAAGAACACTTCATCACAGACACTAATACAGCTCTCTGTACTTCAGCTACAGGGGAGGTGAAGGAAAAGCATGCTGTACTGACCAAAACAGTTTAATGGATGACCTGGTCAATGACAAAGTGTAATATTCATCTTAAACAGAAACAGCGGAACATTGCTGCCCATCTGCAATTAATCAACCAACCTCATTCTAGAGTACACTGAGGATGACCCTGCAGGACAGCCAAGAATTGACCTTCCAAAGGGATTTAAATCATAAAATTAAACATTAGTATTAAATAGGATAAATTAAGTGCAAGAAAACAAATTCACATTTAAACAGATCATATAATTCTCAAATCAATATGCTTGATATAAAAGGGATACTTATAAAGGAAGAAAATCTAAATAAAATGACCATAAAAAGCAAATAGATAAATTAATAAGAAATCATAGTTAAAATAAAGTGAAATAAATAATAAAAGCAGAGTAAGAATGAAAATAGTAAAAGTAAATGCCAACATTAACAAATGATAAAAATTAAATATAAAAAATAAGATCATAAGAAAAATAAAAGTAATAACAATAAAACAAAGTAAATAAAAAAAAACTATAAAATGGAAATAAAAAGAATAAAGAGGAACAATACATTTAAAAATAGTCACTCAAACTCAGGACACAAGAAGGGAAAACTCCAACAAAAAAAACAGCTTCTAAAATAAAACTGTACAGCAGCAAATTCCAGGCAGCAGAAGAGTCCAAACTTTCAGAAATCCACGGAGCTGTACCTCAAGAAGTCTCTGCGGCTGATGTTGGCCACTTGCCTGGTCTGCATGGACTCCAGCTTGGGACAATTTGTGATACGATGCCCCAAACCACCACAGAACGCACAGCCTCTCTCGCCTTGATGGAGAAAACAAGAAAACAAGTTTTATTGGGCAGAATAACTATCACTGGATGGTGAAGCTTAAGAGTTTAAGTGTCCTAAAAGTAACTTTGTAATATTTTTTGTTGTGTTTATCTTCTATTGTGCAGCACTGCTTCCATAAGCCTCAGCAATGGTCCAGTTTTTGGCTAAAAAATCTAACCAACAAACTTAGAAAGGTATTTACAGGAGACACACAAGACAGATCGTTATTTTCTATTAAATTTGTACGAATTTGACTGATCCTGACTTCTGAAGCCCAGAAAATTACATGTAGCTCCTCACCTCTGATGTCCAGCATGGCTTCGTCCCTGGTCTGAAGGACCTGCAGCGGCAGTGGAACTTTCTGCTTGGCTTCAACCAACAAGGCCTTCAGATCCATCAGCACTGACTCTTCTGCAATGGGAACAGGACAAGACAGATATAAGCAGTCACGTACTACACTGTGGAAGAAAACTTAGCCAACTAAGACTACACTGACATTCCACAAGTCATGGGACATCAGTATGAAGTGGTGTTACCTCAGAGGATGGCTCTGGAATGCCCACAGCTGTGAGGAGTTACCTTGTGAGTGAGGTTGAGCACTGGCCAGCTCACGGCAGAGAGCTGTGGAGTTTGAGCGAGGCATGATGGTGGATGCCAGATGGATGGGACATTCCATTTCTGAAGTTGTCTTTAACATCTCTATCCACAGTATCACATGTGTGCAGGAGCACGTCAGAGGATCAGTTCTGGACTTGGGCCCTGTAATGTCCTGCTGAATTTCCCGACATTGTGGGGGTCCGTGAAGCCCATGAAGGGCTGCAAATGCTCACCAGGCATTGAAACTTAGCAGCACCAGCCAATGATGTGTTTAAGCACCTGTGGGCAGCCACTGCACTGTCCACTGTGGATGGTAATGCCTTTTATGACATGTTCCCAGTACACTTAGCACTGTGGATCAAGGGACGTTAAATATCCGTACAACTTCCGCACTAATTCACGGCTCCTTGCAAGGAGCACAATGTTCAGTGTTGAGCCTCACTCACAGGATAACATCTCACGACTTATACAGGTGTGGCCGTTCCCAACCCATCCCCTCAGGGTACGTGCCTTCATATCTATACCCATATCACATGACTTGGCATGTCAGTGTTCGATATAAAGAAAAGGGTGCGCTTTTACCGATGATGTAATTAGTGCTGCTTAATCAGATAAAGTTCAGCAGACTTTCAATATAAATTATGAAGTGTTCAGCGTTTGAACAGCAGCTTTCAAGAATCTGAAGAACCATTAGAAGAAAATGGCCTCTATGCTGCTTCCTACGAATGCACTTTTATTCTTACCGCATCCTTTGTTGATGAAAGTCGTGGCTACTCCAGTTTTGCCCGACCGACCCGTCCTACCAATTCTGTGGACTGTGGAACAGACAGACAAATACACGTGTGAAAACCACAAGTAACCCAAAACATTCAGAAAACAAAAGAATCAACCATCAGTCATCAAAACTGTGATTCTAACTCTTACCGTAGTTCTCAATTTCCTCAGGCATGTCGTAGTTTATCACATGCTGGATAGCAGGGAAATCCAAACCCTTGGACGCTACATCAGTGGCCACCAAAACATCCTTCTTCTCCTTCTTGAACGCCTCAATAGCTTTCGTTCTCTCCTCCTGGTCTGAAAAACAGTCAGGTGAAATAATAACTCGTGTCTCGGTATGTTTAAGAGAAATGATGACAGACGATACGATTTGATGAAATCAGAGTATAATGTTACAGTATCAGTATTTACCTGTAATGGCAGAAACACAGCCTGCTGTTTATTTAATTAACCTTTAATAAGGACGTTTATACAACATAATCTGAATAAATCTGTACTCTGTAGAGTGTCGTTCCTCTGGAAAACAAACAATTTCCACACAAATGACCCACTCACACTCTTTACTGGAATTAAATCACACACAGCGTAACCGATGTGATATTACGATACGGTTATTTTTTATCTCGTACAAAATAAAATACAGCATCTGAAAAAAGCTTTTGATCATATAATTCAAAAATTACACTGTCATTTTATATTCATAACATTTAAAGTGATTAATTCAAGTTTTTTAGTTTTAAAGTTGATACTGTGATTAGTAATCTCTTGAAATTTGAATGAAATTTTTTTATGTTTTGAGATTCTATGTGCATTTGCACAGCTGTGTCAGTAAATTATGGTTCCTAAACTTGCTGAATGCATTCAGTAGAAGGGGTATCCATATTTGGATACATGTTCAAACTTGTGTAAAATGAGCTTTCCAGTACCTTTGCCACCATGAATAGCCACTGCCTCCACACCTTTCAGAAGCAAATACTCATGTATGGCATCCACATCTGCTTTCTTCTCAGCAAATATTAATACCTGGAAGTGAAAGAAATCAGGAGGTAAGTAAAGAAGTGTAAATGTCTATACAGAGGTCCTTCCTTTTTCATAGAAACACTTAAACCACTCTCAAAAATAGAATTTTACCCTCAGAGATATGATTTCTAAAAGATCTACAGCAGTGAAGTTACTGAAACTGAATCAGAAACACAGTCCGGTAGCCGGTATTAAAGATCAGCAGTGCAGTTACTGAAACTGAATCAGAAACACAGTCCGGTAGCCGGTATTAAAGATTAGCAGTGCAGTTACTGAAACTGAATCAGAAACACAATCCGGTAGCTGGTATTAAAGATTAGCAGTGCAGTTACTGAAACTGAATCAGAAACACAGTCCGGTAGCTGGTATTAAAGATCAGCAGCAGTATAGTTACTGACACTGTATCACTTAAACACAGTGAAGCGATGCTACTTACAGGAGGTGCCGTTTTCTGCAAGCACTCCAGAAGATATACGATTTTAGCTTCTTCTTTCACATACTCCACTTCCTGTGGAAAAACAAACATGAAAGCATCACCATTTCTAACTAAACATGAGTTGACAAATATCTCTGGATCAGCCTCTGCCTCAAAACACACAATGAGCTTTCTAACTCGGTTCCTGCAGCGTCACTCAGCGGGACCCACATTATTCAGGTCAGTATTTCAAGTCAAATCAAGTGTGTCAGATGTATTAGTACTTTGGCCCTCCAGGACTGACCTTGTTCTCTTTTATTAATTATATATCACTGCTGTTCAGTGACCAAAAAAAAAATCTACATATATACGTCTCTTTAGATGTCCTGTGGTATCTGGTACCAAGACTAACGATACAGTAGATCAGTAGGTTGGACCTCTATGAGGAGAGGTGGACCTCATCACGGAGCCTTGAACCCCATGACCCTGTCGCTAGTTCACTGGTTGTCCTTCCTAGAAACATTTTTGGTAGGTACTGTCCACTGCATACTGAAAACACCCCACAAGACCTGCTTGATGTTTTGGAGTCTGAATGTTCTGACCCAGTCGTCCAGAACACCAGATTCTTACACTTGTCCATTTTTCTGCTTCGACCCATCAACATAAAATAACTGTTCACTTCCTGCCTATTATACCCACCCGTTTACTTAAAATGCCACTGGGACCAGATCATCAGTCTTCTACACTTCACCTAGGAGTAGTTTTATTTTAACCACTGGCACATTAAATATAATGAATAAGCTCACAGGACAAACATTCACATTTCCTGTTGAAGGTGGTAGTCACATCAGGCTCCTGCAGATGGCGCTGGGTGAGGATGATGGTTCTATAAATGGTTTTATAAAAATCTGCAGGGTTTGTGTACAGTGCAGTAAATGTCTATGAATCCAGTCACACACCCTGCAGGTGATTATAACACCATCCGCAGGAGCCTGAACTTACTACCAAGGTGGTAAACATGCAACATGAAACATGCAAGTTTCCTCATTTTTATATAAACACACACACACACACACACACACACACACACACACACACAGGTTTTACCTGAATGACGTCCAAGCTTGCAGCTCCAGCTCGTCCCACATTGATGGTGATGGGCTTGACCAGTGCACTTTTAGCGAAGTTCTGAATCTTTTTGGGCATGGTGGCACTGAAGAGCACTGTCTGTCTCTGGCCCTAAAACGCAAATGCAGAACATTTTAACTTCAAGCTCTTACCACATATTTTTATTAACAAAGACAAAGCACCTTCTTTTTATTTTCTACCTTAAAGTACGAGAAGATGGTCCTAATGTCCTCCTCGAAGCCCATGTCAATCAGCCTGTCAGCCTCATCCAGAGCCAGGTAACGGCAGATGCCCAAACTCATCATCTTCTTCTTCAGCAGGTCCATCAGACGGCCTGGGGTGGCCACCATCATGTGCACCCCTCTGCAGAACACAATGCCACACAGGGTTCATATGGGCATTTACAACACAATCTGGCTTTCATATTTAGGTCTGAGCTTGTTGTGACCTCTTTGTGGTGTCAGATCACAAATATACACCATGTGATAATCAAACCCACTTCCCGTGAATGCTTCTACAAAAAGCACATCATCTGCGTTGCCTCACATTAAACCTTCACTTTGCACAACTGAGGCATCTCAGAACTAAAACTTGACGTGTGAACCTTAAACAACTCTTTTTGGACAGAGAGAATGGTCAGTCTGCATGCCGTATTAGCTCCAGCTCAACTGCTGAGGTGGGTGTTACAGTGAAGGCCTGAGCAGGGACTCCTATGTGTGACTTGTGTTTGTGTGGTTGATCGGTGTGTGTGAGAAATATATATATTTCATTTGTATATAAAGTTCCAGTGAATTCCAGCTAAACATGCTGTCCTAAACTGATCTGAGAGCAAAATAAAATGCCTCTGAAGACACACTCTTACTGGTTTACCACTTCCATCTGCTCTTTGACCGACATTCCTCCGATACACAGAGCACAGCGCAACTGCGGTGCACCTTCGTCTTCCAGCTGCTTGCAGTAGTACTCGATGATGCCATGGGTCTGTCTCGCCAGCTCCCTCTGCAGGCAGAGAAGCACAGCAACAATCATCACCACCAGTGAACACATACCTGTGTGTGTGTGTGTGTGTGTGTGTGTGTGTGTGTGTGTGTGTGTGTGTGTGTGTGTGTGTGTGTGCGTATGCGTGTGTGATTAGGGGAATCTCTGCACAGCCCCGTCTGTGTACTTGTGTGTTATGCTTACAGAAGGACAGATGATGAGTCCATAAGGCCCCTCCCTCTTGCAGAAGGGCAGTACTTTCTCCTGCTCCAGACAGAACATGATGATGGGCAAAGTGAAGACCAGAGTTTTTCCCGAGCCCGTGAACGCAATCCCAATCATGTCTCTGCCGGACAGGCTACACAAAACAGAGAAACAGAAATCATGAAGAATTTACAGAAAACATGCAGGCAGTTACTCTTCAGATCAGCCGAGCAGAACAGAGACCCGTTCCTCTGCGGCGGGGAACCGATTTTCACTGAACTTACATGGTTGGGATTCCTTGGATCTGAATAGGTGTTGGGTGGAGGATTCCCTTCTTATTCAGGCCTTTTAGAATGGCTACAAACAAAGACAGTTTAGTGGAAATTGAATGTGTAAGACTTTCATTTATAAACATTTCATTTCTTCTTCTTCTTCTTATTATTATATTAAATCTTACCATCTATATCTACACAAACTCCTATTCATATATTTTTTTTTTTACAGTTTTGGAGTTTTATTTTATTTATGCACATTTACTTTGGTTTGTCTGTACCTCTCTATCCATCCACCTATCCATCTATAACTCGCTCTCCATCCATCCATCCATCCATCCATCCATCCATCCATCCATCCATCCATCCATCCATCCCACTGTATCTCCCTTTCTATCCATTCATCCATCCATCGTTTTATGCTGAAATCTTATTAAGTGGTTTTAATTTTACCTTCCTATTCTTTTAATAAGTCATTTATTGAAGCTGACATTATGGTTAGTTTATGTAGCTCTTTCATTTATTTTAAGTTTGTCCAAAATTTCTTTTGAATTTTCTTTCAATTTAAAATATCTTTCAGCTGCAAATGTTCAGCTGTGATTAAAATGAGGGATCTCCTCAGTCTACTTCTGAGTAAAAATACAGCTTTATTGACTCATATGACAGTCAGTTTTCAGTTACCTTGAGGGAACTTCATCTCTCTGAAGCTTTTGATGGGAACAGGGATGTCGTCGCCCTCCACCAGGATGTGGTATTTCTTCCGCACCCGCTCATGCCTCCCTTTCGACATGCCTAATATGTAGCGAGGAGCCTTCCAGCTTAAGTTGGTGAGAAGAAAAATAGTTTAAGCCTCTGTTCTGTCATAACAGCATTATTACTGATCACTACTGAGTCACAGGACGTACAGTCATGTAAAAAATAGGATGCCCCTAGACAACATGTGTCTTTGACTAAAATAAATATGAGGACATTTGATCTTTAGGGATGGAGGTGATGTAGCTCAGGATGCAGCCTGTGGTGCAGAGATGCAGGGATGGGAACGGGATGAGAACGCTTACCTGGTCTTAATGGGGTCTTCATAGGTGATACCTTTGGCCATTTCCTTCACAGACATTAAAGCTGGAACAGACAACGACAGACTCATTTCAACACTGAATTCTGTTCATACAACGTAAAAAAAGGTTAGGGTGGTGTAATGCTACCTGTGATTTTACATAACTATATAATAGACCTATCTAGACCTATCCCTGACTGAAAATGTGTGTCGATGCTATTGGACACTCTATCAACACTCCACCCCTACCACACCATCTGCAGAACTGAGTGAGAACATTCAAGCTGCACGAGATGGATCATCACAGGACACCATTAGGAACCCCTACTCCATGCAGAGACGTCTGACATGTTGCATTAAACCCGACACCATACTGACACCACTCTACTACCACTTCTTTATGTGTAGATCAATAAATATTGATCAGATCAGTCTACATTTATCATCAGTTATTGATCCTGATCACCTTTATCCTCCTTCCCAACAGCACTGCAGTCCTACACATCCTTCTGGGAGAAACTATTAAATGACGAATGTAGTAACTCTGAAACTGGATCTGATGATTTTAAGGGTTCTGAAAATCTAATGAAGGTGGGGAAATTGTTATTACTTAGTAACAGTGATGTACTTACCTCGGCCTTCAGCCACACTCTCCAGAATCTTCTCCTCCTCCTTCAGCTGCTTCTCCTTTCCAGACTCCTTACGAGCTATCAAAATAAAAGAGTTGCTTGTTGAAAACATCCAAAGAACAGAACTAAGAAAATAAAAGGAGAAATGTGTCCGTTCATCAGCAGAACGTCAGGTGTTGATTATACCCTCTGCTTTCTCCTTGAGGTGCTGGTGCTGGTCAAGCAGGCTGATGTTGGAGCGTGGCCCAAGACCCTCATCTTCATCCTTCTGTTCTCCTCCACTGGCCTTCTGCTCCTCCTTGGTCAAACCCTTCCCTCGCAGGCGAATTATTTTCTGCGACTATGGACCCAAACACACTCCTTAGCAACCAATGCAGATACAATGCCAACACCTTCGCAATCAACACCTATACTTTAGCAATACCTTACCAACCACCTAGTAACATCTTAGCAACCAATACATATACGATAGCAATATCTTAGCTATGTCCAATGTCCAAAACATTCAACAGGTCATCGGGAAAAATAGAGCAATTTCTGTCCAACTATCCAACAACTGACACAAAATATTAAAAATGAAATGGAGAACAGAAACGAAACCACACTAACACCAGTACTTACCATCTGCTGTTTTCTAATTTTAACAGGAACATAGGGCACATAATCATCATCATCTGACGACTCCGATCCGGACTTCTCCCCGGAGTATTTCCTCTGGAACATAAGGGATAAAAATGAGGTCTTTGTTGAGCACTGATTGGAACTGGATGTTCACCCAGTGTTTCTTCTGAAATAACTGGGATTGAATGGGAGTCCAACACTCATTACTGAAACATCAGCCTCTGAAGACTTTAGACTAGATAGACTCGTCACAATAACCTTTAATGGACGAGAAATTATTAAGAAAAAAACAATATTACATTTTAGGACCATTTATGCCACTGACATAATGATAATCTAACTTAAAAATGCAATAATATATATTATTAATTTATAATAATTTAAATTAAAGTTTAACATTTAAATAGTTAAATATCATACATTCATAAAACTACCCTGTGGAAGTTTGTCAATACAGTCATGGCCAAAGGTTTTGAGAATGGCACAGATTTTGGTTTTCACAAAGTCTGTGACCAGCCGTTAAATCAGACGAGCTTTAAATCAAACAGCCGTTAAACTCAAACGACGGTTAACTGTTATCCAGAGGCTAAGCGCTGTTTCTCACCTTCCTCTGTCGCGTTTCTACCTCCATGTTTCAGAGTCGCCGCGAATCTGTTTATTTAAACTGGGAGCTGTGTGTTTACACTAGTGACTGGTATTGATCTATACTCCTGTAAAAAGATCGATAATCGAGCGTTTTTTTAACTCTCCCGCGCGCATATTCACCTGCGCTCTGCGATCTTACAGCACTGAACAGCGCACGCACCCGTACAACCCTCACCGGCGCCAGCCAATCAGCCATGCAGGTAGGTTCAGCCTGGCCCGCCCACTGAGCCTGGCCCGCCAATCAGCGGTCTCAATTTAAGTTCGCTTTATTGACTGTTCTTTTAACAATGTTGACGAAGCACAGAAACATTACAACAGTTCACGGGGCTGTTAAATAGAGATGAAACAAAACAAACCTCTACAAGCAGATGAAAAATTATGAAGCAGAAAACACAGAGCTGCAGAGCCCGAGAGGAGAGACATCCCCGTTCCCTGCCCCAACAGACCCAGAGCCTCCACTCAGAGCCTCCACCCAGAGCCTCCACTCAGACACATTCTGTAATATTGTATTGTTTTTTTTTTACTTGAAAAACAGAATAAGTGTGAAACTGTTTACACTGTTTGTGGTGTGTTAATTTTGTTGTGTTGTGGTTTGTCAGCCCTCTAACTCAGGAGATTGTGTTTGAAGTTGTGTTGAATGATATTTATATTTATTTATTTTACACTCTGTTTATTTAAGAAAAAAACAGAATTGCACTGAAAGGAAGCAGATTCCTTATTTTGTTTTATTGTTTTTCCTAAGAACAATTCTATTTAAAAAAAAAAAAAAGAATGAAAGAACTAGAAAAGATGTCTAATGAGGGGAGAATTTTCATTTTATTTAATTTGGTTTTTCCTTTTCTACTTCAAAAAATATTTATTTTCCTAATGTTAAGGCAAACTTTGTTTTGTTATTGTTCCATGGTTTTGTACAAAAGCTGTGTCCACAAACTTTTGGCCAACATGTGGGGTTCCCATGGAGTTCCATCAGATCTGTGATGACATCAGAATAGAACTGGACAAAAGTTTCCGGACACTTTTCAATGCATTCATATGGGAGAGTTTTGGCCAGTGATGTCACTCAGCCTTACTGGCCATTGGTGTCACTCAGCCTTATTGGCCAGTGATGTCACTCAGACTTATTGGCCAATGACATCACTCAGCCTTATTGGCCAATGATGGATAAATAATGATGTCATTCAGCCTTTAAAGGAAAATACGGCCCTCAGTAGAGCTTGACCTCCAGTAGATCACGACCTCCAGTACAGTACGACCTCCAGTAGAGTACGACCTCCAGTAGAGTACGACCTCCAATAGGGCACAACCTCCAATAGGTCACAACCTCCAATAGGGCACAACCTTTTTTACAGTACGACTGTCACTAAGTAGCAGCAATGTCGGAAAGAAAGGTCTTAAACGTAAGTGAATTTAATGCTTTTATTTCATGTTTAATAAAATGAGCCCAAACATGGAGCAGATTTTGATCTGCTGAATCTGGTTCCCTGAACTCTGATACCTGATACACACTTATACTTATATACACACCTGATATACAATATACAATATACATATACATATACAGTATACATACAAACAGTAAAAAAATCACTGTTATAATTCTAAAATCAGTCAAAAACCGAGATGCACCTTCATAACAGAATAATTCGTATCAGTTACTCATTAATCCACAGTAGTTACTAGAGTGGTCTTTTGGAAAGAAGCAGGAAATGTGATGCAAATAGTAGAAAACAAGGCAATCTGTTGCTTTTTAATGAAATGTTATAGAATATAAACACCATATGCATAAAGTCTGAGCACATCTTCTTATCCAGTCAGAACAGTGGGACCAGTACACACTGTGTGGTGATTGGGGTGAAACCTAATTTTGTAATACTTTGATAAATATTTCCCGACACCTCTAGTTACTGAACGATTCACACTAAATGAATCAATGGTGAGAAGTGTTGGCTGATCATGCACAGTGTACCCTCCACCGTCCACCCATTGGTCACCTTCTTAATGAATAGGTTTCAGAACAAATGGGCCTGATGGGCTGTATGTACTTTACTGTAATATTTACTGCTATATCTGTGTGTTTCTCTTTCTGTAGAAATACTACATCCCAAACTATGATCTGTCTAAATTCCCAAGAAGCAAACTCCAAAAAGACAGGCAGTATGTGGTCCGGTTGATGGCTCCGTTCAACATGAGGTGAGGAACTGCACTAATATGACTGTTTAAATCGTTCACCTTGTTTATGGGTAAATAAGTGTCATCTACAATGACCTCTTCACTACAGGTGTAAGACCTGCGGAGAGTACATTTACAAAGGGAGGAAGTTCAATGCCAGGAAAGAGACGGTCCAGAATGAGACATATTTGGGTCTGCCCATCTTCCGCTTCTATATTATGTGCACGAGATGTCTGGCTGAAATAACATTTAAGGTAAGTGAATAAAGCAGTAACCATAAGAAGCCTGCATACAGACTCTGACTGATCAGAGAGAGGGGCGGGGCTGATGATGTCATTGGTACAGATATTGGGTTAATTTCTGCATATTCACAGTCCCAAACAGACTATGAACACAGACTATGCTATGGAGTATGGTGCTAAAGGAAACTTTCAAGCTGAGAAGCTGAAGAAGCTGAAAATGAAGAAGAAGAGGATAGAAAACAGGAGCAGAAGAATAATATTGTGAATATCAATCTATTCATATGTATATTTGATATAATATCTTGTGTATTTCCTGCACATTAATTCATGCTCACTATTTCCATTCTCTCCCTGACTCATTCCATTCTTCTCTCTCTGACTCATCTGTTTCGAATTGCACTTGATAGGGACCCTTCCACCTTGGACTGAACCAGTTTGATCATTTTGATCAGGACCCAGCTTTCTGGTGTCACCATCTCAGCTGCTGGCTCCATTGGTTCTCCTGGAATACAGATCTGTCTCATTTCTCCATTTCTACTCGTCTGTCTGTATAAATGGTTTGAAATAAACGGTTTTAACTTTGGAAATGGATTGTTTTGGTCACTCAGCACCCACTATGATGCCTCTCATCAACTTTCAACATTGGTTGCCTTGCCATGAGCAGACTGGCCAGTGTTCAACCCCATGAATTAAACCCCTTCATAATCAATTTTCATACTGAGATCACATGACTGCCATATTATGCAATGTTGCCATAATAACATTTATGTCCTGGTGATTTTTTTCTCTTTCACACCGGAATTGTTTAATTAGTGTAATAATTTCTTAATATAATATGATTTATTTATTATATATTTATAATATGGAAAATTTAAAACCAGTCTCGACCAGTATCCACCAATGTCTACCAGTATCCATCAGTATCTACCAGTATACACCAATTTCTACCATTGTCTACTAATATCCACCAGTGTCTACCAGTACCCACCGATATCCACCATTGTCTACCAATATCCACCATTGTCTACCAATATCCACCAATGTCTACCAGTATCTACCAGTATCCACTGCAAAAAGAAGTCACAGAATAAGAAAATGTAAGTTTCCAACTGAATTAAATCCCAGTTTAAATTCCAAAGGAGCTTCCAGTGCATATTTACTGCTCTGTCCACGTGTACATGATCAACCTGCATACAGACTCTGACTGATCAGAGAGAGGGGTGGGGCTGATGATGTCATTGGCACAGATGTTGGGTCAGTTTCTGCATATTCACAGTATTTCCCACTCCCAAACAGACAGACACGGAGAACAAATATTATGCTATGGAGCATGGTGCTACACGAAACCTTCAAGCTGAGAAGCTGCTTGAAGAAGAAGAAAAGAAAGAGCTTTGGGCTTTTCCTTTAAGCAGTATGTCTTTCTCAACTACATCAGAATTCTGCTCATTTAACCACATGCTCTGGTGTCACTATAGGAGATGTAAGCTTGGGAGATCCTGAATGAGCAGAAGAGGAGGCAGAAGGAGAAAGAGAAGGAGGAAGATGACCGGGAGCTCAAGTATGTGTGGAGTGTAGAATAATTCCAATCTGTTTTAAAGGGCCTGTTTTATGGAAAACATCATTTCTACTTTACATACACCCATCAGCCATAACATTATGGTAGGAGTGTCTAATAGAGTGGACAGTGAGTGGACACAGTGTTTAAACACTCCAGCAGCACTGCTACGTCTGATCCATTCATACCAACACAGCAAACACTAACACACCACCACCATGTCAGTGTGACTGCAGTGCTGAGATAATAGCTGTTCTGTGGTGGTCCTGTGGGGTCCTGATCATTGAAGATCAGGGTGAAAGGAGGAGAATAAAGTCTGCAAACAGATGAACTACAGTCTGGAAATAAAGAACTACAAAGAGCTCCTGTATGGTCAGACGACCCGAGAGTGGACAGTGAGTCTACTGTACTTTGTCCTTTAAGAAACGGTGACGTCTTTATCCAGAGCGACTTGCATATAAATCAACATAAGTGAAAATGAATTCATCCGTTTTCTTTCTCTGACCCACTCTCCCTTCTTCTTTCCTTTCCTACAAGGAGATGCTGGAGCAGCAGAGACGGAATAAAGAAGAGGAAAAGAAAGAGGAGTGGAAGAACATACCTACTCACAGACTCCCACAGACATCCTGATCTCAGGCGTACTGAGAAGAATAACAGACACCTGCTGCTGCCTTGTCTTGGGTCGCACAGTGATATCTGAATTCTAGAACTTATTATTACAAATATACTTTCTATTAGATATACAATCTAATCTAATTACAATTAAATCATCAAAAGTATTGAATGTTGGTCTCAAACACTCTGGATGATCATGAGCAGGACATGGTCAAATTCATACAAACACCTAAATTCTATTTCTAAGATGGGCTGAAAATAAAAACATCTGGCATCTCCTATAAATACGGGGCACTTTTGCACTGAGCTCACCATGATCAGTTAGGATGGACTGGTGTCATTATACATGAATTTGCATGAGGCTTCCAGATATTGTGAATATCAATATATTCATATGTATATTTTATATAATATCTCATGTATTTCACGAACATTAATTCATGCTCATTATTTCCATTCTCTCCTCTTCCTCCACAGGGTCCCTGCACTGGGCTGAAGCAGCAGAAAGAAATCTGGGAGAGGAGTATTGGGCGCCTGATAAACCCAACTCCTCTGGGTCTAATGGTGGTGAGGAAGAAACGTGGAGCCACAGCTGGAGGCCACACAGGTAAACTATAGAGATCAGTGGCGTCTTAAGAAAGGTATAGTCCATATAGTACCCAAAAGTAGACTTTTGAGGAAGTGTGTAATTTAACTGCTAATAAATCAGAAAATAGTGTCAGCCCTTATAGTGAAAATGATGGTGACGGATGTGTAAAAAATATTCATCAGAGTATTGCAATATATTTTGATTCTCAAAAACAGAATTGATTTCTGATCATTAGTTTACACGCAAGCTTGTTTTTAAAACCCCAACCACTTGATACCGCAGTTCTGATCACATAAACGGGAAACGTTTCATATCATCTTATTTACAGTGTAAATGACATTATATTGATTATATACATTCTATCCTTATTACCATACCATCAGACTGAACATACTCATAGGCTTCAACCAGCCCACATTCCCACCAGTTTTAGTGGAACAGACGTCACGTCACAGATTACATCATCAACAGAGGGCGGCGTCTCGGACCAGTTACGGTCTCAACCTGCTGCAGACATACTTGGACAGTGACAACAGTAACTCAGACTGATCTAGTTTATTTGTGCTGATGGAGACCATGTTTTGGAAGGGAAATGGAAGTCTAGGGGCAAAAAGGGATTTAATGGGGTGAAAACTAGGATACCCAGAAATACTGCAACCATCCATTGAACATGCACTGATGTTGAGTCAAGTTCTATTTATGTTGTGCTTTCATTAATGGTGGTTCTCACAAAGCAGAGAGTAAGAAACCTTGAGAACTCATCCTTTTCTGCCCCAAACAAAATATAAATAAAAAAGCTCAAAGAAATTAAGAAATAGGTAACAGCTGTTGCCCTAATGCAGACAAACAGCTGCAGAAGGTAGTCAATCCCTATTTGGCTGTAGAGACGGAAGGCTAGACGGACCAAAGCAGACAGAGAAGAGGATAAATAATTAAGGTTCTGCAGATAGATGTAGATCACTGTACACAGAAGAAAAAAAATACTGGATGGACTCACGACTCTCTGGTCGTCTCCTGACTCCCTCTGGTGTTCATTTTCTCCCCCATTTCCTAACTTCCTCTCCTTTCTCCCTTTCTCACTCTGCCTCACAACTCACTTCCCTCACCTTTCTTTTGTTCCCCCTCTTCAAACACAGACCTCCTTATTCTGTATGCAATGTTCTAATGCCTGCTGGCTAGGGGTTTTCACTCTGATGTGCAGATGGGCTGATTAACCAAGTGCTTCCTCACAGGCCACATCAAAAAGCCCACTTCTGCATCCTCTAAACACCTAGAATTTATGTTTACATACATACTAACATACTAACATGGTTTTGCTCCAACCAGAGAGACAGAGGAAAAGAGTAGTCCACTAAAAATTACATGTACATGATTTATCCCTGCCCCCAGAGGCAGTGAATCATGTTTGGTGTAGAGTTTGCTTTTTTAGATTAGAGCAGGAGATGCCAGGCTGACATTGCTAAAAAAACATCATCATCATCATCATCATCATCATCATCATCATCATCATCATCATCATCATCATCATCATCATCATCAAAATGTATATTTAAGGCATTTAGTAGAAAAGTGGTTTGCTAGTTATAGTGAACAGCTTGAATGTTCTTAAAAGAGAGGGTCTTCAGTCAGCATTTCAAGACAAGAGACTACTGTTTGGAAACCTAGGTCAAGCTGAGTCATATCTGATGCTTGAGGGAATCAGCTGTTAACAATTCCCATTAAGTACAGAATGGCTGGTCCACTCTTGGCTTTGTAGGCCAGCATCAGGGCTCTGAATCTGATGCAGGACGCAAGTGAAGAGAACACAGCTCAGGAGCTACATGGCTGAAGTTAGGAACAGTGTTGTAAGAACCTGATTGAATGCATAGAAAAGTCTGTCATGAGGGAGTTGCAGTAGTCAGAAAATGAGGAACTGAACAAGAAACTGTGGAGGGACCTCTGAATGTGGACAAAGGAACCTTCCATAAAAGCACAAGGATTTTGTGATGGTTCACTGAAGCACCTTAAGAGGTTCCTCCAAACATTTCTCAAGGATCTGGCATTTACAGTGTAGAGAGAAAATGGCAAATTCTCCACGTTTTAAAGAAGAAACCAAGCCAGGAGCTGAGAACACTAACTGGTCACTCATAACTGAAACATGGCTTTCTGCTTCTGCTACAGCAGCCCGGTTTTGCTGAGGTTCAGTTTCAGGGGTTGGACTGCCTTAATGATAAACCTGGTGAAAGCAGTCCCTGGTAACCTTGGTAAATATAATAAAGAATGGACAACAAGTTTTAGACGTAAACCTTTTGGTATCTTGCCAGCATCACTACACTCTCTCTAAGGCACTGACTGACAAGACAGCACGACCGGGATGGCATCAAAGCGGCTACTTTTGTTTTGCTTTCAGACTAGGCTTGTCACAATAACTAAATTCATTAGGATGATATACAGTCCCAGAAATAACTGCGATAAACAGTAATGTCATTGTAAGAGTATTTTATGCCTCTGATATAATGATAATACAATAAACAAGAACGATGAACTTTAAATTATTAGTTGGAGTCCAGACATTATTTTGAGCATTAGAAATAAATGTAATACATTTTTATTGTTTTTCTTCCTCAAACGTGCAGGGATGATGCATGTTTTAAATTCACTCACAAGATCTTGAAGGATGAAGACTCTTTTTTCTCAGGACAGCGGGTGCCTTCCTGTTTAGGTGACGGGGTAGAGGACTTGAAGCAACATCACTTTAGATGATTCTGGATCGATGGATGGATGGATGGAACTAGAATTCTCATGTTCCTAGGCTTCATCACGGGGCAATACTCTCTCAGAAAATACTGATTGATAAAATGCAAATTCTGTAGATTTACTTACGCTAGAGCCTATATAGTCTTTGGTGGAGCTTCACAAATCTTTCATCTGAATAGAATTAGAAATATCTTTGGTATAACATGACTTCAGTAAGAGTAGCTGCACATGCAATTTGTTATATACATGTAAACAAATGTAAAATTTATATTTTTTCTTGGGAAAAAAAGTAAACTTTTTGTTTTTAATTTCCTTATCTGGATTTCAAGATGTTTCTTATGGTAATAAATGATACATTCATCATCAAATATTGCAGAAATAATGGGGCCCTGAACAATATGTATTGCTAAACAACCAAATATTGCATGAGCCTGGGTTTTACCTATGATCAGCCACACTGATCACTGCAAGAGATTTCTGATTAAAATAAAATAACTAAAATATCTCACACTAAATATTTTTCAGTACTTAAATAAATAGTACATAAAGTGCATATGTTGAGTGATAACTGAATCCGTAAGGTACCTACAAGAAGTCTGTTTTAATTTCATGTTTACTGGAAATGACATGATGCTCTTTCTTTACCTAAATGGAGATTTACCTTTCTTTACCTAATGCATAGAGACCATTAGATATCAGCAATTTGACCAATTTGATCTGTAGAAACTACTGTTGTATTAATTGAAGTAATTAAATTTACACGTGGATCTATATTCATGGTCAGACCACTCAAACACTCCACTACTCTAAAGGATGAAACAGAGCTAACTCCATATCCCACTGTGCATGTGGTTCAGACTAGATTTGTACAGAATGTAAATGGAATTATTTCGTAAATACTTTCTGCTGATGTCATTCCTGTTCAGATATTCTTATAGTCATGATTATTCAAAAAAAAAAAAGACTGAATATGAATGTGGCAGTTATTCTTTATATTATGTAAACAATTTATAACAAATGGTTCAAAATGACTTTGACTGAAAGAAGGTTGGTGTTGCCATTTTGGACATTTTTGTGGGTTGTGTGCTAGAAATGATAGCCCAGTATCTTAGTATTTCTATTTTCACTGAAGGATTTGTGTTTTTGGTTCACTGTTCGGTGCAACTGTAGCACTTCAGTCCGTCTGTGCAACACATTAGCACTTGCCTGTATATATTCAATAAAATATAATGACTCAGGACTTTGGAGTGACTTAGACCTCAAATGTGCAGTGTGTTTAATCTCATGAATTCATATTTCTCTTTTTGCATGAGGTCATTCAATGCCATTTTAGCCTATTTATAGTCCAGTATGATTCATGGGAAAGTTGAAATATGTTAGTCCCCTGTTCACACGACAAAATTATACCTATTTGGGGAATCAGTGGCCAAATAATACATTTTTACATTTGTCAATGAATAGTATTAGTATTGAATATAGTATTGAAAGTATGGTAGATGCAGAGATTCAGTTAATGTATGTGATAACTACACACCTAGTACTATGACCAGTGATTGGTCAGTCTAGTTTGAGTTAATGACAGCTACAAGTTTCAAGAGCATTTCTTCCAAATTTGGGACGGCTTGTCATCAATTCAAGCAATTCAACACTACTCTGACTGGCTCACCATAAGGAAAATCAGTGTGCTTAATTCTGATAAGAGGGTTGTAAAAAAGCATGTACCTATCCCCCTCAAAGTCCCAAATTGAACATTTCCATTCAAAGGTAAGTACACTCAAATAATGATGTAATTTTATTACAGTGTGGGAAAATGTATATTTGAAATAATTAATGAACTAAAAAGGAGTCAAAAACAGCTTTAAAAAATACACCCGAACTAGACTTTAAATTGAAGTCATCCCTTAACAAACATGCTTGCAGGCTCAGAAATGCCTCAATATTCAATAACGATCAAATCATATATTTGTCAATCTATCTGCCAAACAAGGCATGGAGAGGATGTAAAACACTCATTCTGGTCATTGTTTTGTCAGATGTATCTTTGATTCTGCTCTTATAACCTCCTCTAGCATTTCTCCACTTTGAAAGAGCCTGAAAACACAAGCTCAAATGACTTTATGACCTGTTCACTCAGTAGAGAAATGAACCCTGATGAAAATGTACATCTGAAGCCATTACATTGTGCAACAAATCCAAAGGTTGGGTTGGTGTGAAATTCCTGTGTAGATTGGATGGTTGAAAACATTCTCCTTATTCACATTGCCATGTTTTGCACCCAGTTCTAGAATGCCTCTCTCCATATACACTGTTCTAGGTCTAAAATTCCCCATCCCATTTATCTTGTTGTAGAAGATTTTGAATGCTCTTCTACATATGCACTATTCAATATCTAGAATGCGCTTGCCCATACATAGTATTCTAGGAGGTCTAGAATGCCACCCCCCTGCCCCTTCATTCTACTTTAGAATTCCCATCCCCATTTATCCTTTTCTTGTTCTAGAGTACCTCCCCTTCAGCATATTCTAGAATACACACTGTTCTGAACTTTGGGAGCTGGTTCTATACTATTCCAGAACAGTTGAAGAAATTAATCAGTGCAAAGGAATATTCTACAGCAGTGATCAATCAAATGCAGGGATACCACGCTAACCAAATATTCAGTTCTGTTCAGGTTTTTTGGGTCAGTGCTCTGGTATGTATTTCACAAAGCATGATTTTTCAGAGCAATCCTGCTTTGTGAAACACCACAGTCGGAGCCTGTTTTACTCCGTGAGGTAGAAGTGCATCTTTTCATTGATGTTCTTTCTCTCTGGATTGAGTTTCTTCAGGATCTGGGCAAGCACATTGACGGTCTGCTCGCTGCTCAAGCCTGTGCGCTTGGTCTGGAACTTCTTCAGCAAGTCTTTGGTGGTCATGGGTTTCCTGATCAGGTACCGACGCACTGCATCTTCTGTGAGCTGCACATCACTGCAAGAGAGCGGGAGGGAGAGAGACAGAAAAACTCAAGTTAATTCCCATATGAATGCCTAATATGCTGAATAGTCATGTGCATGCCACCAGAACACCTCACTCTCCAAAAGGTTGCTAAACCTGCACGTCTGAATGTTTACTGAGCTCCAGCTAATTAGCTCATTATCAAACCCTTCCTGAGTTGAATGCATTACAGCAGGAAACCACTAAAATGTGTAGGAGACAGGGGGTTCTCCAGATACAAGTTTGGGGACTTCTCTGCTCTACCATAGGCCTGTCATGGTAGTTATGATCTCCACCTCCATTTAAATAGATGGACATTCACATCATTTATTCAAAAGATTTTTATAGCCTGGCTGTTGTCGTGTCATCTGTTTTAGGGCAAGCAGCCCTTCTATTTGTTACCCTCATGCATAAATGAGCTTTGGGTGCCCCATTCCCATTTTTATTCAACTGTGGAAATGGCAGCCAGCTGACCATAACAATGCAAACCTTGTCAAAGTAGCTCAGGTTTGATCATTTCACCTGCATCCAGACCTTACCAGACAAATCATTTTTTTCTGGGTGGGCCAAGGTGAAAATTTTGGATTGAGAAACAAACTGACATACATATAGAAATATCATTACCAAGTCCTCATTTAGATGGTTTGATCACCTAGACCTACCTGGAGCTGGGTGTAGATTTGCCAGATGCTGGCTGAGGGGTGCTCTTCCCTGAAGGACTTTGAGAGCTAGGGTCCATCTTCAGCCTTTTAGCAGCAGGAGTGTCTGAACTGGATACGGCCGCCTGCCGTTTACCTTAGGCATCAGAACAACATATAGGAGATGAGTGGACTAAATCCTTTTTCTGTAAATGCCAGTTTCTTCAATGCCAAAAGCACCACTCAACTATACTGATGTAGGACCATATAGTTTCCACAATACTGCATTTCTGATCCAAAAAAGAAAGAAAAATGTCCAGGAAGTTAATTGTGGGGCATCCTGTGTAGTAATGTTTGTGTACCTTGTTCCAGTTTGCTTGCAGCAGCACGCAGTGTATTGGAAGTGGCAGCGTTGTCGATAGAGGGAGTTCCAGGGCGGCTTCCTGTTCTGGAACTTCCAGTAGACCCTCGGCCTCCTCGCTTAGGAGGGGTGCGCTTCTTCTGCACATGGTAAACAAGGAAATACTTATAAATTGCATGCTTTAGCTGAAAGCTGACTACACTCTAGTATTTCAGTTTTTGTTCAAGAGTGTTAGACAAGAGTGTTTTCTATTTCTCAATTCATGTCTTCTATCATTAGTGTTCTGATGCTTTTGTATTTTTATGTACACTAAAATATGTAATGCAATTTAAGGCAATTACTGCCATGAAAAGTGCAGAAGCCGTCTCTCCCTCGATGTCGCTGTCCTCAGAGGTTTCGGATTCCCCACTGCTGTCTGTAAAAAGTCAGAACAGTTTTTACAGTTAACCTCATCTGTTTCAGTTTTCTTCTGAACTATAATGTCCAGCCTGTTTCTTTTGTACTGCTCCTCTGAAGAGGACACTGTAAAAATACTGTAAATGGCAGTTTCTTCAGTGCTTCAGCACGGTGGTGGATCAGTACAGTAAAGACTCAAATTAAAGACACAAACTTACAAAACAATAAATAAAAATAACCAACAAGTTTCATTTGAAGTGCATTTTTAACTGCTTCTTTGAAACGGAATTCACAAAGCCACATCATTCTGTACCCTTCTTTTTCTTTTTCTCTGCCTGCACTGGCGTCTTCTTTCCATCATCCTCCTCCTCTTCCTCTTTGGCTTCCTCTTCATTCTTGTTCTCTTCCTCACTCTCCTCTTCACTCTCAGAAGCTTCATCAATCCCTAAACAGAACAGATGATCACTGAGGACTGTGCATTTATAAGTGTCTGCATTTGGATTCACTGTTGCACAAAATCCTTGAGAGCAAGAAACAGTGACCGCACGAGAGCTCTAACCTTTTGGAACATCATCGCCTTTGTTGGGTTTTGTCTTCTCTGGCTCTTCCTCATCAGAACTGCAACAAAATCAAGTTAAAGTTTGAGAATTTTATATGTAACAGGAGCATAAATGGATTGATAAGTGGGTTGATCAAGAGCTTGGATGTTAAGCAATACATCCACAAGATGGCATTGTAAAAGGCTTCTGACAACAAGTGTAAGAAGTTGTGGTGTACTTACTACAAAAAATATTTTGCTATTTAAATGGTAGTTTAAAAAAGGTTGTGTTTCTTGTTTAACAGATTTTCTGCTACTAGTAGTGGTTCACTACTGCTGTGTCCATGTGAAAATGTTTTGATTACACTAATGGCAACACTGCCCACAGTGAGGAGCAGGTTGTATAGAAAGCAGCTAATCAAGTTTTCTGTTTCATTAAATGCAGTGGAGATCAGTGGGAGTGTCAAAATTCAGAAGGTTATAGCCCACTGCTACATGATGGAAAAAAAATCCAATCTTTCATCATCAGCCAAGTCAGAGAGGCAGCAGAAATGAACTTCTGAGCACGTCAGATTTGGAATAGCAAGTGATTTTTGGCATAACATGGACACTGGTGGACAAATCACTTGTTTAAGCAAAGTACTACAAAGAGCAAAATGGAATTTCAGTTGTTAAAAAAATAAAAAATAAAATAAACAATAAACTTTAACAAAGCTAAAACTAAATTCCAACATTTTGTTTTTTATTTAGTACATTTGACACCAGAGTGATTCACTTCAGATGTCTGGCCATAATGGATGCATTACCATGCTCATATAATCATGCTCACTGCACTGGACTGGAGTGATGTTCAGTGTGGATCAGGTTAGTGATCTGATGCTCACTGCACTGGACTGGACTGATGTTCAGTGTGGATCAGGTTAGTGTTCTGCAAATATGTTTCACTTTTCAGCTTTCAGATACATTCTGGTGTTTGTTAAAAAGGTACCAATTTCAGTATCCAGCCCCAGCTGCAACAAAATTCAGTGCTGTGGTGTTTGTTACCTGCTTTCGTCTGACATGTAGTCCACCTCTAGCCCCTCAAAGTCACCGTCATCACTGTCTTCCAGACCCTCCTGATCACTTCCCTTCTTCTTCTTCTTCTTTTTACCCTTACCCTTCGTAGTTGTTTCCTTCTTACTCTTTGACTTGCCTTCTCCTTCTACAACATTTTAGTGGAACAAAGACAGCAGGTCTTACCTTGTTATTAATAATATGCAGTTATATAACTAATCTCATCATATATATATATATATATATATATATATATATATATATATATATATATATAGAGAGAGAGAGAGAGAGAGAGAGAGAGAGAGAGAGAGAGATAGAAACACACACATACAGTCTACAGTCTGTACTACTACAATCAGGCTGCAAAAAAACCCACAAACTACTAATTTGTGATGGAAAAAAAACTGTCTGTAGAAAAAACACACCCCATACTGGATTAAAAACACTCAAATTATTTGTTACACATGTCCATTCACTGCTAACTGAGCCTCATTTAAAATAATTCCAATTACTAAAGCCAGGCTCTCTTTTTATTTCTATTTAAAGCAAATTCATACTGAATGTAAATATCACTCCAATTATTACAATTTTAGATTATAAATTATTCCCTAATTATTATGGTGAGGCTGCCAATTCAAACACTGAATGCAGTTTGTATGTAGATCACTCCCCAGTCATTACTGTCAGGCAGTAAGAACTGCAGACTGCAGAATTACACTGGATTAAAATCTAGGCGTATATACAGTGCAAATTCATACTCTATGTACATTATTCCACAATTATTACTGTGAGGCTGTTTACATTTCTCATGAACTGCAAATTGATTAAACTGATTAGACATACATTGTCAATGGATTAAAATTATGAGTGACCACTTTAAATTAACAATAAAACTAATTCAGTGTAAACAGGATTCAGCAATTACAGTGCCCACTTACCCTCTCCTCCGCTGCTGTCACTTTCATCACTGCTCATCTCCAGATCGTCCTCCAGGTCATGAATACGCAGGTCTCCTCCTCTGCCTCCTTTCTTTTTCTTTTTCTTCCCACCTTTCTCTCCTGCCCCCTCCTCTTCCTCCTCGCCGTGCTCCTGTTCTCTCAGACGACGCTGGAGCATGATACTGAAGTGGTTCACTACTTTATTTCGCCTAAACACAAGATTGGGAAAGAGTTGGTCGTAGAAATGGACACACCTCTTTTTTTAGATATATGTGTATAACTATTTGTGCAGTTAATTGTGGCACCTTCAGTTGTTTGGAAATTGCTCATAAAGAAAAATTGCATTGCATTGATTTTCCACATTGTATATACTGTAGAGTGAAACAGGCTGTACTCTCACAGGTGTAGTTTTTGACTCACAATGTGGCAGTTGGCCAATCAGAAGCTTATAAATGTAATTTCCTAACCATTACCTCTCAGATTTTTTAAAAATACCACTGGTGTTTGCTTGAGGCACTGAAAATCTGATATAAATCTCTAATCAACTTTCAAAATAATGTACTAATTCACTTAATAAAAATAAGTTTTCTTTCCACCATTTTCATTTTTTTCCTCCCACCTCATTTATATTTAGACTTTTTCCCCCCATTTTCTTTTTTTTATGTTATTACTTTACTTAAAGAAATGTGTGCGATTGCGCAAATATTAAAAACTACAATTTTCCTCTGAACGAGAGCATAATTAAAACAATTTAAGATTATGAATGGTACTAACCTGCCCCACTCCTCCTCAGCTTCTTCTGCAGTAAGGGTTCGGTGCTTGGCCTGTGGTGTGAAGTTGTACCAGCCATGCACAGGAAAGGCCTCAAAAGCCCCATCAGCACATTGCGTGAAGATGTAGTAGGAGGCATTTTCTGTTACTCCTCCTTTCTTCAAACCCTTAAACCTGTAGACAGAGTGTCAAGTTTCCACATATCATTATACAAGCAGCTATAAATAAAAGGTATTACTTGATATACTTAATACCTTTTTTCAAATGCAATTTTAAGGGGCCCTTGAATGTGACACTGAATTTATCCTGGCAAAGTCAAATAATGAGGGTTCAGTGCATGGAAGTGATTAACCGGCTACAATCTCTTCGGCATGTTACAAGTTTTAACAAGTTAAGTACTACAGGCAAACAAATGTACAGTCATGAAAATTGCAGGCAATATTTTTTATGGACGTCAATCCCTAATATTTTAATGTATGCAGCAGATTTCCTGAGGACATCTGGTGTACCATCTTGGGATGCTTTGCATACCACCGTTTACAGTGTTTACCATGAGTTTTTCAAAGCACAATAAATCAACCACAGTTTTAGTTATTCTAACAGTCATAGGTTTTAAATTAAGTTAAAACACAGTATGGTTTCATCTTTACTGTTCAATGTTGTTATTTAATGACAGATGTCCCCCTACTTGAGCAAATTAACTTAGTCATTAATTCAAGAACAATACCGTCTCCCAGCTTTGCCATTGACTTTCAAAATCCAAGGCTGGTCTTCAACTTTAAACTCCTTGGTGATGATGCCAAACTTCTTCCTACGTGCCTCCTCTCTTTGTTTCTTCCCAAACTCACTGCCAGCAGCTCCCTCAGGGGTTTCCTCCTCTCCATACATCCTTCGGTTACTCATGTCTCGTTCCATTCGTGCCTAACCGTGGCACAAACATCAGTGCAGCACACAGAGAAAGGGAACAGTTGGCTATAAGGAGAAAAACAAGTAATATGGAGGAACTTGGACACTGAAAATCAAGCCTGCTCACCTGAGTCCATGTTGAGCAATTGACTTTATCTCCTGCATTGAATGCCATTATGCTGTATTTCTTACTAGTGTTCCTGTTGGATAAAGAGAAGGAATAGTCACCTTCAAGCCTGAATACAAACTGCTAATTGATTTAGCTTTACATCAAAGGCTACACTTACTTGGGAACTCTTACAGTGTATTCTGTTGCAGAGGAACTGCTGTTCCCCTAAAACACACACAATGATAATCAACATTTGGGGCTAATAAAGAGCTAGTTTCAGCTTAAAGTGAGAATGTACAAAGGAGAAACTAAGAGTGGTGACGCAAAAAATGAAAACCCAAACTTTCAGCAGATCTTAAAACAAGAAACTTTTTATTTATTTATCCCAATTGCCCCCTACGTGTTACCTGTGGTTCAAAATAATGAAGAGAGATTATAAACCAGGTGTGTGTTGTAGACACTGAACCCTGGTGCCACCACCAGAAATCGAGATCAGTAAGTTTCTCTACAATGCACCGCTTAACATCAAACCAAGCGGAAAAACTTCTGAAATGTACTTAGTAAAAAATGTAAACAAAAATTATTAGTAAAATTTAAAGATTAAGTTAAACAATTTCCATATTACCAGTGAAGCCATAGCTGCAGCTCTCCAGATGACCTTCCCTCAAAAGCAAGTGCTGTCTGTAACCTACAGATGGGGATAAACAAGGGTCAATAATTCTATTTTTTAATTTAATTTATATTTTACACCATCAATGGAGAAATGAAGAATCAATGATGATGTCATTTAGTGGTTGAAATGTGCACAAATAGAGGAATTCAGGCTTATATATATATATATATATATATATATATATATATTATATATATTTATCCTAAATTAGATGGCAAATAGTATATGCACAACAATATGAACACATTAAATATTATAATAATAGAAATACTAAGTCATAAGAAAACACAAACTACATGTTCAAATGTTTGTGGACACTACTAATGATGAGGCTTCTTTTAAATGAAACAACTGACACAGCGATCCTGTACATTGTCTTAAATACCAGATTTTATACTTTATAAATATGATTTTTATTCTTCAAAATTTGTTTTACATAAAATACATTTTTTCATCATTTATTTGATGTTTCTTCAGGGATTAAAGGTTGGCATATTCTGAACCTGTAGAACAGTGTGTAAAGTTACACTAGCCTACACTAGATTAAACCTAAAGAATAAAGAAAGAGAGTAGAATATATATGGAGAATATACTTAAATAATCTCTCCAGCTGAACCAGTTCAAGACAACAATGAACTCAATTAAATCCCAAAACATCAACAGTGAGTGAGAGAGAGAGAGAGAGAGAGAGAGAGAGAGAGAGAGAGAGAGAGAGAGAGAGAAGAGGGAGATAGAGAGAGAGAAAGAGAGAGAGAAAAAAAGAGAGAGTTAGAGAGAGACCGAGACACCAACCTGCACCACAACACACACCGGAGCTACAGCTCTTCCTCTTCGGATTCTGAGGGTTCGAGTGGAGGCTCCGTGCTGCCGCCTGGTGGTCTGGAGCCTCAGTTATGGGCTATATATGTAGACTCGCCGATCAACCAGAACATTATAACCGCCTCCTTGTTTCTACTTTCAGTAGTTCATCTGTTCCTCTTTCACTCTGATTCACTCTGATCGTCAGTGGACAGAACCCTGCAATCATTAGAAAAAAGGTTAATGTTTATTCATTTTTATTAAGCTATTTTATGCATGTGCAGTGTATAAAATATCCACTTTTATATACCATTCTGCTCTTTACACACACACACACACACACACACACACACACACACACACACACACATGCACTCATCAGTCACCAGGGGGCGCCACGAGTATGTATTATGCTGTTTGTCCGTGACCTGCTCCAGGGCGCCCCCTGTGGTGAGATGCATTTTCTATTTTGGTTTTATTCACGGTCCTTTTTATTTCTGTACAACACAGCTGTTTAACTACACAGTTCCACCTGTATGTAATTATTTTATTGTGTGAAAATGACCTTGAAATAAGTATAAGTTCTTTGTGTAAAATATGCTGTAAAGTCATTATATCAGTGTGCAAATGAAAGGATAAATTAAATGCATTGTGTGTTTTTTTAACATTATTTTCAGTCAATTAGTAGATATGGCCTTAAGTACAATATTTATGAAAGTTTGTTCACTTATTTTGCCTTAAAATCAACAAAATGTGTTATTTGAACAGGGGTGCCTAAACGTTTGCATGAGGCTTGATACATTTACAGCTAGAGCAAGAGTTTGTTTCTACATATATAACAGGTCTTTCTTTCCAGCCATTCCATCAAAAAAAAAAATGACTTCAATTTCTGCTCCAGAAATGGCATAAAGTCACCCAAATGCAGTATGAAAGACTGGCAGAGAATATATAGTGCAATAGTGATTTCTGAAATCTCTCAAAGTTAAACCTTTTAATCGAGATTTGAATTTTAACTGAGACCTACAGCTCTGGGGAAAACTTATTTATTTCTCATTTATTTCTTTGGTATTTTGATTAGAAATGTCATTTCAGCAAATAAATGGGAGAAATGTGGTCAGTGCTTAATTGCATAAAATTAAATGACACATTCATTTTACTCAAGCACAGGCCTGGAAATAGTAAAACCAGGGGAACTGATCATTTGGAGTGGTCGCTTATTTTTCTGAAGCTGTATAACCATTATTATTATTATTATTATTATTATCATTATTATTATTATTATTATTATTATCATTATTATTATCAGGGCGGCACGGTGGCGCAGTGGATAGCGCTGTTGCCTCACAGCAAGAAGGACCTGGGTTCGATCCCCGGGTGGGGTGACCTGGGAAGTTTCTGTGTGGAGTTTGCATGTTCTCCCCGTGTTCGCGTGGGTTTCCTCCGGGTACTCCGGTTTCCCCCACAGTCCAAAGACATGCATGATAGGTGAATTGGTGACTCTAAAGTGGCCCTTAGTGTGTGGATGTGTGTGTGCATGTGTGTGCCCTACGATGGATTAGCGCCCTGTCTAGGGTTGTTTCCCGCCCTTGCGCTCAGAGTTGCCGGCTGGGCACCGGCTCACCCGTGACCCTATTCAGGAATAAGCGGTTTGGAAAATGAATGAATGTTTTTATTATTATTATTTCAACATGCAATAAATTATCAGCTTATTAATATGTACTCTTATTAATTACTATTTACATTATGAAAAACAAATGTGTAATAATTTTGTTTTACATATGCATAGTAAAATACTCAATAATAAAAACAACACTCTCATATATTTAGGTTTGAAAATGCTTTAATTGAAATACAAAGTTTTTAATATGGAAACTAAAGGTTAAAAGATTTTTCAATGAAAAAGAAACAAAAAGCCAAGCGATATGTTGATTTACAGCATCAAGTAGCAAGAGCATGTATTTATATATTTATTTATTTATTGTGCTTTAGGTTTTAATGGAGAGGTCTCAGAGAATCATCTCTGAACTCAAATATAACCAGACTTTGTTTCACTTAGTTCAGAACAGTTGTGTGTGAATGAGCTGGGCTGGTCATGCAGTCTTCACTTTGACCAGTGTCACTGAGCAGCCGTAAATCAGAGAAAGGAGGAAGAATGCGATGAATGCACACGCCATGTTCCAGGTCTCCGCGGCCATGTCCTCAGCAGTGGTATCAGATGTGCTCTCATCAAAATATATATCCTGCTCAATAATTTCTGAAAAAGAAGAATACATATCTGAGGTCAACATTTTGGGAGTGCCAAAGTTTAATATAATTTGAACTTGTTTTATTCAATCCACAACCACCTTTGGTGTCTGTTTGGGGTCGTCTTCCTCTTGGAACTGTCTAGCAGTTGCACTAGCACCAAAAAATGGCCCTAGACCATGATGCTACCACTACCATGTTTAAGGGCTGGCTCCAGGGGTAGGCCACATCCAGCCACCACAGGGAGGCAGCATGCGACTTCTGGAGTCAAACAGACTTGATGCCAAAAGCCTGAAGGCAGGGCTTTAAAAGCAGAGAGAGACAACGACATGGTGCTGGTGGGCCCTTTTCCACCAAAGTAGAGCGGTTTACGGTCCGGTTTGCAAACTTAATTTTGAATTGTTTGGTGCATTTCTGAACTTTTCTGAGCCCTGAAGTAGTTTAGTAGTTTTTAGTTGTTTTTTCGGCACAAACTGCTGTTTGTGTGTCTAGTTGTACAGGAGCAAGGAGCAATGACATACCATGCATGTCGTACAGTGTAGCCTTCTACACCTTCTTATCACCAAAAGTTGTTCCATGTTTGATCCATGTTTGCTTTTTGGAGAAAATTGTTTGTAACAGCACATATGCTCGCAGGTAGTCTATACACTCCGCCACCTTCTCACTTTCGTTTACTGATGCTGTGCAGCGCCATCTGTTGGTGACGTATTCTGTGACATATCCTCGGTTGCACTAATACTGGTGTAAACGCGGGCTGGTTTGCTAAAAAAACACCAAAGTTCTTATAACCCCATACAGAACCAGTTCAAGAACCAGAGTTCTTTTTGTGTAAAAGGCCTATGTGTAAGCCATTGGAAACAGCTGGTATTGGTAGAGGGCTGAGAGTTCCCACTGTCCCTTCATCTTTGCTTTTCTTGAAAAAGCAAGATGAGTTTTTTTCCCCTTCTGATTTAGTTTCTTTGTTTTGGGAAAATCATTTTGCCTTAGTTTCTCTTACTTTTCTCTTTCTCTTGGCAAAGCCAGCTTTCCCCTGGCATCCTTTGTTCCTTTGCTTTGGGGGTGGGTTTAGTAACACAATGGCCCAGGTTCAGATTTCAGTTCAGAGTTCTTCCTTTTTGGTTAGAATTTGTCTGCTCTCAGTCTTGTCAGATCTGTTCTGAGCTCCTCAGAGAAATGGCAAAGAAGCCATTAATATTTCAGATTTACAAATACATGTTCTGAGTATTTCTTCCTCCAAAACCTTCACATTACAGTGGTCACAGTTTTGGGGTCATGGTTCAGTGTTTGCAGCCTCACTAGCGTAGTGACAGTATGGGCCTTGTTGGCACTTTTTATAAGCCACACCTGTTGGAGCAAATTGCTGTATAACATCAGATGCAACATATGCATTGTCATTTTTCATTAGATCTTCATTAGATCTTCAATGCAGTGAAAAAATGCAGCCAGCTTAATTATTAATGCTTACTTTATAGTATAGGTAGAATATTCTTATTCCAGACCAGACAAAACACCGTTGAGTGATGCCAGGTTTCACTACTGATAATTTAAACAAATGAATATAATCACCTTCTTTGGAGACATTATAAGTATAAGAGCCAGTGATGTGCTGGACCAGGCAGGTGTATGAAGAACCTGGGCTCCATTCAGAATTCAGGACACTCAGCTGGCTTTTAACACTGAATTTCCCATCAGGCCCCTTGGCAGAGTTGCTGCTGATCTCATTCTGTACTTTCACATTATCCAGCAGCCAGGTGATGTTAATGGCAGATGGGCTGTAGTCATATGCCAAACACACAAGCCTATCTCGGGCCTGCAGAATCTGTACTGTAGGTTTGGATTTAATCACTGAGGCTAGAAGAAACACAATGGAAGGGAGGAAAGAAAAGAAGAAAAGTCAATTTAGTCATAGTGAAGCTGTAAACAGTAAGAAGGGTCAAATTTGTAAAGTTTTGACTGTTAATATTGAAACATGGATTTGTGCACTTTACGATTTTGCACAAAATTAAATTCTCTGACCATTTGAGTATAAACATGTCCTTTTTTATATATAAACAATGTAATTAATACTACACACACAATGATGAGGCTACCATGCTTAAATAGGGTAAGTCTTGCAGTTTGTTATGATATGTGTATCATGTCACATATCATAACATGAGACGTGAAAGTTAAAAATATCCACACATAACTGCCTGCAAAATGTGGATCTCTGGTTGTAAGAGTTAACAAAACATATGTACTCAAAAACATTGTTAAAATTTTAAATGTTAAATCAATTCAAATGTGTTGAGATTTAATGATATATTGTTCCTTAAAGAATCAAAATCAAACAGCAATTTCCACAGGAGACTTTGAATGCTCCAACTCACCATATATATTGTCCACTGAGGTGACAATTGAATTACTTGATGACTGGTGGCTGACAATACAGGAGAACTTTCCATTCTCTGGTGTTGATGCTGGCAAAGTCAATGCACTGTGCATGTAGAAATCCCGACCATCAGAATAAGATACTACTGAACCGCTGGTGCAGCAAGATACATCCAGCTTCCTGTTATTCAGCTCCCAATGGACAGAGATATCAGCAGGATAGAATCCAGTGATTAGACAGAGAAGAATTGACTCATGGGGACCTGATAGGTCTCTGTCACTAGGTTTAATGATTTGGACCGTGGGCCTTTTGGAGTCTGTGTGTACAAAACAAACAGATGAAAGTAGAATGAAAAAATTAAATACACCCGTTAATGCTTCTTATTTGGCAACAATATAAAATAAAGGAATACTCCAGCATTTTCAAGTCAGTTCAGTTATTTTAAACTTGATCATTATAAGAGAACAGGAAATGTTTTGGCTTATAAAATAAGGTATTGAGGAGTAGCTGAATTCCAAAATGCATGGGGTTGTTATTTTTATTTATTTGCACCTACATTTTTTTGTTTTCAGGCTATAAGGACAAAATAATGCTTCATATGTCAGAAGTCTTGTTGGAAGTTAATCATCCAGAGTATTTTGAGCTGAAAATACAGGTATGTTGAGCACTTAATTGTATTTCTTTAGATTGACAAGTGTTCTAAAAAATAAAAAATAATGAAAACCTGAATGTCCTTTATTATTTTTATTATTTGTGTATGTCTCAGTGCTATCCCTTCTCAGCACCTTAATTTTGAAACTTGGTCAGTGATGTCATCTGCACTGCCTGTTGTTATTGAGTCAAAGTCTGTATGTAAGTTGTGCATGTACATGTAGACAGAGTAGTATACATGCACTGGAAGGTTCCTTTGGTATTTAAACTGGGATTTAATTCAGTTGGATTTAATTAGGTTAATGTTAGAATATTCCAATAAGATCAGTTTGATAGGAATACTTGCCTTTGGCTTTGGTGATATTGAAACTATGTATTTTGTTGAAGCACCGATGTTTTAACTCACAGAAGACAGTGTAATCATTCCATGATGTTTTCGATAACATTAGAGTACTCTGGATACTCTGGCTTCCATTCACATGGTCTTTAATTGATTCTTGAGTAATACCATTAGACTGGATTTGGTTGCCAACTTTCCAAGTTATATGGAAGTACTTGAGTTTGTAGCCAATAACTAGACAGGTCAGAGGCACCTGACCAGCCGACTTCATATCACTGAGCGAAGGACCCAATAGATATACCTGTGGTAGCTGAGACAAATGTGCACCTGCTGGTAGACATAAATAATGTTAGGACAGATTTCACCAGGATGATCAGACCACTTTTCTTATATAGAACAAGTCATACATTTACACCCACCTTAGTCACATTCATTTACACTCTGTTTTCAATGACTGACATTTAATCCTAGTACACTTGGGTCAGTTAGGATGATCATTAGTATCGTTTAAGAATGTGAAATGTCAGTTACTTATTTCTGCTTTCATTTCTTTGTCTCAGAAGCAGAACTGCTGGATTATCAGTGTCATTGCTGATCTGAGAATTATCCACCAACCAGAAACATCCAGTCAACAGTACTCTGCGGGCTGCTTTTTCTAATAGAAATGCCATTACCTTCACTTTGTTGTCCTTAAGCAATTTTGCCACAAATCTGCCTGGGTCACTGTCAGTTTGGAAGACCCATTTGCTCCCAAGCTTTAACTTTCTGGTTGATGTAATGAAACATTCCTCTCTTATAATGCAAAAAACCTCAAAATGATGCTTCCACCCCCATGCTTCACACATGGGTTGGTGTTGTTTGGCTTGCGAGCCTCTCACTTTATCCTCTACACATAAAAATAATCATGGCCAAAAAATTCCAATTTTGTTTCAGCAGACAAACCAATTAAGGTACTTCAAAGAACCTTCAAGAAACTTCCATCCTTTTATTAAAGGGTATTTGAAGCATGTTAAGAGTATCCTCCACAGTTTCGAATTAAAGAACCTCCAAAAGTACCTCAAGGATCTTTGTACATTTTAGAGTGTAGCTTAGATTATGTAAACTTCTGACCCACTTTTGTTACAGTGGATAACAAGTGAAATGATCAGTTGAAAACATAGTTTAAATGTAGTTTAAATCTGTTCATTTCCATGTAAGTATATGTAAACCCAAGACTTCACTGTACAATATTTAAAGGTTTCTGTGGACCACTGCCAAAAGCCACAAGACACTCTTTGTCTTCCTAAAGAGAAGTAGATATTTCAATAGTTTCAGATATTTACAATGCTAAAACATATGCCTGCACAATCACTGATGGTCTTTGAGACTTGCTGAGTGTGAATATCATTGACCTGACAGGTAAATTTCACCCCTTCATTCCACTCTTGTGGTGGCGCTTGACTCTGGACACTCTCATTCCTCGTCTGTCTGCTTGCGTGTGGATTCATGAGGTTAACTCTGTTCTCAGATTTGGAGATCCATTGGATGTTCGGGTTGAATCCAGTTCCATAACACAAAAGAGTCTGTGCTTCTGAGTCAAGGTTCCTGAGAACCACCAAGAGATCCACAGAAGGCTTACCTGGGCAGAAATAAAATATAAGCATAAGGCTCGGCTCTACAAATGTAGTCATGTAGTATTTTTCACTTAGTAACAATAAGGCATATTTTTCAGTATCCGTGCCTTCTAGACTTGGCATAAGGTATGATTCAAGATACGATTCTAAAAATCCTACATCATACCACAAATAATATGCTCAACTAACAATTATTAAGTACAATATACACATACACCAACCAATCATACGAATAGTATCACCTCCTTGTTTCTATACTCACTGTCCATTTTTTTAGCTCCACTTACCATACAGGAGCACTTTGTAGTTCTATAATTACAGTCTGTAGTTCATCTGTTTCTCTGCATATGTTGTTATCCTCCTTTTACCCTGTTCTTATGCATAGTAAAGTAGACAGAGAAACAGATGTACTATAGTCTGTAACTAGAGATCTACAAAAGGGAGAATGTTTCTGTATGGTCAGTTAATAGTAGAAACCAGACAGTAAACAAAGCAGTGCTTGTATAAGAGAAGCATGAGATCAAATGGTGCATGGAGGGAGGGCCATCAGATGCAAGGTGTTCAGAGCCCTGATAGCCTGGGAGAAGTAACTGTTCCACAATCTGTTGGTTCTTTATTTCACCTCCCTGTTTTGTCTGCCAGATTGGAAAAGAATTTTGAAGAGGCAATATTGAGGGATATGTTTGCCACTGAGGATCCTGAGGACCCTGGAGTGGTAAATGTTCTCAAGTGGTCAGAGGGCCATTCTTGAAATTTTCTGGACTGTCCACTCTTTGTAGACATTTCAACTCATTCTACCAATCAGTGACGTACTGCCTCTTCCAAAAGAGAAGATTCTTGTTTGTGTTTTGAAATTGCACTGGTGAAATGTATGCAATTTTATTATATTAAGAACGATACTTAAACAATCCTCACCACAAATGTTTCCTTTAAATTTGACTACCATTTTGAAAAGCTTTGCTGAACTTCACAGGTGAAATTGTTCTCTTTTTTGCAGTAATTTGTAGGAATAGTGACACGTGTGATCAGAGTACTTTGGCCTTTGGGCAGATCCACATATGTTTTATTGACTGTCTGTTGATTGGCCTGAAAGGTGACAGAAAGCTCCCCAGATGGAAGACCTGTAGCGTAGCATTCCAGAATAAAGCCAGTTCCAGTGACAAGTCCGCCATCTGCAAGAGGCCTCCTGATCTTCACTAAAATAGTTTCCTTGGCTGGCTCTGAGGAACGTGAGGACATTCATTAGCATGCAAATCTACATATAACAACAGAACATGCATAAACACACTCTACTGTCAAACAAAAACAAATGTTTAAATTGTGCTTTTCTTGCACATCTATTTTTCCCTAAAATTAAGAAAAAACAAATCAAACAAATGATACAAAATATTACACTAATTTACTGTATATACTGAGGAAATTATTCAAACAGTTTATGGGAGGAACCCTACCAGCATAACAGAGATAAAGCTGTTGAAGCTGTACAGAGGAATGGGCATAAATTTCACAATGTTGATGTGTGTAGGATTAATATATATTTTTCAGAAATATTTACCAAGAAAATCAACTGTCTCTTCATGTGTATTGCCACATGGCTGTGTAACAGCATGTCTTTCTGATATGTTTCCCATTCTGTGACTGACAGAGTCAGGTTGCTAAATATGTTGTTTGTATCTTTAGATTCTGCACTGGATTTCTTTGGTATTTGTCCATTTAAAAACCAGAAACTGTGGCGTGGTAGCACTGCTCCAACAACACAAAAAAAGAAGCAGTTGCTTGTTCTGGAATTGGTTTTTGTGTCCATCAGGCAGGAGTTTCTTCAAGTTATCCGTGGTTGGAGCAATGGGTTAGCTGAAATGTGAAAGAGATGTACAATTTGAATGAATAATGAATTCATAATATCAAATCATTTGAGTTGTGATGCTTTAATGTGATAATGCCATTGTAAAGCCAATGTTAAGCCTAAACACAGCAGCAGCTGGTAAATAACTGGCTGCTAAATGTCAAACTGGACTCGATTTTTAAAACTAAAATTCATGTGTTCACATTGTTGTCTTATGTCCAATTTGGTGGGTCATTCAGACTAAACATAAACAAAGGAGATCTTGCACTCAACTGGTTTTAACAACACATAGAATGTTAATATGTAGAAATGTGTATCAGTTCATTAATACTGATTTGATAAAACTTATTTAGCGCATAGTAAGTGAAGACAAATCTTTCTGAAATCTGGAAGGTGCTCAATTCAATCCAGTTTTTATTCCAGCCACTACCAATCACTGGCTTGTTACAGCTAATATATGGCCTTAATAAGATAATCATAATATGTATTTGTAAATGTTATATATGCCTATACTGTATCATTAAATCTGTTCATTTCCATGTAAGTATATGTAAACCCAAGACTTCAGCTGTACAATATTTAAAAGGTTTCTGTGGACCACTGCCATACAAGACACTCTTTTGTCTTCCTAAAGAAGTAGATATTTCAATAGTTTCAAGATGTTACAATGCTAAAAACATATTACCTGCACAATCACTGATGGTCTTTGAGACTTGCTGAGTGTGAATATCATTGACCTGACAGGTAAATTTCACCCCTTCATTCCACTCTTGTAGTGGCACTTTTAGCTCACTGGACACTCTCATTCGTCCATCTGCTTGCATTGTGTGGATTCATGAGTTAACTCTGTTCTCAGATTTGGAGATCCATTGGATGTTCGGGTTGAATCCAGTTCCATAACACAAAAGAGTCTGTGCTTCAAGGTCAAGGTTCCTGAGAACCACCAAGAGATCCACAGAAACACGGGCAGAAATAAAATATAAGCATAAGGCTCGGCTCTACAAATGTAGTCATGTAGTATTTTTCACTTAGTAACAATAAGGCATATTTTTCAGTATCCGTGCCTTCTAGACTTGGCATAAGGTATGATTCAAGATACGATTCTAAAAATCCTACATCATACTACAAATAATAACTAACTCAACTAACAATTATTAAGTACAATATACACACATACACCAACCAATCATACGAATAGTACCACCTCCTTGTTTCTATACTCACTGTCCATTTTTGCTCCACTTACCATACAGGAGCATTTGTTGTTCTATAATTATAGTCTGTAGTTCATCTGTTTCTCTGCATAGGTTGGTATCCTCCTTTTACCCTGTTCTTATGCATAGTAAAGTAGACAGAGAAACAGATGTACTATAGTCTGTAACAAGTCTACAAAGTGTTTCTGTATGGTCAGTTAACTGGTAAGAAAATCGACAGTAAGGGGAAATAAGCAGTGCTTGTATAAGAGAAGCATGAGATCAAAATGGTGCATGGAGGAGGGCCATCAGATGCAAGTGTTCAGAGCCTGATAGCCTGGGAGAAGTAACTGTTCCACAATCTGTTGGTTCTTTATTTCACACTCCTGTTTTGTCTGCCAGATTGGAAAATTTTGAAGAGGCAATATTGAGGATATGTTTTGCCACTGGATCACAAAGGGACCCTGGAGTGGTAAATGTTCTCAAGTGGTCAGAGGGCCATTCTTGAAATTTTCTGGGCTGTCCACTCTTTGTAGACATTTCAATTCATTCTACCAATCAGTGACGTACTGCCTCTTCCAAAAGAGAAGATTCTTGTTTGTGTTTTGAAATTGCACTGGTGAAATGTATGCAATTTTGTGCTATTAGGGCTGATACTTAAACAATCCTCTACAAATGTTTCCTGTAAATTTGACTGCCATTTTTTTAACTTTGCTGAACTTCACAGGTGAAGTTGTTCACTGCAGTAATTTGTAGGAATAGTGACACGTGTGATCAGAGTACTTGGCCTTTGGGCAGATCCATATGTTTTATTGACTGTCTGTTGATTGGCCTGGAAGGTGACAGAAAGCTCCCAGATGGAGAAGACCTGTGGCGTGGCATTCAGAATAAAGCCAGTTCCAGTGACAAGTCCGCCATCTGCAAGAGGCCTCCTGATCTTCACTAAAATAGTTTCCTTGGCTGGCTCTGAGGAACGTGAGGACATTCATTAGCATGCAAATCTACACATAACAACAGAACATGCATAAACACACTCTACTGTCAAACAAAAACAAATGTTTAAAATTGTGTGCTTTCTTGCACATCTATTTTCCTAAAATTAGAAAAACAAATCAAACAAATGATACAAAAATATTACACTAATTTACTGTATATACTGAGGAAATTATTCAAACAGTTTATGGGAGGAACCCTACCAGCATAACAGAGATAAAGCTGTTGAAGCTGTACAGAGGAATAGGCATAAATTTCACAATGTTGATGTGTGTAGGATTAATATATATTTTCAGAAATATTTACCAAGAAAATCAACTGTCTCTTCATGTGTATTGCCACATGGCTGTGTAACTTGGCATGTCACTTTCTGATATGTTTCCCATTCTGTGACTGACAGAGTCAGGTTGCTAGTAATGACGTTGTTTGTATCTTTAGATTCTGCACTGGATTTCTTTGGTATTTGTCCATTTAAAACCAGAAACTGTGGCGTGGCAGCGCAGCTCAACAACACAAGAAGCAGTTGCTTGTTCTGGGTAGTTTTGTGTCCATGAGACGAGGTTTCTTCAAATTTATCCGTGGTTGGAGCAATGGGTTAGCTGGGAAATGCGAAAGAGATGTACAATTTGAATGAATAATGAATTCATAATAATAAATCCATTTGAGTTGTGATGCTTTAATGTGATAATGCCATTGTAAAGCCAATGTTAAGCCTAAACTTGTAGCAGCTGGTAAATAACTGGCTGCTAAATGTCAAACTGGACTCGATTTTTAAAACTAAATTCATGTGTTGTGTTGTCTTATGTCCAATTTGGTGGGTCATTCAGACTAAGTATAAACAAGGATCTTGCACTCAACTGGTTTAACAACACATAGAATGTTAATATGTAGAAATGTGTATCAGTTCATTAATACTGATTTGATAAAACTTATTTAGCGCATAGTAAGTGAAGACAAATTTTCTGAAATCTGGAAGGTGCTCAATTCAATCCAGTTTTTATTCCAGCCACTACCAACCACTGGCTTGTTAAAGCTCAATATGGCCTTAATAAGATAATCATAATATGTATTTGTAAATGTTATATATGCCTATACTGTATCATTGCCAAATATACCACATGATCACAGATTTTGCCTTACCGTCACACTTTTTCGTCCATGTTGAACTGAAGTTTCCAGTTTTGTAGGTTGTCTGACAGGTGAAGTCCACGCCGCTATTTAACTTATTTGCTTCAATTTCTATTTCACTTACTTGAATGAATTGTTTACGGTTTTCAGCTTTGCCTTTCCCTTGATTTCCATTGAAATGATTTTTGTCCATTAACCACTTCACTTCTTTAAATTGTTTAGGATTAAAATCATCCAGCAAACATAGCAGCTTCACCTTGCCATCATGCTGTTGAACCACCACAGTGACGTTGGGCTCCTTTACAGTCACAACTACAAACAGTGAGATAAAAAGAGTTTCATATAAAGCGTAGTATCACTCCAAAATATTCTTTAAATGTATTTAATCATAGACTGTAGTTCTACAGAACAGTCTGATATAAATTCACACGCAACACCCCCCCCCCCCACACACACAGACACATACACATACACACTAACATTAATGAGTTAATAGACAGATCTCAAATTCAAATATTGTATATTCTGTATATTATTAAAACATTATTAAAATATATATTAAAGTATTAAATAATTATATTTCATGGCTTAGAAGCAAAAATCTAACATTGTTAAAAAATTCAGGTTTAACTAAACTACAAATCAATATAAAAGTCTTGAACATATATCAGTTTAAATTTAATGAATATAAAATATATAAGATTTATTTTTCTGAATTTAACATAATGATACAAATTACATATTTCATGTGGTTTTACTTTTGTGCACACATTGTTTTTTTTTCAATAAATTTAAATAAAAACTTTATTTTAACAAACTTGAGATTTGACAAGATCAAAAACGCTATAAAATGGAAATCTTTGTAAAAGATTTCAGTCAAAGTCATTTTGGTGCATTTCTATTTGTCCATTCAATAGGAAATTCTGAGACGATGTAAATAATTCAGAATAATTCAGATTATGTGTTTTCTTGTGACAGCAAAGACGTGTTTTGAAAGAAATGTCAAAAGGTGTTATCAGAAATGCAAATCAGCCTTTTATAGGGCTTTCAGTCTGACTGTTATTATGTGGCTTTGGGCTGTGTGGTGCAGACAGGAAGGAGTGCAGGACAGGCTTCAGCGAGCATGGCACACAGCAGGTGGAAGTGTTAAGCAACAGCCAGGCCTGAAATAACCTCACAAAGTCCCCCCAAAGCAGAAGTGAAAGGCCATCTGTGTCCCCGAGACACCTGCACAGGAAGGAGCACCAAATTTGCATGTCTTTATGTAACTAATTAAGTAACTGATACTCGTTTCTGTCTTCTGTTGCTTTGCATTCTTCATGGATGGATGCACTGCCATGTCTTCATACAGCTGTGCTCAATAGAACAACACAAATTCAGTAATACTTTTCACAATCCAAAGATTATAAATGAAAACGTAGAACATCAGGTTGTTTCACAAAATGTGTTTATTTATTTTTGAAAGAGCACAAACAAATAAGACAGAAAGAGAAAATATTTACAGATTAAACATGTAGAATATATTGAGGAAGAGTAAAAAGAAGCTCAGATTTGTATTTCCATCTTCAGGCCTCCATCACATTCATTTCACCTGAAATTATAAATAATTTTACACTAATGAGAACATATGCATATCCATATCCATGTATATAAAAAAAACTGGCTTAAAAGTGAGAAAATTAATAAAGAAATTCATAATAATTGTATTTGTTACCTTTTGTTTAAATGAGTAAATGTAAATGATTTAAATGAATATAAAATAATATGCTCTATTTATCGAATTCTCACAAAAGCATTATTATTTTTATGATGATGATGTTGATTATTATTATTATTATTATTATTATTATTATTATTATTATTATTATTATTATTATTATTATTATTATGTTACCATTGCTATAAACAGAACACAGATGTTTTATACTGTTCTTTATGCAATAGTTCTGTCCACTGAAAACTGATTGGTTGAGAAGCATTGGAATCATGATTGCTATTATAAATGACTGCACAGCTGTGATGAAATATGACATGCCATCGGTTTATGTCTGCTTCATCACACCTGTGCTATTATTTTATGAAATACACTCTCATTCTATTGCTTTAATATTTGTTAGTTAAGGTCATTTTTTAAGCATACAAGTTCATAAATAGCTTGTTTAAAAATATATGAACTCTCAAGACATACATCTTGGAAAATACCCATCATAGTCACTCATTACTGTGTTTGTAGCAAATATTTGTTAGCAATTTATGATATACACTACTTTCTTTCCAGGTTGAGTGCAAGCAATGTGCTAACATCAGTTTTAGTGCCTTTTTTTAAATCTAAAAGAAACGAGCTAGGAAGCGTACAGATATTTTGTTTTTTGTTGTGTTTTTCACTTTTACAGCGCTCATGTGCAATGGCACGAATCCTAATCTGAAAAGGATTATTTATGTGTGTATCGAGTATCGAGCATCAGCTAAAGGCAGAGGGGAAGGAGAAAAATGCAGTGTTTGTCCGTTCTTCCATTCAAGAGAAGTGTCTGTCTGCTGACCTGCAGTGAGCACTGTCAGCCCCGCACTATGAGACCCAGATATCCCAGTGAACGTTCTGCTTTTATTTATATTACAGAATCCCTCAAATATTAACTAGATGATTATGTAATAACCAGTTTATAGTATAAGAAGCTAATAATAAGGAACATTGTTACTTCAATCTTGGTAGTCAAGCACAAGATCATATTTAAATTATTTATGCATGTAGTAAATTGATATATTTACTTTTATAAATAGTTCATTATTCTTAGAAATTCCACTGAACATATACCTGAATGCAAAACTGAAATACTCGTCTGATTTTGTAAAAATGTTGGATGTTTGTATTGTATTGCAAATAGACCAAAATAAATAGCAGCAAACTAATAAAGTACAATGATTCTCTATATCTGAATGTGAAAAATAGGTGAACAAGTTCCTCCTTGTACAGAACTATCACCCTATTTTGCACTTGAAAGGAGTATTTGTGTGTAATGTGATCACACTGGTAATTAAAATGTCAATACAATGCACTACTAGAAGCACTAACATGGTAAAGAGTTCTGAGAGTCCTGGAGTAGTAGACATTACATTAATAACTCAATTGCTAATTGTGACCAATCCATTTTTTGATTCACAAACAACCAATCTTTCTGTATAGCAAGTATAAACACTAGCATTGTGTTGTGACTTTCAAAAGCCTCTCACCTTGATAACAGTGACTCCAATGCAGTAGAACAGGGATATGAGGAAGAGGAAGACAAAAGTTAAGGCAGTGTTTGCCATGTTATTTTCATCTATCTCCACTCCATTCTGAGTTAGTACGTCACTCAGCCACATGCAGTCTGAAACACACACACAAACACACACGTTGTTGCCATGTGCAATATAAAACAAAATATTTTCAGAAAAATGTCCAGCTTGATTTTCAGTTTGTTATTCAATAGAATGTCTTGTTATTTGTTTTCTCCCAAAAGAACACACACACACACACACACACACACACACACACACACACACACACACACACACACACACACACACACACACACACCACACATACATCATTTCATAATGAATGCTCAGATTTTTCATTTCTGTACAAAATGATATGTAATGTGCTCAAATGCTCTGCTTATATACAGGTCTTTTGCAAGCTGGTTCCAATTTCATGTCTTGAATTTTTGAGTGAAAATCATTTTTGAGGTTGGGAAACCCTGTTCTAGAGAGAACATTCTAAAACATTCTGTTTATTTGGGCCATTTTATAAATTGCAACAGTTATTAATATATTGAAAAGGTAATGGCACATTAAATACTTTGCATTTCTTGCCCAATATAATAAAGTCAGAAAATTAATAGGAGTTGTATTTACAAAGTACGGGTTTTTATATACATTTTAGTGGTTCACTTTTCACTCAGAAAATCAACAAAATGTGTTATTGTGTATGCATACTGAATGCAGTACTATGCAAAGGATTTTGACAGTTTTTTTTTTTTAAGTGTGTTTATAAAGTATATGTGTACTGGCAATGAAAACCTGCTCACCTTAATAATTAAATAAATAAATAAATAAATAATTGCACTATAATCTATGCCAAGATATTTGCCTCAACAAAGTGTCTTGTTAAACAATCGGCCTCATTATATAACCTGTGTTGGCAAATTGATGATGAACCGTACTTAAGACTAGTCCAACTTTTCTTCTCTTGCTCATTTCAAGCCTTGGTTGAATGGGATCTAACCTAAATGTGAGTTTTTGGTTTAATATTAACTTGAGATACATTTGCCATAATTACCTTTTAAAATGTGTACCATTTATTGTATTTTTGATGTTACGAAGTGCAGTTGCTACCAGTTAGGTGGCACTAACTTTACCAAGGTATGCTAACAGCTTGAATTGCTGCGACACCTCCTTGTTTCTACCTTCACTGTCCAGTGTATCAGCTCTTACCATACAGGAGTATTTTGTAGTTCTATAATTACAGACTGTAGTCCATCTGATTCTCTGCATACTTTATTATCCTTCTTTCACCCTGTTCTTAAATGGTCAGGGCAATCACAGAGCAGGTATCATGTGGGCGGTAGGTCATTCTTAGCACTGCAGTGGCATTGAGATGGACGTGCATGTTGCACTGGTATAAGAAGATCAGACACAGCAGTGCTGCTGGAGTGCTTACACACTGAAACCTTTTTGGTTGTTGGATTATTCTCTGTCCAGCAGTGACCCTGAGGGGTTTAAGCACTCCAGAAGCACTGCCCTGTCTGATCCTTCTCCAGGCCCACAACACACACTAACACACCTCCATCATGTCATTGTCACCGCAGTGCTGTGTGGTGGTCTGTGGAGTCCTGACCATTGAAAATCAGATTGGAAGGAGGATAATAAAGTATGTAGAGAAACAGATGAACTACAGTTTGTAATTATAGAACTAAAGTACAATGAATATTTAATTCATTTGTTATTGTTATTTGTAATTATCTGAACTACAGTAGAACTACCTAATTTGAAACAGAAGCACACACACACACACACACACACACACACACACACACACACACACACACACACACACACACACACACACACTTTATACTTTATTTTTGCCTTCTTTTCATTTTTAGTCATATTATCATTAATTATCATTTAAATGGAACAATGGCTTATATTATATATAATATATATATATATATATATATATATATATTATATATTTGGATATATTAATATTTACTAATATATTAATATATTATATTATAGACCAAAACATTTGTTCTTAAACTATACATCTTTGTGGGTGATTTCTGAATCATGTGTAACTCTGTTTATTAATCTGGATGCACTTTTGCTGCTTTTTTGCTTCCAAAAAGACTTGAAACCATTGATGTTTTATCGAATGAGAATTATAGTAGTCATTTTAAGCATACTTATGCAACCAAACAGGTTTAGTTTTACTGTCAACTTTGAACGTTTGGATGAACATCTTCAAGAATTCAGATGTGTTCATATTCTAAGTGTGGTATTTATCAACAGGAGAAAGGGGACCCTGAGTTGTTATGGTTTTGCTTAAACAATGCAGGATCTACTACGAGCAGAGACCCAGATTATTACTTACATAAACAGTTAAATACAGATGCAACAGAGGTTGGGGGATTGTGATGTTAACACTCACAAAACACAAGCTTGACATCTGACACAGAAACATATAAGCACACGTTGTCAACTTAGCTGTAGAGAACATGCAATATAGCATATTGTATAGTTTGTCAATTTGCCTATTTCTTGAATAGATTCTGCCACACATAGGTTAGATTAGGCTTAACATTTAGTGTTATTTTCAGTTATTTCTCATGTACTTCTTTGTCAAAGGAGTCAGACCTCACTGAAGTGACACATTTTTGAGGTGGGTTATGATGTAAGGTAGAGTAATTAAATATCCTCATACTCCACAGGTCATATGCTGATTTTTTTTTTAATTGTTTAAAATGTGTATAATTTCATTTCATTTTCCAGAAAGCAACAACACACAAGCATCAAACACAGTCAAAGACAAAGACATGGCACTGATTTAAAGAGAAAAGTTAGAACAAAAAGACATCAAATGAAACAAGCGTGACTATCAGACACCACACAGACTTTAAGATCCGCAGTTTGAGATTGAGGGAACATTCATGCTGAGGCTCACTAAGGTGGGTTTGTTGGAAGCATTGTCAATTGATCTGGATATCATACGAACAGTTGGGTCAGTGGCCTCATGAAACACTACGCAGCTGAACACCGTTCCACTCTCCCATTGCATTGAACTCACAACCAGTTGGCTGTAAAGTGAATAGAGTGTTTCCTCAATCTCAATCAGACCACTGGTTCTCTGCCTGTACACTTCTGTATCGTTGAGTTTTTCATCATTAGCAAGCCAATACACAACCACTTCTTTGGGGTAAAAGTGTTTCACATAGCAAGTCAGGGTCACCCAATCTTCCTGTGAGTTCTCGGGTGGAGGGAGCAAGTAAACGAAGGGGGTCGTCTTAACACCTCCTACGAACATGAAATCATAGTGAGGGTCAAAATACCAAAACACATTCATTTTCTATGAGTGCTGGATCACACAAGTCAATAATTTAGTCCACACACACATTATAATATATAATCTGTGATACACTCAATAACAATTTCACTGTGCATTGCAGAGTCATACTGGATTAAAACAGGAACTATAAAGCCTGTCTAAGTGAAATCGATATCCAGGCCTTTTTTTTTTTTTCAAAATGACTAGGTATGTCTTGGTTCAGGTAAAGTATTTTGAGCAAATTAATGAGAAATAAGAAATAAAAGAATTTCCTACCATTTATTCTTCTGTAAGTGAACTCTTTGACTTCTTGGACAAACAGTGAGTGCTCCACTTCACAGGTGTATTGTGTGCCTTTGCTCCAGTCAACGTAATCAATTGTAGCATTAGCTGAGATGAAGGAAGCTTCATCGGAGTCAGGAATTCTTATAATTGTAGACGTGATGTTTTCACCATTACGTGACCATCGGATGTTCTTGAAACCTCTACGCCCAGTTGCTTTGCACTGGAGCAAACCTGATCCCCGGACCAGCATGTCCTCATCAGTGGGGGGGATTATAGTTATGTTTTCTGGTTTTTCCTCTGGTACTGCATGAAAATGGGGAGACACATGGAACTTGGCAAGATGCAAACAAGGAGAATTGTATACCCTTAAAAAAACATTGCAAAAAGGTGCTTTAAAGGGTACTTTGAGCTATGCTGTTAGATGTTGAACCACGTTTGGCTACATAAGAACCATGTTTGTAATATAGTGGTAATAGAGTTGTAGAAGTATGTCATACATGTCAAACCTGGTTCTATATGAAACTAAAAGTGATTATTCTATGGCATTGCTCAAATAACCATTTAAAGCCTTTAAAATGTATAAGAGTGTATAGGAAAAATAACAGTATGCATACCTGTGTATTTGGCTTCTTTGACTTGGGCAATGTTCTTGTGCTTGAATATACACTTGACTGTGGAAGGCTTATCTGTCCATTGGTTGGCTTTGATTTCCAAAATGCTTATGGCAGTAAATAACTTGCTTTTGTCCTCGGTTACAATTTCTGGCCTGATCATGCCAGTGAGCTCCTGACCATCAAGCATCCAAGAAAATGTGTGTTGTTTGGGTGAGAATTGACTGGCAAGGCAGACGAAAGTAGCATTTCCACTTTCCTCCTCCATACTCAAGTGAGTTGTTAGAAGCAGAGTTGCAGACTGCACAGGCACAACTGGAACACAAACAAACATAGAGATATATGCAGCAGCTAGCACAGCAGGAAGGAACCAGGCCTAAATCATGTTGCCACAGTATTTGAGGGCCACTTTCTGACTTTTCTGAGTGAACCAATTACAGATTGAAGCTAGAGTGATGTAAATGCCAGTTGTATTCATTGATGCCACAGCACACGTCTGATAAGTGCATACTGTGGCAACCAGCAAGCAAGAAATTATAAGCAACAGGGGACAGATTGGCAGAGAAAGACCACAACATATATATACGTATATAGGCTTGGAACATCACATGCTCCAGTGATACGGTCAACTTTGGCGTGGAAGACCAAAACAGCATATACCTCAGTACTGTCACAGAAATTTTACTATATGTTTTGTACTATATGCCTTTAGGGTAGAAAAATCAAATGTGGCCATTGGTTGTAAATCATTGCTGTCACACAAGTATGTTTTACAAATAGACTTTTACAAATTTTGGCCAATTTGTGGCCTATTATTGACAAGACTGTTCCACTGGTTCAGTGTTTTTTGGGCAGTCTGCCAGTGGTTACACAGAGTATTAGTAAAAATGATACTTTATCACTCACTTTCCACCAACAGTCCAATTTACTCTATACATTATAATTATCCTTTATATATTAGTTTAGTAAATAAATTTCAGTTTCCGCAACATCAATCATACTTATTGATTATACTAAGCATTATTATTGTTACTCTCTCAGTTGTTTGTGAAATTTGTCTCATTACTTTATTTTCTAAGATGAAAGCCTCTGTGCAATCTATTTGAGAAGGTTAAAAAAATTAGCTTGATCTTTTATGCACAACATTTATCCGAGTGGTCCATGGGTCTGCAGAACAAATGTGACTGTAATAAGACAGCTAAAATAAATGTGAAACCAAGTTTTCTTCGAGCTCTACTTTAAACTCCTTGACAAACGAAGATCAACGTTACTAGACATACAGTGGTGAAATGGTTTGATTTGAAACGATTCGGAGGTTTCATTTTGGTGAACGTGGTCAATGGTGTCTTGATCTTAGAAAATGTTTGTGATCAAGCTGCTTTAAAATTACATAGAACTTCTAATAATTAATTATTAAGATATCAACATATTAACAATCTTAAGCTGTACACCTTAACACTTTTCCACTGTTTACTGTGTTGTGCTTTCTAAGTTGTCTTGCAGGTACTGTGTATGCTTACCTTTCTTTTTAATATCTGCCTTTTCCATTGATCCCGCTGGATGTTCTGGCTTGCATGAGACTATCTTTTCTGAATTCCAGTCTGTGGACTTGACTCGCACATGGCTGATAGCTGTATACTTTCCACCCTCTGTCTGTACAGGTGGGTAAAGTACTTTGTCGGTCACGTCACCCGTCCACGTAAAGTCAAGAGACTCGGCTGGAAAGAAGCCGCTTGTCACACAGCCGACTGTGATAAAGCCATCTGAGGAAGGGCCACATGATGACACCGAGAAGAGGGAGGATGGAGCAGACTGAGATCCTGTAAAAAAAATGTATATATATATACACACACACACACACACACACACACACACACACACACACACACACACACACACACACACACACACACACACACACACACAATATACTCAGATCTGGAGATTGCATTTTGTTTTAAATATAAAAAAAGTAAAAAATGTGTTTATGACAACAATTTCCATTTACTCAATACAAACATACACACCCATGACAAATAAAACAACACACTGTTTACTTTGTTGGTAAAAGTAAAAAAACATGTTTGTATTTATAGGAATATCTGCTTTTAATTTTCAGTGTCTTAAGGTGTCATACATTTTTTTCATTATATTATTAGTACTTAACATTCATTTATTTTAAATATAAATTGCTTTATCATCTCTTTATTATTAAATTGCTTTATATATTTTATATTTAGTGTTTTATGCTCGGATCTCTACCTGTGTATATATATATATATATATACACGTTCAAATGCTACAAAGGTTTTACAGTGAAACACCAAACTGATGCATTGCCATCCTTTGGAATATTAATAGGACTTGTTTTACAAGCAATAATGTTATGTTCGCAATTTTTTATGTTCATTCATTTGTTTTATATTAAGATCTAAGATTTAAGAACACTGTTTTAAGCTCCATAGGTGTTAAGTCAATGAAAAATTTTTAATGACAGATTTTTCCATGTTCTTTTTTCTCTAAATAAACATACGTTTCCAATTGTTCGTCACATTTAGACATAGAAAAACAAGCCTATTAATATATATGCAATTCAAAATATGCTAATCTGTACATTTATCTAATTATTAGTATAATTATATGCTTTATACCATATGAATATTTTAGAAATCACAAGAAAAGATATATAATATCTAATGAAACTCATGCAAATTAATAAAGGAAAATTGTGGAGGAAAAACATCATTCAAAGGAATTTTGCAATGACATATTGTAATAATTATTAAATAAATAAATATTTTATATTTATATACACATAACATCTTTATAACATTACATTTAAAAAGCAATACTAATATTAATAAATAAATAGATATACAGAAAGATTACTATACACAGGTCATAGTGCTATTAGGTTTTATGTTCTTTACAAAAGGCATTAATGATATTGAACAAATACATTTTAACTGTATGCTAATAGTCTAGACAGACTGAACATGTTCAGTGTCATTTTTTTGTCATTTTAAATAGAAAATGTGTCTGGAAAAATAATATTTTTCTCCCAAAGTTATCCACAGTGATAAATTTAAATTATCAGAATATTATAGAAATTAGAAACTCTCAAACAACTGAGTGTTATTAGTATGACCATCGGTCAAGTGAACATTTGATAAACTAGTGAGAATATTTCAGAATCTTTGAAGTTAATATAAAAATTATAGAACATATAAAGATGCAATATAGAAAGATGTAAATTAAGCCTATATTAAATGACTTAATTATTACTTCTATTACAAATGATTACAATTTTCCTGAATAAAGTTAAGTATGCAAAATATTATGTGGTAATAAACTTGTAAATACATATACAAATAACACAATTATAAAGTAAGTACATAGGTTAAAAAAGACAAATATGTACATATACAAATACACATAAAAACTATGTCTATTCATTTTTGTGCTCTTTTCAAAAATGCATTAATAGTCTATATATCCTGCTCACATAAACATATTGAATGATTAAAATTCTAAATTTATTCCCATAATTTACAATTTGAGAACATCTGATGAGTGAGTCTTTCATATATTTATATAGATATTTTAGGGCAAAATTTTTAAGAATTTAAGAAATTCAAGATTGTCTAACCTGAATGAAAACACGGCTCAAAAATATTACAATTTTACTGCCAATGTCAATCCGAACTGCTTTGATGACAAGATTTTTTTTGCTTTTTCACATTAACCAGTTTACTTGATTTAAAACTGTAAATCCCATTCCTACAATGACAAGCTTTCTATGTAAAATCCTTTTATGTCCATTCTCTTTAGCGGTTTAATTTAATAAATCCTGGCAATTGTTTTTTACGTCTATTAATTTACATTAACTTCCATTAAAGTTTTTTTCGAAATTCAAATTATCGACTTTGTCACACAAAGTCAATAAGTAGAATAAATTGTTGGTCCAAGAAATCTTTGCCTTTTGTTTTTACACACAGTCTTTATGCTTGATCTAAAACATTTTACTCTACTTTAGTCTAATCAATAACTTTTCTTTCAAAAATTTTAATTAATTCAGTAATCACTATTTTTTCATGAACAGAGTGAATAAGATTTTTTGTCTTACCAGATGATACGGTGACCATTGTTCCTTTTCCCCAGTAGTCAAAAGCACCATCACAGTGACAGACAACTGCTCTTACATTGTGCAAAAAGACTTGACTATGCCTGATCTATTCGAATTTTATGACGACTAAATTATTATTTTCGATTTTAATGACTATCGCTTGAAATCATACATTTAAATCAGAAGACCATTCACATGCAATTCAGATTGAGTTTTATTTTGTATTTTGATCTTTTTATTCCTTAGCAGTTTTTCAATTCTTCATTTTAGTTCAGATTAATTTAGCAGTGAATGGAGATCACTTTGCTTGGATATCACAAGACTACAGAGTTTCATATTTATGTAAAATAGACCTGAATCTAGAAAGTGCATTTTTTCAAAAAATAATTCTGAAACTCAGTTATTAAAGGTTTTGTGCTGGGTTTCTTACCTGAAGAAACGGTCACCATTGTTCCTTTCCCCCAGTAGTCAAAACCGTAATCACAGTGATAAACTGCCCACCACTACTCATACAATAAACCGCAACCATCTATTGTTTCCTTAATATATCAATTAATGTACATTTGTTGTGGACAAATAATGCAGTTTAAAGGTTTGGTGTTATACAAACATTAGTTTCTGTGAAAATTGATCCTACCTGAAGACACGGTCACCATCGTTCCTTTCCCCCAGTAGTCAAAAGCATTGTCACAGTGTGAAACTGCCCTCACTACCCATACAAAATACTGACACCCCGAGTTCCTAACATTTCCTTAATTTACCAAATTATTCTCCATTTACTGAGGGCAAAATAATACATAATTGCTTGTTTCTAATAAATGGGTTCCTACCTGAAGTCACGGTCACCGATGTTCCTTTCCCCCAGTAGTCAAAGTAGTCATCACTGTGAATAAATGGACTAACTTGCTGTACAAAAAAACCCTAGTCCCGAGATCATCCCAAAGATCTCTCTGTTTTTACAGCTTTTCCTACCTCAACCTTCCTGATTTTAAGATTTTGCTTTTGCTACTGAAAAGTTACTAAACAGTCTTGGGAAAAGTTAAAATAAAACAGAGAAAAAATGGTCTGGAGCTACTTACCAGAGGAGACAGTGACTTGGGTTCCTTTCCCCCAGTAGTCAAAGTACCAGTCACCATGGTTGATACAGCAGAGCAACCAATCAAAAACTCAAAAGAGATATATGCAAACACAACTGAAAGAAGAGGAGACCCTCTATTTAAAACAACCCATGACTCGATTTAAAAATGTTTAATATATGTACATTAGCTTCTGCTTGTCCTTAGATTACTTTATAGAATTAAGTTTATGGGATATTTTATAACATTAAATCTCACATGCCATTTCATTTTCTGCAAAAAATTGTTTTATGCACATGACTTGCATAAAACATATTTATGCACAAATACAAGCAAACAATGCATTATTATTGACAAGATTTTGTGAAATTATCAGTATATTAGGTTCTGATGTTTGTGTTAAATTCCATATGTGAAGATGTTCATTCACATAGGCCTTATTTTAACATAAATCATTAGATATTACTGGCATGTAAAATTACAAGCGTACCTAAGCACTTTCTATCTTGAACCCCAACACACTATAAAGTGATATAAAAAATACAAATCAATGCATAAATAAGCATTTACCAACAGTTCTTATGCAGCACAAAAAGTATTAAGGTTACTACTGGTCAAATTTCACAAATCTTTTTTGAATGTTAATTTCTGAATCTAAAACACAGGACAAGATCCAGTAGCAGTAGCTAATGTTAGCTAATAAATTAACTGGCTGTTATGTTTATGACATACATTAATTGATGAATGAATGAATGCACTGAAATAACTTCTACTGACCACATTTATCTAGCTAAAATCACCAAACATGGCACAATATAGAAATTTCTTTATTCTTTTTTCAGCTTATCCGACTCATAATTTTCAAATCCTCATACATACAACCCCAATTCCAGTGATGTTGGGATATTGTGTAAAACATAATTAAAAACACAATACGATGATTTGCAAATGTCATACATCAACCAAGAATGGGAAAGAATTCCACCTGCAAAGTGTCAACACAGTGTCCTCAGTTCCCAAACTGACTGTTGCTGAAAGGAAAGGTGATGTAACTTTTTTTTTATTGTGTTGCAAGCATCCAATTCAAAATTAGTGAATTTTTGCAAAAAACAATAAAGTTTATCTGTTTGAACATTAAATGTCTTGTCTTTGTAGTACATTAAATTGTATATAGGTTGAAAAGGATTTGCAAATTGACAAATGTATATTCATTCCACCATTTAGCCAGGTGTTTTGACAAATTTTTAAACAAAGTATTAGCATAAAATATGGCAACCAACAGCTATACCACAGTAACACCCTAGCAACCCCCTACAGCACCTTAGCAACCACCAGCTATACTACAGTAACACCCTATCAACCCCTTCAACATCTTAGCAGCCAACAGCCATACCATATCAATATTTCAACAACCACCAAGCAACACCTTAGCAACCAAGAGCTATACTATATGAACAACTTAACAACCCCCTACAACACCTTAGCAACCATTGGCTATACCATAGCAGTACTGTAGCAACCACATCATTTAGATATTGTTTAAGAATACTGTAGGTAAATATGTATATTAAAACTAAGTAACACTTTTATAATATAGTTGCCACCTTATTACAGAGATATATGTACTATGATTACTACTTTAATAATTCTACTTTCTGCTATTTTGTGTTACAATCAGGGAAGCTTAAACATGGATATTTGAAGCTTGTAACATATGTGCATCTTTTCACATTGTAGTTCTACAGTTGCTTGCACTTAAGACCTGGCTCTTCTTTTTGAAGGAACTTGTTAGCTATTTGTGAATTTGCTAAATCTTCTCTAGTATGCACAGAGAGTAGTTCAGTTACAGAGAATATAAGTGTAAATGGGTGGAGTTCCCAAGGACAGGTGCAACTGGTGGTGTTTGGTATTACACACTGTACATCAAGTTCCAGCACATCTAAAATAAAAAAGCAACAACAATGCAAAAAATAATAAAAATGAATAAATAAACAAATAAATAACAACAACAACAACAACAATAACAATAATAATAATAATAATAATAATAATAATAATAATAATAATAATAATAATAATAATAATAATAATAATAAATTCTGGAGATGGGGTCAGACATTTACATATTTTTCATGAGCATGAATGTGCCATCACCACCATGCTTAGCAGTTGGAATGGTTAAAATGTACTTAGTACAATATTCCATATTATGTTAAGGTTGCAGTTCGGTATATGGAAGAGGAGTACAGAATTGAATTACAATTTTTAGACTTCCTTACTCATTGCTTAGTTCAGCCTTAATTAGGGATCCTTATTTTACAGGTTTAGCAAATATTCTTTACACTTCTCCTCCTGAGGAAGATAATGAAAGTCCTCAATATCCTCTCACAATACTAGAGTGAGCATTCAGCACTGCATCTTTACTTCTACTTCGCCACATATACTGTAAGCATTTAAAAGCTACCATAAACCACACACCACAGCTATATTCTATTTTGCCGTCTGACAAACATTACAGGAAAAATATTGGACTATCAAACTGTTGCCTGACACACATATAGGAGCATGTGCTCCTGCTGTGAACCTTATTAACCAATGTAGATTTATTTGTAGGAAACAAAATATATAAAAAGGGATTTTAAAAGGGAAAATGGGAAAATGAAGGATCAAACAGTGAATGAAAAGAAAATGTGTGTGATGGGCTGGGTCATGGTTATGGGTCAAGCATATTTTCAATTTCTATCATTGCTGGATTTCTTGCCCTGCATTCCATCCTTCTGTAGGTCAGTATCTTCATTATCCTCTACAATAATCTCCTGGCACCTGCTGTAACCACCACCACAGCACAGCAGTTTGTGGGGTGCACTTGCAGACCGCCAGCACACTTGCTCAGACCCAGGAAATGCTACTTCCACACCCCTGTGGCCCGCTTTGTGACAGCATGAGTTCTGGTGTGAGCATCTTTCTTCTGCCTAGGTTTTAGCCTGCTGGATGGCAACAGCCAGTGTCTTCCAAGAGCCAGTAGTCCTCAAAGCCTTGGTCGACTCAGGCAATGTCCTCTGGTGTGGTTGGAAAGTTCATCCTCTCGACACCTGAGTAACATCAGCTACAGCTCTGCTGATGAGTACTTTACTGAGACCTAGGCCATCTCCCAACACCTTGTAAAAAGGAACTGAGGCATTAAAAACTTGTGTTGGTACACCTAGTGGCCCTCACAAGATGAGGGTAAGCAAAATGAATTAGGTCTTGAATTTCTTGAGAAAGTCAACATTATACCTTAAAGGTGGTGCGTTGGAACATATTCATGTACACCACCTCACTACGGAATCTTTGGCGATGATGAAAATTCAAAGGGATAATGTTGCCACTGTACTGAGGGCAGCACATGTTGCTACATGATTTATAAAGAACAGGTAATACCTGGAGTTAATTGGAGGGCATAGGCATGCAGGTGCAATTGTCACACACTGACAATTGAAAATGATTGAAAATGCATAGACTGATGGCTATTATTTATCCATTAGGTATAATCAAGACATTTTAGGACTGCTGTCCTCTCCAGAGGGTATTCTGGCCTTTACCTAATTATTCAGTGTGGGTCATGGACTCACTGTGATGCAAATACATTGTGTGTTCTGATTGACCCATTTTAATAAAAAGGAGAGATGTTACATGTTAAATGAAAAAGTAGCAATTGTCATTTCTTACACTGTGCTATTGTTTTGTTTTCCAAAAGTGGTGTTTCCCATCTTGTCTCAACTTTTTTTTCCAGCTTTTCTGACATGAAACATGGCTTTATTCATAGCAACATGTTGAGGTTCTAATGATTAAAATGTAGTGGTTAATGGATTTAACTACTTAGCTTTATTTTCAGTTACTGAGTGACAAGCTTTTTTGATACAGAAATCATTTCATGTCACACTGTGTATCAATGCTTCACCAGATCCCCATTTGCTAGACTATATCTGTTTCCACCTTGTTTGGATTTTGGGAGACATTTTGGCCAGATTTTCCTGATTTCTCCCTTTATGGGAGGAAATGGGATGGGGATGCAGGTAGACTCTTCACGCTGTCAGCACATTGTATATTGCAAACCCTATCAGAGGTAGGCTGATACATAGTGACACTGGGCTTGTTCGCCTGTTGGACCAGCAAGGACAATTTCTTCCTCCTGTAGGGCATTGTCTCCTGATGACGTCTTTCAGTTTGTTCCCTCAATACTGCAAGTTCCTCCTTGATGCCCCTGAGAACAGATTTTTTTTCTGCCTTGCATGTCAGGAGCTTGTCACTGCACTGGCAATTTTTTTTAATAAATGCCCCATCATATCAGTCATAACTCATATTTTATTCAGTTCTTAGTTTTTAACATTGCATTGTATTACATCAGTTTAACTATATTCTCCATCATTGTATGAGAAACGTACCTCAGGTTTTCTTTTTACACAAGCACTCTAAAAAAAGCAACAGTGGCTTTTCAGTGATGTGCCAGATCTGAAAGTCTTTCAACTGGGCAAAATGTCTTTGAGTGCATAGTCAGCAGTCAGGCATGTCAAGTAGTCAATGATCTCTCACCAAGAGGTACACTACCCAAATGTAGGCTCTGAGAGCCTTTTTATAGGGCAGCAGGGGAAACACTTGTACACCTTTTTGCACCAAGACTCAAATTCTAACATTTTCCTTATCCCATCTTAGGACAGGGTCAGAGCTGAAGCAGCAAGGCTTAAACATAGTAAACCTTAAAATCTTTAGAGACTCTGACTTGAATAATCCACTAGCTGAGAGGACCAATAATTCTGAGGGGTATGATTTCAGTTGCTTTCAACCACAGACTAGTGAGAAGTAGAGAGGGTATAAAGTCATCAGGAAACACCTGCAAAACAGAGGCCATAAACTCAAGCTGAATTTCCGACCAGTTACCAAATATTACATAAACAAGCCACAGAGAATTCACCACTTTAGAGTCTCTATTTTGAATAGATATGAAAGTTTGATTAAAATTTAAATTGTTTTGCACATTAAAATGCACTAAAAATGGCTTTTATTTTAAAGAGTTTAAGAAAAATTATCAAGGCTATTCTTAATAATACTTATTTATTTTACTTTTTGATCAAACGTTTTGATTAGATACACATTCTAATTCTCCATCACATTTTAGAAACATGATAATAATAATAATTCCCCCCGGAATAATGTATATAAGGTTTAGTCATAGTACCAAACCATATAAGCCCATTACATTGAATTACAATTACAAAATGGTAACTTTTAATGGAAAACAATGTAAAAGGATTTTAATCCAAATCATTTTGGAGCATTTCTATTGGACCATATGTCATAAAATTTTGAAACAATGTAAAGAAAAAAAACCTTTTATAGTCATTAGATCTATGCATTCTTATATACTGATTTCTCAGTAGTAATCTGGGAACTCAGATTATAACATTCATCATTCATCTAGACAATGTGGGATTATTTTTGAGGGAACAAAATGCTGTGTTTCCATCCACTACAGTGACAAAGAGTAGCTTCAACACTCTGTCACACACACACACACACACACACACACACACACACACACACACACACACACACACACACACACACACACACACACACACTTATGTTTGATTTGTTAAAACATGACAAATCTTGATCACAGTCTAGAGAGTACATACATATGACCCTAAATAGATACACACATTATGAAAAACACTACACACACATTGTGGATAAACACTACTGCAATCACATTCCAAAATGTACAAAAAATCTAATGACTATATATAATGCTTCAAAATCAATGTGAAAGTTGTACACCAACTTAAAATTAGCATGCTGTAAAATCCGGGGAAAACGGGATTGTCATATCATCTCAATAGTAGTATTTAATTTGGTTTATAGTGATAGTGCAACATTTCTTTTTCAAATTTAAACATTATACTTGCAGTATTAAAATTACTGATTGTATCTTTCGCTTTTTAATCTGCTAACAGCTTTTAATAGAATGAAACATTGAAAGGTACTGTAATAAGGTATCAATGCTGTTAACATCAAGGTGCTAAATGTTCAGGAAATACCCTGTAATTATAATTGTTTCCACAATGTTTCTGCTAAAAGCTTATATGATAAGTTTCAGCTCTTTAATGGTTAAATGTTAATGGTTAATGGTTAACACACACACACACACACAATAATAATAATAATAATAATAATAATAATAATAATAAGAAGAAGAAGAAGAAGAAGAAGAAGAAGAAGAAGAAACAAAAAAGAATAAGTAAAGGTTATTAATATATGTCCTATGTTTTTATTACTAATTTCATTACTTGGCACCAATCATGCATTTATGTATGTCTTTTTCAAATTCTTCTTCTTATTATTATTGTTGTTTTTGCTGATTTTGCCCTTTGCATTTCTCTTTCCTAATATCCAGTTTTTCTGAATCACAATATCAGACTTAATATCAGAAATTACATTTTTACATTGCAATTACATCCATCTCAGTCTCTAGAGTTGGTTTTTGTAATGGCTTAAATCACTGTGGTTCCACCCGCTATCATACACAGTCATGTACCATATGACAAAACTAACCCTCTAATTCTCGTTCCCATCTCACATCCAATCCAGAGACGATTAATGTTTTCTTGGTTGCAGAATTTGTACTGTACCCCAGGGCAGCTTAGTCAATAAAAGAAATACAACCAAATAAAAGTCAATAAAAGAAATGTGATCAAATAAAGACACACAGTCTTGAATTGGGATACAGTTCACTGGTCTGGATTCCCTTTTTTTTATTTTTACTTCATAAGTTCAAAATTTTCTCCTATAATTTTCTATTATTACTGCTCTCCCATCTTGTATGTAGTTGGTATGGCAATACCAATACCAATATGATAACACCAGCAGCAAACCATCACACCATGTAAGAGAATGCAGTTTGACTCCCAGTCTGGGCAACTATGCCGAGCGCAATCAGTAAGAGTTTTTGGGCAAGACTCCTAACACCACTTTGACCAACCTCCCTAATATGAGTAACCTTGTAAGTCACTCTGGATAAGAGTGTCAGCTAAATGCCATGAATGTAAATGTATGTAGATTTTGCCACTCCAGTCACAGTGACACACATCATGACAAAAACAGACAGTTAGACTGCAGCACTGTTTTCTCAGCTACAGAAACACAGCGCTCCTTTTATTTGTTCAATCCTTGTTGTTCAATAATTGAGCTGTATTTTCTTGAAGGGTTGATTGCATGGCGTTTGTGTGTGTGTGTGTGTGACAGTATGATATGAAAGTAAAGTTCACTGGGATGTCTTTGTCACAATGTGAATTTGTGGTGATCTCACATAGTGGTATGTGCCATGCCAACATCTTTTAGCACAACTGACCAGCTCATGTAGGTTACTTAACTTGCTGCTTCGACAACATACCAGTTTAATACTGTCTATACTGTCTATACTAGCCATTTAGCTTTTTAATTCCACATTTAGATTAAATTCAAAGTTGTGTTCCTGGTATGTTTCAGTGCTCAGGTATTTGGCAATGATCTGAGTTGTTTTGAAATATTGATTTCTTATTTATTAGATTTTGTCACTGAAATAACAGACATAAAATTATGCAATTAACTCAACCCATGATCTGCACTTTACAGGCAGTTATATGCCAGTATTCTAAGCTTCACATCACAGGGTAAGAATAAGCAAAAAGACATATCTCATAAGGGTCATACCAAATTCATTTGATAAACTACCAAATCAAGAGACTTACTCTTATTTAGTAACTACATTGGTCTCATAATTATATGATGAATGAGATGAGAAGGAAGGAACAGTTTGCTGTCTTTTTTCTCACATGGTGTGCAAATAATAGATCACTGAATGGTCAAGCCTCTGTCTGACCTCTTTCACCCTATACACAGGACTAGATTCAGCCCTGGATTTTGTTTTAATTTTCTTTTAATCAGTTTTCTTTTGTCAACTGTGGGATGGGGGATTCCCTTTTGATCTGTTTGTATGTTGACCAGCCTCTTCACTCTCTCAGTAGCCCACTTCCATTGTGGGCCATCAGGAGTTTTCTCAGTTCTCGTAATGGCCAATCCACTACTCCACTATCCTCCTCCCATAAAAAGCTACATCATTACATAGCACATTAACCCACAGCAGTTATATATATATTTTAAAAATTATGTTTACTTTTAAGTTATATTTATGCCTCGTTATTTGCTAAAGCTTAATGTTACCACTTGTATTAAATATAATTTACTGGATGTCTGCTTGCATACTATTATTTTCTCATCCTATTTTCTCTATCCTATCCTATTAATCCTATTTTATGTTTATATATAGTTTATATCTTTTCTATATTTTACTTGATTTAATGTTTATGGTGACACCTGCACCAAGAAATTTTTTTTTGTACAATTGGTACTTTTGCTAATAAAGATTCTGATTTAGGAGAGTCTAATACTTATTTAAAGAAAATAGCTAACAGATTTTAAATCTTCAAAATTCCTGAATTTGGTTTACCAGGCTATACTGTACAGAGGTACAATAAAGTACCTTTCAATGCAGGTCTTTCTCTGCAGCAACAGCCAGTAATTTTGTAAATGTTAATAACACACATTATTATAATATTACCAGTTATACCATTATGCACCAATGTCTAATATAGTACCTCTGAGGGTACATTTATGAAAGATTACTTCTGACTACAAAGCAGTTCTTGCATTATATGTCTGTTTTTTGATGTGCAGTACTTGCATGTTTAGTTCCTAAAAAGCAAATTCTTCAGTATCCCACCCTTTGAATTAGAGATGCATAATAAACATAACAGTTCGTACTAGCTTTGTTTTTATTTCAGACCCTACAGCAGGTTTTGTAATGGCTTTAAATCACTGTGGCTCCCACCATACACAGTCATACACCATATGACAAAAACAATCCAGAAGGTTGAACCAGAGAGGACCAGAATATTGGCTTGCTCTATTCTTTTTTTCTTGTGAGCATAATTCATAAAACAATATTCTAACTGTGATCACGATGCTAAGCTTCCATGCTTCCCTTGTAAGTCAACAAGTTAAAAGGCTTTAATTAATTAAATAAATATACATTTAAAGTAAGTATTTTTATTATTATTATTATATTTTCCTGAGACCAGTAAATAAAATGCATACAACCTAATATCATTATCCAATATTTTATATTATCATTTTCTGTACATTATGTAAATATACATTACTGTAAAATTCCAGTGTGCTTGCTTAGACACACTGCACATTCTCCTGAAAATGAGACCTTTTATTTGTCGAGCACTACTGCAGACAAAGACATTCTGCAAGATAATAATAATTAGTAATACTCCCTGAACACGCATATAAGGTCGAATTAAAAATAAACCATATAAGCCCATTACATTGAATTACACTACATGAACTTCAAATGGCAACTTTGATGGAAAATGTCAGTGTAAACAGATTTAATCCAAATCATTTTGAAGCATTTCTATTGGACCATATGTCATCAGATTTTTAAACAATGTAAAGAATAAAAACTTCTATAGTCATTAGATTCATGTATTCTTATATACTCGATTTCTCAGTAGTAAACTGGAACTCATTTTATAACATTCACTATTCATCTAGAGACAATGTAGGATTATTTTTGTAGGAATAAAATGCTGTGGTTCCATCCACTACAGTTACAAAGTGCAGCCCTCAAACACACACACACACACACACACACACACACACACACACACACACACACACACACACACACACACACACACACACACACACACACAGAATAAAACACTACAATACCACATTGTGGATAAACACTACTGCAATCATGATTCCAAAATGTACAAAAAATATTTAATATTTTTTATATAAAAAAGTTTTTATACTAACTTAAAATTAGCATACAAACTGCGGAAAACGGGATTGTCATATCCATCTCAATAGTAGTATTTAATTGGGTTTATAGTGATAGTGCTTACAGAAACTAAAAAAAATATTATGTTTGAAACTTCACCTAAAGCTGCATTAGGGCTTTATGAGGATTATTTTGATTAATGTTAGAGGAAAGTGGATATGACCTAATGCAAAACATAGAAATAACTTAATAATAATAATATATTTAAACATGATGGAAAAAAGAGGAATGCTTTAGCGATGGTTCAGCTTGATGGAGGCAACTTCACAGAACTTTAAATGGTAGTAAATGTTAAATGATTTTATTCCTCATCATTTTGGAAAATTTCATTTGATAACTGCGGAATTCTGGACGCACTGTAAAAAGTAACCCTCAGGTGTAAACAAAAAATTAAAAATGACAATACAAGGTTTTTGCATGACAGTGAGGATATATAAGAAATAAGCTTGGTAATTGTATGTTCATTATGCTCCAGTAACTGGCAATATTAGTTTAGGTACGATTGTGATTGATTGATTGATTGATTGATTGATTGATTGATTGATTGATTGATTGATTGATTAATTGATTGATTGGATATGACAAAAACAGCTCCAGTAATGAGGAAGTGAACTGAAGAGTATTTCAATGTTTTAAAATATCATTTATGGCACTTTGAAAAGGAGTGTGCTTTCTCAATAGATTTAATCAGCAGTGCTAATCCATTAGCAAAATAAGAACAGCTCAAATAAGCTTTTTCTTGGAATGAGGTTTTGAAAAGGTGTATTGCTGCTTGTTCCAGGCATATACGACACATACCATCCAAAAAAGAATACACAACTACGAGATTGATTTCCATACACACAAACACATTAGGGAATCAGCTATGTGTGTGTGTGTGCGCAGGTGTGTGTGTGTGTGTGTGTGTGTGTGTGTGTCTGTGTGTTCAGTTGGGTTGAATGTTCAGTGTGGGTTGAACAGATTTTTGTGATTTTGTGATTCAACATGACCTTAAAATAATTCTTTTACTTCACCAAGAGGAACACTTACAAGGAAATTCTATGAACAAACATTATTATGACATTATTATAGGGGTGCATTTTCCCGTATGAATTAGTGGAAGAGACCTGGAGCAACTGGACGAGAAATAACCTTGACTAACTAGCAGATGTTGTATATAATTATTAAAAAAAATATATATTCTCACAAAATCCTTTCAATGTTCTAAAATAATTGAATAATACATTCGCTCTTTACATTGTGTCAAAATAGAATAAAAAATAGAAATGTTCCAAATGCTTTGAAATTACATTAATTATATTACTAACTTGTACCGTCAATTCAAATTTCAAAAATAATGTTCTAATATTTTGTGATTCTGTGTTTTCATGAGCTATAAGCCAAAATGAGCAACAGTAAAACAAAAAAGGTTTGAAATGTCATTTTACATGTAATTAATATAAAACTTGAATGAAATTGTGATCACGAATGAAATAATATCAACATTCAATTTTTTTTAGATGCACTAACTAAGAAAGTAAATATACTGATTAACTGAATGTGTTTTGCACACACAGGAATTAGATATCTGCATTTTACCCATTCCACACACACAGTGATACACACCTACACACTAGTGAATTCACACATCAGTGGCAGTGAACACATGTGCCCAGACCAGGGGGCACATGTTAGATTTTATTTAGGACCCAGGGAGCAGCTGGGGAGTTCAGTGCCTTACTCAGTCATGTCATGCTCTGTCAGTTCAGGGAGTTGAACCAGCAACCTTCCAGTCATAAGGCTGCTTACCTCAACCACCAGGCCACAGGCTCCAAATGTGCACTGGTTCAGACGGGAATCAAGTAGCACTATTCTCAACCAACTGAGCTAACTAGCCAGGTTAATGCAATAAGGAGACACACAGAAAACTAAACATAAGAGAGACAGTTCATATTTGATCAAGACTTATTCCAGTTGGGCGAAGAAAAAGCACCATAAGACTCCAAGCATACTCATGATATTCAACACTGGAAGTGCCTGTCGTTCAGGCATTCTTTTCCCCATGTTCATGTAAACATTTAGAAAAGTGAAGGATTTTGTCATAGTTTCCATCACTGTGACGTTATATTGCACAGTGACTCTCACCATGACACAAAGCCCTCTGCAAAACATGCCAATCATATCAGTTACAGTTGCTGCCCTAAACCTTTTTATAATTTCAGCTCAAAACATATATATCAGCTCAAGCTTCCTCTGAACCTATTTTATGTCATTTACTGTTAATAATTGATAGAAATATGAATTTTGACCTATTTGTATTAGATTACTATGTAGATCAAGCAAGTGAATATTTGTATGAGCTGCTCATTTTTATACATGGTATATATATTTAAAAATTAGAGTTAGGAGTCATGCCCAAGGACCTTTGCCAGCCATGGAACCAAACTGCTGTACTATCACTTCTGGATTTAAAACAGAAAACCAACAAATACATCATTCTTCAAAAAAAACTTGTTAAAATGGTACTATATAGGCTGGGGTTCTACTCTTATCAGTGTAAAATTGGTTTTTCAGTTCTGCATAGAACATTTAAGTCATCGTCTCTTTAAGGCTTTAATAAACCTTGTGTTTGTGTTTGAGTGTGTGTGTGTGTGTGTGTGTGTGTGTGTGTGTGTGTGTGTGTGTGTGTGTGTGTGTGTGTGTGTGTAAAAGGCAGTGTGCGTGTGCTGGGGTTCTGGGTTCAAGGTCTCTACCTGGGTGCAGTGTCTGCGTGGGTTTCCATGTTCCAAAAACATTCTGTATTGAAGGCTTTTTTAAAATTGTGTTCATAATAGCGAGCTTTCATGTATCAATTGTTATTATATGTTTCGAAAAACCACACTCTAAATAATGCTTCAGGTTTTTACAAAAAAGGCTGTCAGGGTCCTGCCGAGATGACTAGCTCCATTTCCACTCTTCTCTACCAAGTCTTTCTTATTGTAGTCCCTCATGTGGTACCAAACCCTGATTGGTCTAGTCTGGAGGTTTCTGTCAACCTGCAAATCATTGTAGTTATCGTTGTTACCATATTGCGTTAATAAAACCACAGTCAGCGCCTATGCCTCCTCCCCATTCTGCAGCTTTACGAGATCTTCAGGAAAAACACCGTTTATCTGGTATCTTCTGAACTATATCCAATATGTGAAATATGTTTTACCTCAATGCTTTATGTCAGTCCATCAGAATGTAGATGAGTCACCAAGAGAACCTTCAGCATTAGTAATTTTACAGGAAAAATCCCCTTTCTGTTAAATGTCTTTGCCAGTAGAGAAAACGAGTCGCAAATTTCCAACACGCCACTTCTCAGGTCCCTGTTTCAGAACAGACGTTGCTCAACTCCAGCCGGAAACTCTATAAAATGTTGTTTATCAACTGCTGCTTTTAAATAAAAAATTTGTAAAATACATGGACCTAGAAATCGAAGTGTAGTATGATTTTACCACTTGGCCTGGATTTGAAACATTGAACACATATTTTTAAATATAATATGAATTTTCTTTGAGATTAATATCAATCTTTAGGTGTGGACCAAAATAAGTGCAATCAGACATGAACATTAGTATAACAAATCACCATAATATTTGATAAACCACATATACAAAAAACAAACAACACAATTCACATCAACCACCAGCAACAATCATAACAGGCACAACATCAATGAACAACCAACAATAATAGCAGTTCTTATTCTTCTTCTGATAAATTATTAACATTATTATTAGTATGGAAATATGATATATAAAAATATTTACATGTTATTGAAATATAAATAATGTTATGACTACCAATATATACTTTCATTAACATCATATACATACAGTAGTGTACTACTATTACCAATAAATGTATTTTTAATACATTTAAGAAAGTTTCCAGGAAAATTCAACTTGTTCTTCATAATCATTTTCTTCTTTTTCTTCTTCTTCTTCTTATATTATTATTATTATTATTATTACTATTATTATACACTCATTTATTTATTTGTCTCAAAGTTTTTTAGCTAGAACCTCTGATTTTGGCACAAATGTAAAACCAAGGAGCATAGTTTCAGGTGGTTTGCTTTTGAACTTATAACTATGTTTTTAAATGTTATTTTTCCATAGGAATGCTACGCTTCTCTTAGTAAGTGCACTGTAGGAGCCAACACCTACACCATGGCAACACCTTAGCCACTGCTTAGCAACACCCTAACAACAACTCATTACCTTAGCCACCACCTATAATAACATAGTAGACATCTAGCAACACTTTAGTAACCACCTGAGATATCATAGCAATCACCTAGCAATGCATTAGCAACCACTTATGATACCATAGCAATAACTTAGGAACACTTTAGTAACCACTTGGGATATAATTCCAACTATGAAGTGACAATTTACAGCCATCTAGCAATACCTTAGCAACAACATGAGTTATCGTACCAACAACCTAGCAACCCCCTAGCTACCACCTGGGATATCGCAGGTACCACTTAGCAAAAACATAGCATAATAATAAGTAGCTGGAAACCACAGCAACAACCAAGCTACACTAAAGCTAGGCTAAGCAACACCTTAGGAACCACATATCAACACCATCCAGCAATACCTTAGCAACAACCAATTACCTTAGAAATCACAAATAACACCTAAACACCCACTAGCAACACTTTAATAACCCCATAGTATCACCATACCAACCACCTACCAACACCTTTAACTTATTACTTACTTTTTATGTTGGCAAATCGCCTTGGTAAACACTACAGAACCTTTAGTAAGTCCTTCGAAAACATCATGTTACCTTATGTTCACTATTTTCAAGACATTGTATTCTTAAATCATCAGAACAAACTGTCAGCTTCTCAAAAATGTAACAGCATTACACATTTACATATCAACATTCAGCACTATATTGCTTAACAATGTTTAACATTTTATTATGTTCAACATTTCTTTTTCAGATTTAAACGCTATATTTGCAGAATTAAAAATAATGATTGTATCTTAGCATTTTAACATCACAGCTAAACATTCAGGGAACATTGTGCAATTTTAATTGTTTAACAATGTTTCACAAAGCTTAGCATGTTCAGTGTTTTAATATATTTAATATTATAGGTAAATTATCCAAACATCTTTCAGCTCTTAAATGGTTTAACTTGTTCAATATTTAAAAAAAATTACATTAGTTAAAATAGTCACTGTCATTGCCAGACTCAAGCCAACTTAAAGTCTGTTCATAATAATAATAATAATAATAATAATAATAATAATAATAATAATAATAATAATAATAATAATAAGAAGAAGGAGAAGAAGGAAGAAGAAGACAATTTAGCTAAAGAGGTGCTATTAATATATGTCTTATGTTTCTTTTTGTTACTAATTTTATTTCTTGGCAGCAATCATGCATTTATGTATGTTCCAAAAACATGTGTAACATGATTTTTTCAAATTATGATTCTTCTTACTGTTGTTGTTTTTTCTGATTTTGGCCAAGGTATTTTCTTTTCCACTATCCTTTCTCAGAAAATTGCATTTTCACATTGCAATTATATCCATTCAGACTCTAGAGCTGGTTTTTAATGGCTTAAATCACTAAATGTCTGCTACCATACACAGTCACACCATATGACCAAAAACTACCTCTAATTTGCCTCATCTCACATCCAATCCAGAGAGGATTAGTGCTTTGTAGCAAATTTGAACTGTACCCTAGGGCAGCTTAGTCAATAAAAAGAAATATGATCAAATAGTACACAAAGTCTTTTAGTTCACTGGTCTGGGATTCCTCTCTTGATTTTGCTTTTATTTCATAAGTTCGCACCTTTCCTATTATTTTCTATCATTACTGCTATTATTATTGCTCTCCCATCGTGTATGTAGTTGGTATGGCACAATAGATAACACCAGCAGCAAACCACCTCATCATGTAAGAGAATGTGGTTTGACTTCCAGTCTGGGCAACTATGCCGAGCTAAATCAGTAAGAGTTTTTGGGCAAGACTTCTAACACTACTTTGACCAACCTCCCTAATATGAGTAACCTTGTAAGTCACTCTGAGTGTCAGCTAAATGCCATGAATGTAAATGTATGTAGTTTTTGTTAAGCTGTGTATCACTGTGGCCACTCCAGTCACAGTGACACACATCATGACAAAAACAGACATTTAGACTGCAGCACCGTTTTCCTCAGCTACAGAAACACAATCTTTTATTTGTTCAATCCTTGTTGTCTACCAATTGAGCTGTATTTTATTGAAGGGTTGATTGCATGGCGTTTGTGTGTGTGTGTGTGACAGTATGATATGAAAGTGAAGTTCACTGGGATGTCTTTGTCAATATGTGAATTTGTGGTGATCTCACAAACAACTTTTAGCACAACTGACCTGCTCATGTAGGTTACTTAACTTGCTGCTTCGACAACATACCAGTTTAATACTGTCTATAAGTTTTACTAGCTTGAATGTCCAGCTATTTTAGATTAAATTCAAAGCCAGTGCCTCTGGTATGTTTTCAGTGGTTTGCGTATTTGGCAATGATCTGATTTAAGCTTAAATATTGATTCTTATTTGTTAGATTTTTGTCACTGAAATAACAGACATAAAATTATAATTTGTGAAATTATTCAATTGAAGAAAATTATTTGATTAACTTGAACAACCCATGATCTGCACTTTGTAGGCAGTTATATACCAGTATTCTAAGCTTCACATCACTGGGTAAGAGTAAGAAAAAGACATGATCCACACATCATACCAAACGACTATAAACTACTACCAAACTAAGACTTACCTTATTTAGTAACTACATTGGTCTCATAATTATATGATGATTTATCTGTGGAACATCCAGCTCAGAAAACAGATAAAATTCTATTGTTTCCAAATCGAATTAAATTCCAGTTTAAATGCCAAATGAGCTTCCAGTGCATGTTTACTGCTCAACCGCATGCAGAGTCCAACTGATCAGTGAGAGGGGCAAGGCTAATGATGTTATTGATCCAGATATTGGGTTATTCAGGAAAATGAGAAAGAAGGAACAGTTTGCTGTCTTTTTTCTCACATGGTTCACAAATAATAGATCATTGAATGATCAAGCTCCACTGTCTGACCTCTTTCACCCTATACACAGGACTAGATCTACCCTGGATTTTGTTTTCACTTTCTTTAACTGCCTTTTGTCAACTGTGGGGATGGGGATTCCATTTTGATCTGTTTGCATGTTGACCAGCCTCTTCACTCTCAGCAGCCCACATCCATTGTGGGCAACTAGGAGTTTTCACAGTTCTCCCAATGGCCAATCCATCCCTGCCCATACATAGCAGCAATTTATAATTTCTTTATTAAATCATGAACTGAATAATTGGCTACCTAAATGTTTTAACTATTTTTTAATTCCCATACATAATGCCATTTAGATGAGGCGGTGGGAAAGATCATGGCTGACCCTCAATTCTGGACTCTCTTCCAGGGAGAGCAAACACTGCCTCCACAGCTTCTTGCTCCTGACCAACATCCTCCTAAACAAGGAACTGTCTCACATCCCTTTGCTTTAAACTGCTGCCATGTATGTTACACATAAACTTTATACACTACACCCCTATATCCCATGAAAGCCACATTATTACAGTTAGTGCACATTAACCTGCTGCAGCAGTTTACATATTTTTAAAATTATGTTTACATTTAAGTTAAATTTGCTTTTTATTTCAAGTTAGAAAAGAAAAGCCCAACAGCAATGATTTTGTACTAGTTAATATTACATGTTAATATTACATATTAATATTATTATAATATTACCATTTCACTGCATGTTGTACTGTGTATAACTATGTATGTGACAAATAAACCAAACCTTGAACCTTGCTGCTTAACTCTCCTGCTGCGTAATGGTACCACCTGTATTAAATATAATTTACTGATGTCTGCTAGTATACTATTATTTTATCATTTCTATTTTCTATTTATGTTTATATATAGTGTATCTTTTTCTATATTTATTTCTCACTGAATTTAATAATATATATGATGATTAACTGCACTGAAGACAAGAAGAATTTCTAGTTCCGGTACTTTGCGAATAAAGATCCTGATTTAGAGAGTCTACTACTTCTAAGAAAATAAAGAACAGATTTGCACCAAAAAGAGTTTGTCACCAGGTTGCAAATTTCAATAGAGGTACAATAAAGTCTTCTGCAGTAATGTTTTTGTACTAGTTAATATTACATGTTAATATTAAATATTAATGTTATTATAATATTACCAGTTATACTTGTATGTACTAAATAAACAAAATATAGTACCTCTGAGGGTACATTTATGAAAGATTACTTGACTACAAAGCAGTTCTTGCATTATATGTCTGTTTTTTTGATGTGAGCATTTACGTTTAGTTACTAAAAAGCAAATTCTTCAGTATCCCACCCTTTGAATTAGATTTATATTATATTCATAACAGTTCAAAAATTAGCTTGTTTTATTTCAGACCCTACAGCAGGTTTTTGTAATGGCTTAAATCATCAGGGTTCTATTACACACAGTCATACAATCGTATGACAAAAACAACCCAGAAGTTTGAACCAGAGAGGACCAGAATAATGGCTTGCTCTATTCTTGTTTTCTTGTGAGCATAATTCGTAAATATTCCTGTGATCTCGATGCTGTGCTTCCATGCTTCCACAGCTTTTTAAAAAATAATATTAACTCAAAGACACAGAGTCTCAGAACTGTGATAATTTCAGCTCCTTGTATCCAAAATAATGTGTAATATGTTTTAATTTTTTAATCATCATCATCATCATCATCATCATCATCTCAAATTATTCATATATTTAATTTAAAGCTTGAAACAATCAGATAGTCAACAAGATAAAAAGGCTTTTTAATTAATTAAATAAATATACATTTTATGAGTAAAAAATAATTTTTATAATATTAGAATTTCTCAGACCAGCATAAAATGCATTAAAACATAACATCATTATCTAATATTTTATATTATTATTTTCTGTACATTATGAGTATACAGTAAAATTCCAGTGTGCTTGTTTAGAATGTTACACATTCTCCCTGAAAATAGTGTGACCTCTTGCTTTGTGGGAGCACTACTGACAAAAGACATTCTGCAAGAGAATGATAATAATAATAATAATAATAATAATAATAATAATAATAATAATAATAATAATAATAATACACCTCTCTGAATAATGTATAGGTTTGGCTATAGCGCCTAAACCATATAAGACCATTACATTGATTACAATTACATGAACTTCAAATGGTACTTTTAATGGAAACAATGTAAAAAGGTTTAATCAAAAATAATTTTGAAGCATTTCTATTGGTCCATATATCATAAAATTATTAAACAATGTAAAAGAAAAACCTTTATAGTTTGCTAGATCTATGTATTCTATATACTGATTTCAGTAGTAAACTGGGAACTCAGATTATAACATTCACCATTCATCTAGACAATGTGGGATTATTTTTGAGTGAACAAAATGCTGTGGTTCCATCCACCACAGTGACAAAGTGCAGCCTCAAAACTCTGTCACACACACACACACACACACACACACACACACACACACACACACACACACACACACACACACACACACACACACACACACACATACTTATGTTTGATTTGTTAAAACATCACAAATCTTGATCACAATCTAGAGAGTACATACATATGACCTAAATAGATATTAATACATTATGAAAAACACTACAATACCACATTGTGGATAAAACACTACTGCAATCACACATTCCAAAATGTACAAAAATCTAATGACTATATATAACGGTTCAAATTTAATGTGAAAGCTAGCACTAACTTAAAATTAGCATACAAATCCGGGGAAATCATCAGAATTGTCATATCAACTCAATAGTAGTATTTAATTGGGTTTATAGAGATAGTGCTTTATTTTTTAATTCTGACACAATGTAAAAAGTAACTGTCAGGTGTAAACAAAAATGAAAATGACAATAAAAAGTTTTTTATGACAGTGATGATATATAAGAAATAAGCTATAATTATACCATTATGCCCAGTAATCATAATGTTAATGTTCAGTCATGATTCTTTACAGCAGAATAGTTCTGTAGGTTTTAGTAATGCTTTAAATCACTGTGACCCACCCCAGATACACAGTGAAACACAACATTACAAAAACAGCTTCAGCAATGAGGAAGTTAACCGAGTTAACTTTAATAATTTAATTCACCTTGTGATTTATGCCATTACAAGCATTTCTTATGTTTTACAATATTTAATTTATGGCACTTTGAAAAGGAGTCTGCTTTCTTAATAGATTTATTCAGCAGTGCTAATCCATTAGCAAAATAAGAAAAGCTCAAAGAGGTATTTTCTGAATAAGGTTTGAACAAGCTTTATTGCTGTGCTTGTTCCAGGCATAATGATACATACCATCCAAAAATAATACAACAATCCATTTAGACCACTCCATACACACAAACACATTAGGGAATCAGCCATGTGTGTGTGTGTGTGTGTGTGTGTGTGTGCGGTGTGTGTGTGCCTGAAGGGTAGAATGTTCAGTTTGTTGGAACCAGGATTTTTGTGACTTTGTATTTCCAACATTTTTCAACAAATTAAGTCAGAATCAGAATCTTTTACTTCACCAAGTATGGTACCCTTCTGCTGAAATTCTATGAACAATCATTATTGTAAATATTGGTTATTGGGGTGCATTTTCCCCGTATGAATTGCGGAAGAATCTGGTCTACCTGCAAATCATTGTAGAAGTATCACAGCCATATAAAGCAGCAATAAAAACCACAGTCAGCGCCATTCTCCATTCTTGCAGCTTTACGAGATCTTCAGGAAAAACACTGTTTATGTGGCATCTTCTGCTTGAACTATATCCAATATGTGAAATTTTCATGGTTCTTTACTCCTCGATGCTTTATGCGTCATCCATCAGAATGTGTAGATGAGTCATCAGGAGAACCTTCAGCATTAGTAATTTTACAGGAAAAATCCCCTTTCTGTTAAATGTCTTTGCCAGTAGAGAAAACGAGTCGCACATTTCCAACACGCCACATCTCAGGTCCCTGCCTCTTAAAGAACAGACGCCGTTCAACCTGTACGGAAACTCTATAAAAATGTTGCTGAGCCTCCACTGCTGCGTTTTAAATAAAAGAATCAGAAATACATGGGATCTAGAAATCGAAGTGTAGTATGATTTTACCACTTGGCCTGATTTGAAACATTGAATACATATTTTTAAATATAAATATAAATATAAATATAAATATAAATATAAATATAAATATAAATATTTCTTTGAGATTAATATTGATCCCTAGGTGTGGACCAAGTACAATCAGACATGAACACTAGTATTATAATTCACTAATAAATTTTTGATAAACCACACACACAAAAACCAAACAGCACAATCCACATCAACCACCAGTAATAATCATGACAACAGGCACAACATCAATGAACAACCAACAATAATAGCAGCTCTTTTTCTCATTATTATTTTTCTGATAAATTAGCATTAGTTTTAACTACTAGCAGGAAACCATAACAACAACCAGATATACATAAACTCAGCTAAGTAATGCCTAGGAACCACATATATCAACACTTTAATCACTGTCTAGCAATACATTAGCAAATAACCAATTACCTTAGAAATAACAACAACACCTGAACACCCACTAGCAACACTTTAATAACCCCATAGTATCACCATACCAACCACTTACCAACACCTTTAAATTATTACTTACTTTTTTACTTTGGCAACTGCCTTGCAACTCTCTACAGCAAATCTTTTTAGTAAGTCCTTAGGAAAAACATGTACCTTAGCAACCACTATTTTCAAGACATTGTATTCTTAAATCATCAGAACAAACTGTCAGCTTCTCAAAACAAAATGCTGCCCATATTTACATATCAATATTCAGCACTTTATCGCCAACAATATTTAACGCGGTCAAAGTTCAACATTTCTTTTCATTTCATTTCTGGCAAGCAAGCATGCACGGCGTATGTATTGGTGTTTTTTTTGTTTTTGTTTTTTATTTATTTTTTTTCTTACTGAAGATGTTTTGCTGATTTGCATTTTTGGGCATTTTACATTGCAATTACATGCATGTCAGACTATAGAGCTGGTTTTGTACGGCTTAAAATCACTGTGGCCCCACCCGCTGTATACACACAGTCATGCACCATATGACAAAAACTACCCTCTAATTCTCGTTCCCATCTCACATCCAATCCAGAGAGGATTAATGTTCTCTTGTTGGCAGAATTTGTACTGTACCCCATGGCAACTTAGTCAATAAAAGAAATGTGATGATATAAAGATCCAGAGTTTGAATTGTGATGTCATTCACTGATCTGGAATATTCATTAGTTTAAAACCTCCTTTACTTATATCCTATTATTATATCACTGTTGTTTCCATCGTATGTAGTTGGTATGGCACAATAGATAACACCAGCAGCAAACCACCTCACCATGTAAGAGAATGTGGTTTTACTCCCAGTCTGGGCAACTATGCCGAGCTAAATCAGTAAGAGTTTTTGGGCAAGACTGCTAACACCACTTTGACCAACCTCCCTAATATGAGGCAACCTTGTAAGCTACTCTGAGTGTCAGCTAAATGCCATGAATGTGGGTCAGTATGAAGTTTTGTTAAGCTGTGTATCACTGTGGGTTACCCAGTCACAGTGACACACCACCATGACAAAAACAGACATTGTACCTGCAGCACCGTTTTCCCCAGCTACAGAAACACACCTTTTATTTGTCTAACTTAATTGAATAATTGAGCAGTATTTTATTGAAGGGTTGATTGCATGGCGTTTGTGTGTGTGTGTGTGACAGTATGATATGAAAGTAAAGTTCACTGGGATGTCTTTGTCACAATGTGAATTTGTGGTGATCTCACATAGTGGTATGTGCCATGCCAACAACTTTTAGCACAACTGACCAGCTCATGTAGGTTACTTAACTTGCTGCTTCGACAACATACCAGTTTAATACTGTCTATAAGTTTTACTAGCTTGAATGTCCAGCTATTTTAGATTAAATTCACAAAAGCCAGTGCCTCTGGTATGTTTCCTCTTAGTGGTTTCAGGTATTTGGCAAATGACCGATTTTGCTTAAATATTGATTCTATTTGTTAGATTTTGTCAATAGTCAACAGACATAAATTATGCAATTAACTCAACCCATGATCTGCACTTTACAGGCAGTTATATGCCAGTATTCTAAGCTTCACATCACTGGGTAAGAGTAAGAAAAAGACATGATCCACACATCATACCAAACGACTATAAACTACTGCCAAACTAAGATTCTACTCTATTTAGTAACTACATTGGTCTCATAATTACACAATGATTTATCTGTGGAACATCCAGCTCAGAAAACAGATAAAATTCTATTGTTTCCAACTGAATTAAATCCCAGTTTAAATGCCAAATGAGCATCCAGGTGCATGTTTACTGCTCAACCTGCATGGAGTCCAACTGATCAGCAGAGGGGCAAGGCTAATGATGTTATTGATCCAGGAAAATGAGAAGGAAGGAACAGTTTGCTGTCTTTTTTCTTACATGGTGCACAAATAATAGATCATTGAATGGTCAAGCAAGACTAGATTCAGCCCTGGATTTTGTACAGACCAGCTCCTTTTACTCAGTTTTGTTTTGTCAACTGGGGGACCACACAGAATTGTTCTTATTCTGTAGTGCATTTTTCTTCTTCTTCTTCTAATTATTATTATTATTATTATTATTATTATTATTATTATTATTATTATTATTATTATTATTATTATTATTATTATTATTATTAATAATAATAATAATAATAATAATAATAATAATAATAATAATAATAATAATAATAATAATAATTGCACCACCACTCCAGGGCCTTCTGCAAAGTTTTCCTAAGGATTAAACAAGACTTTTGATTTGCCTTTATATCAATCCTACAAGCTGGCTTTTCTGAAAGTTTCCAACTTTTTCAAATCTTGTTACTTTTTCATTTCTTTATTAAATCATGAGCTGATTAATTGGCTACCTGTAAATGTTTTAATCATTTTAATTCTACATACACGTCTAGGATGAAGAAATGGGTGGGAAAGTTGGCTGACGTCTTACACTCTGGACACTCTTCCAGCACTTTCCATCTCTTTGGAGATCAAGAGTGAGATCAAGCGCTGCCTCCGCTTCTTGCCACAGACCATCATTCTCCTAAGCAGGGAGCTGTCTCACCTCCCTCTGTTATAAACTGTTGCCATGTACATTACACATGAACTATATACACTACACCACTATGTTTCCAATGAACTTATATTTGCTGCTTATTGGTCACCACCTGTATTGTGTATAATTTACTGGGTGTCTGCTTGCATACTGTCTTATTTTATTTTATCATTTTATTTTCTACTATAATGTTTATGATGACACCTGAACCAAGAAAAATTCCTTGTACACCAGGTACTTTGCGAATAAAGATTCTAATTCTGACAGTCTAGTACTTCTAAGAAAACAAAGTACAGGTTTGCATTTAAAAGAGTTTGTCACTCAGGCTTTACCCTATAGAGGTACAATAAAGTACCTTTCAGTGTAACTCCTTCTCTCCACCAATGTTTTTGTACTAGTTAATATTATGTTAATATTTAATATTAATTTTTATATTATTATAATATTACCAGTTATACTATTATGTACCAAAAGTCTAACATTGTACTTTTGAGGGTACAATGCAGTACTTTGCATCATAAGATTTTTTTAATATGTAGTAATTACCTTGTATTATTTCAGACCCTACAACAGGTTTTTGTAATGGCTTAAATCACTGTGGCTCCCCCACCATACACTGTCATACACCATATGACAAAAACAACCCAGAAGGTTGAACCAGAGAGGATTGTGTTATTAAAAGTAACCTTTTAATATCAGAATAATGGTATGCCCTGCTCTTGTTTTCTTGTGAGCATAATTCATACATATTCCTGTGATCACGATGCTGTGCTTCCATGCTTCCACAGCTTTATAAAAAAGTAATACATTCAGATAAAGACACAGAGTCCAGAACTGTGATCATTTCAGCTCCCAATATGTAATATGTTTTATTTTATTATTTAATCATCATCATCATCATCATCATCATCATCATCATCATCATCATCATCATCATCATCATCATCATCTCAAATTATTCATATATTAAAATGCTTTATTATTTATTAATTTAATAAATATATATTTAAAGTGATTAAAAATAGCATTTTACAATAATATAATTTTCCTGAGACCAGTAAATAAAATGCATAAAACATAATATCATTATCCATTTTTTTATATTATTTATTTTCCATACAGTATGTGAATATACAGTACTGTACAATTCCAGTGGGCTTGCTTAAACTATGCACATTCTCCCCACTGAAAAGAGCGACCTCTAGCTTTGTGGAGCACTACTGCAGACAAAATTGGCTCTGCTATTTGTACATGCATATTTGTGAGAAATGTATTCATGTGCTATCAGAATCAATACAGACCTGTTAACTCATGAATCAGTGACATGCCTAAGGTGGATCTCTCTTTGTTTTAGAATAAGGTAAATACCTAGAATTTATTCTGTAAATAGTAAGTATACTATTAATACTAGTAATTTTGATTAAGGAGTAAATATATTTATTAAGGCTATAGTAACTAACTGAAAACTACCAGTTATGTGCTGTGTTAATGTTAATGTTAATGGTAAATTTGTAGTTCTAACAAATACACATAGATATAGACTTTTCTAAAAATTATGAGGTACATGGAACAATATATACGTATAAAAAACTAATAGAAATGTAAAATGTACTACTTACAAAAAATTGTCTGTACATACTTTAAAAGTACACAGTAACTCATGTAAAACTACCAGGTATGTACCAGGTAACAGGTATGTATGTGGCACAATAAGAATAATACTAAGACCAGCTTTCTAAGGCTTTTGGAGGATGCAAAAACAAGCCAATTCTCTTCAAGAAAAATATCATGGACAGACTGACATTCTGCAGGAGGTATAGGGATTGGACTGCAGAGGACTGGAGAGGATTGAGATAAAGTTTTTTTTCACTGATGAAGCCCCCTTCAGACTGTTTGGTCAACATAGTTAGCCAACATTTATAGAACAACATCCTAAGACATCCAACATTCTGGCACCAGCAATTTACTAATACCAAAATTCTATGACCAGCATTCGACTAAGACTAACGTTCTTAGACCAACATTTTAAGACCAACATTTTAAGAACAACATTCAACTAAGACCAAAATTCTAAGAACAATTTTCTAAACCAGCATTCCCAAACCAAAAATCTCAGACTGATATTCTAAAACCAACTTTCTAGGATCAACATTCTAAGACCAACATTCTTCTAAGACCAACAGTTAGATGCAAGAATTTAGCTTAACAAATCGTATGTAAATCCCTAAAATTTATTGGCAACATGCACTTATTTTTAACCCATTTAACTCAGAAGCAAAGAAAGATAAAACTTAACTCTTAGAGCCTGAGACGTGCACTTTGTGGACAGTTGTAGTTTTGCAGTTTTATAGGTTTAATAACTCAGAATCAGAGCAACCTATAGACACACTTATCAATCTAACCATTGTGGTTTCATTAATTATCAGCAAGTAATCCAGCTCAGACAACAGTTAAATCCATTCATTTCCATCTGATTTAAATTACAGTATAAACGTCAAAGAAAGCTTCCACTGAATGTTTACTGCTCTGTCCGTGTGTACATGCTCAACCTGCATGCAAACTCTGTCTGATCAGTGAGAGGGGTGATGTTGATGTTGGGTCATAGAGGAAAATGAGAAGGGTGGTGATGTTTGCTCTCTTATATTGCTCACACAGTAAAAAACAAAACAAAACAAAACAAAACAAACAACAACAACAACAAACAGACAAACAAAATGTTCTTGGACCTGCTATAACTCTTTTCTTCTTGCCAATGTAAAGCAGTAATGCTCCTACAGTATAAACATTTACATCTTGCTAAAAAAAAAAAATTGAACATACACATACACTTAAGCATGAAGGTACTTCCAAAGATTGTTTGAGCAATGACATAGACGAAACACTCTTGGTTCCTTAAAGAACAATGTTAAGAGTAATAGAGTAATAGAGATTGAGTATGAAAAACCTTTGAAGTAAAGCTTGTTAACTAATTTAAAGTTACAAGCATGGTTATTTTAAGAGAGAAAAAAAAAACAGTGAAATGTGAAAGGAATTAGTATAGTTTGGTTGACTGGCTGTAATGACAACCAATCCAAAGGCAGGATATATATCCATTAGTCAGACAATGTTTAAAATAGCCAAACAGAGTTGGCATAATCACACTGCATTGCTTCTATATGTCCACCATAAGCAATGAGCCAGTGGCCAGAGTTAACTTACAGATTTAATTATGTCCACTGGTCAGACATGAATAAAACAAAGTTACATCAAGACCATCATCATGCACATGAACTGTAAAACTGCTTGAGTTTGTGCTCAATTCAACTTACAGTTTAACTTTTAACCTGACTGAACAGTAAACAGCAGTAAGCAAAACATTGTGACACCAGAGGACGCTCTCGCCTGTTTTATTTGTTTATAGAATCTATGTAATTTAGAAGTAAAGAGAAGGACTATACTATGAAGCCTCAATAGACTTTAAAGTCAATAGCTGAATTTAAGTACATGAAAACCTAACATTTTAAAACAAACTCTGATCTGTAAGCTTTGTTTTCTAACATTTTGGTGGTGCTGTTTTCCTCTTTGCACTGTACTTATACAGAGAACTGTGGATAACAGAGGGCATTGAAGGATACATCCGTTGTGTCCTCCAAATCAGTCTGAATGTAGCCTACATTTCTTGCCTGTATATGAAGGATCCTTCAATTTTGAACACGTGCTGTATAGCAGCTGAGAAATGCAGCCTGATGTGAAATCAATATTGGACATTTTACACAATGTAGGAATCTCAGTCCATCACACTTTTCACATCCCAAATAGAATTCATGTCTGGGCAATAGAGGACAAATGTCACTAATGACATGATGTTAACATCGCTCATTGGTGTGTTAACGATAAATATGTGTATCATGAAATACTGTATTTTAATTTAATTTAATTTAGAAATGTAGTTTAATGAGCCAACCTGTTATTTGACTTCACTTTCTTAAATAATAATAATAATAATAATAATAATAATAATAATAATAATAATAATAATAATAATAATAATATATAAAAAAAACAAGCTTTAATTGACTGGTTTAACTTTAGCCTATTGAAACCTGACTGGACAGTAAATAGCAGTAAGTAAAACATTGTGACACCAGAGGGCGCCATCGCCTGTTTGTTGTTTTACTGGTCTATGTAATTTATCAGGGGACTAAACAAGCTCTGAACTGGACCATATACTAGAGATTTCAGGCTATTGGTTTTGGCTGGTGATGTCTGCTGGTCCTCAGTGAAGAATTACATTTTATTGTATTCTGGAAAGATGTTGAATAATGGACTTTTATTCACAGAATAAAGAAATAAAGAAAAAAAAAATATTTATAGAAGATGCCAGATTTGCCCTTTATCAGAAGATTCTAGGCTATTCAAATTTGTCTTCATTTGAGATGTAAATATTTTTAAAAAATGAGATATTTGTATGATTTTGTCCATTTTTAGATCAAATATATTATTGCACCATCATTTGTTTTTTAATTTTCATTTTCTTATTAAAAAAAACAAAACATTTTACATCTCCAAATTTCTGTTCAATTGATCATACAGAGTGTTTTTGAGCTGAAAATAGAAAGAACTATGATGAGTTGTTTGTATAGATAAGACTGATAAGAATATTTTTAATAATAAGTTCAAAAGTCTTGACTGTGTTAAAAATGAAATAAAATAAAATAAAATAAAATAAAATAAAATAAAATAAAATAAAATAAAATAAATAATAATAATAATAACAATAATAATAATAAATAAATAAATGTCTTTATTGTTTTGTTATTTATGTATCAGTATCGTTCCTTCTCAGAACTTATTTTTATTTATTTTCCTCTATAACACAAGATCAGTGATGTTTTCAGCCCCATCCTCAATTGCTGATCAGTCAGAGTATGTGTGCAGGTTGAGCATGTACACAAGGACAGAGCAGTAAACATGCATAGAAAGAGGCTCCTTTGGCATTTAAGCTACGAATTTAAATGAGCTCCCTTTCAACAATGTAAAAATATTATATATATAACATATTTCTTGACTACAAAGAAGTCCAGTGAAATAAAACTGATATATGTGTATTTCCTTTTGTGTCCAGGCATTTTTATCTCCTAAATTCTTATAGGCAACCAGTAAATCTATTGTCTCTTTTCAGTCTGAAAGCTGATTAGATCTTTCTGTTAAACAGTGGGACTTTATCCAGATAAACAAATGCCATGCTGAGCATTACAAGAACTCCCATTCATGCTGCAACCACTGACTGTCTCCTCATTTATAACGTCTTTGCTTTTACTCTGTGGTGAGAAGCAATTAACCAGCGGTGGATAGATGTGTAGGAACCTGTAGACCAACATTGGGGGCATGCAGGGCTCAAATAGACCTGTTTAAAAGCTGCTCAAAGTCCTATTATGCAGATGAGATAGGGTGAGTAATGAGAAGGACTATACTATGAAGACTCAATAGACTTCAAAGTCAATAGCTGAATTTAAGTACATGAAAACCTAACATTTCAAACAAACTCTGATCTGTAGCTTTGTTTCTAACATTTCGTGGTGCTGTTTTCCCCTTTGCACTGCTCATGCAGAGGAACTGTGGATAACAGAGGGCATTGAAGGATACATCAGTTGTGTCCTCAAATCCAGTCTGAATGAAGCTACATTTTCTTGCCTGTATATAAAGGATCCTTCCAATTTTGAACACATTAACATGGCAACTGAGAAGCGCTGAAGTGAAATCAATAGTGGACATTTACACAATGTAAGATCTCAGTCCATCACACTTTTCATCCCAAATAGAATTCATGTCTGGGCAACAGAGGACAAATACTCACAGCATTAATGACACTTACAGCGCTGAGCTGTTTTTAAGCTAAAGATGGTTCCTTTGTCAGTTTTAGTTCCAATTGTTTGGTGCACCATTTATTTTATTTATTTATTGTTTTTATAAAAATGAGTGTAAACTGTTGCATAACAGCATTTCATTCATCAGTCTGTGTTACAGCATTTACATTTTACTTATGTGAGTTTGCTTTTGATAAACACAGCAGAAGTTTGAAACACATAGTTTGTTAGCTACTGTGACCTTGAGTATGAAAGGCATTAAATAGATTAAATATGTTATATTATTATTATTATTATTTTTATTATTATTATTATTATTATTTTATTATTATTATTATTATTATTATGCCATATTATTATTTATTATTATTATTTTAACTGACAATATTAGCAAAGTGCACAACAGACCAATTACTCCATGTGCACCATTCAGTTTTTTGGTTTTGTTATTTTCCATTGCAAACCAGTCTAATAAATGTCTAATCTTCATGAAAGAGTGTAAAGAGTTGAACAGATATAAGAGGAGATGTGATGCTTTAAAGTTGAGGATCTGTGGTATTATTATGGAATAAAAGTGACAAAGCTCTAGGAGATGTCAAACAAATGGTAAAATACATATAAAAATAAAAATACAAATTAAACTATAAAATAACAAATTACCAAAAATGAGTGCAATCATTGAAAATGTCTTAACATAATGTTTTTCTGGAGTGCACACATGCAAGCTACAACTGAACGTTTCAGGGCCTAACTGAATGCAGGTGAGGAGATGGTTTCTAGGGTCCCTTGAGACTGAAGATTCAAATACATGAGAAGATCCCTTGAGACTGCATATTCAAACACACAGCAGTATACAGGCAGTTAGACAAATACAATTTTCTTTGGAGCAGAGTCATTAAAGAACTGTGCACTTTCAGTGTCTGTTTTTTTGAGTGAGTGAAAGTTAAAGCAACTTCCACATAGTGTAAATGTTTTCCTACAACTCTACATCAAGCCAGATCATTTACCACTAACAAATATTATTTACATATACTAATATTGTTTTTATCACAAACCATTTTAATGCTACTTCTTATTAAGCCGCACATACAAACCTTTTCAGTTTGCTAAGCTAATAATTAATTTACAGAATTTATAGCCTTTAAATTTAAATTGAGATTTTATATTGAATTTCAAAATCGTAGGGCACAGATTATTGTTTGTAAGGTAATAAGAGTTCAAAAATTAAAAGTTTTAAAAAGGCATTTAAATACTATAAATATTTTTAAACTGTAATAAATCATAAACATTAAGCACAATAAATACATTCATGTGTATTTTTGAGTATATCTGTAAACATTGACTACTCTTTCTACATTTTATTGCATAGTTCACTGAATCTTTAACTAAAGTTCCTGGAAATGCTTTGACTTCTACACCTGCCCTTCTACCCCCCAGTTCTTTCTGTTGATCAAAATTAGCACATGAAAGCGTTTCACATTTCAGGCTGTCTGTTTCACTTCCTGTTGTGCTCACAGCGGTGGGAACAGATCCTTGTATGAACTTTCTAGAAGACACAACCCAAATAGAAGTTTTATTATTAGTATAAGATTACAGAATATTTTAAGCACATCTTATTTTGCAGTGTTTTCCAGCACTGTAAAATAGAAATAAACTTTAAAACTGGAATTTTGATGATGTGCAACAAGAGACAACAAATTTAAGTTTAATTAAGATTTTAAGAATTTCATTGATTATGACAAGAGAATAAAAATTGTGATGCTACATGATTTACAGTGATGTTTTTGTTTTAACTTGTAAATTATATGCTATACACTTTCCTATTTGTTTGTAGTTGAACTTTTTTACTTTTAGATTTTAGATTAGATTTGTTTTTCATTAGTTGTTCAATTGAATAACATTGAAAACTTTAAATAAATCCACTTTCAAACACAGGTTTTCTTTCATGAAACTGTAATATACCATTAAATAAATTGACAATGTATTGTAATTGTAAATTTAATAAATGCTGAAAATCCTTCCAAATCATATTAAATCATCATGATCTCAATAGTCATCAAAAGAGTATAGTCATTTCTGACATAACTGAGTGGGCACTAACTGTTGTGCAAAGTGAAACATTTTATTAATGAGCATGTTGCATCTCTTAAAAAAACAATTGAAGATATAGAGGAAGAATAATCATGATTAGAAATGAAGAGTTTAAGAGGTTGGAAGTTTTAAGTATGTTATCATGGAAAAAGGGATGTTAGCAAACATTTATGAATGCTGTACATACATTAGCTTGACCCAACATCCCTAATAAGGTCAATTTGTGTAATTTTGTAAATGTGTATGTGGTCATAATAAACAAAAATATAATAGTTTATATATATATATATAAACTGTATATTTTATTTATATTTATTATATTGTGTATAAATTCAAACAAAAATTCAAAAATGATTTGGAAATTGTTCAAGCTTAAGTTAAAGGATTTTAGGTAACCTTCATAGTCTGAGAAAATAAACTGCTAGTTCTGCAAGTTGTATTATAGATGTCGATGCAATTTGTAATGTTTTTTTTTTTCCTGTTATTTATTTATTTAGTTACTTACTTTTTGTTTATCAGAATTTAGCAAGCATCTCTTTCATCCCTTTTGTGCTTACAATAGCAGAACAGATCCTTGTATGAACATTCTAGAAAGCTCTTTGTGAACACTGTTTTACATAGAAAACAGACAAAATATACGTTTTCTTAAATAGACAAATGCTGCCTTGCCTTCAGTCATCACACCACAATTTAAAGTGGTCTCCAAACCTCAGATTCAGGCACTTCATTTATTTATGCAGCTTCATTTATGCCACCACCCCAACACAGTGATACACACCTGACCAAAAAAAGTGTTTTTAATGTAACAATTTTTTAATTAATTGAACAGTCAAATAACAAATTAACAGAATGCAACACTGCTATTACAGTGTTTATGCTAATATTGGCATTTTACTTTTATTTAGTTCTAGCCTTAATAACTTCAGTTTTTGTTCTCTCCTCTTCTGTAACTTAGATTAATTGTAAAAAGCAATCCTCCACACCAGCAGAGGATTTGCTTAGCTTAACAGGGCCTGGTGGTACACATAGGAAGGCTCAACAGAAGGGGGTACGTGTCTAGTCCTTAAAATGACAAGAAGATTGAACAAGCACCTGAGTGGCCTCTCGAGAAAAGCTCAAATACTCCTGATGATATTTGTAAAAGCTAGAATCTGCATGACTGAACCAGTCTGATAACTGGTCATCCACAAGTACCAGGCTGTCTTCTGCTGATGAAGTGATCATCTACTAGTACATATCTAGTACATCTCACTGACACTGTATGTAAGATGGCTGCCTTTCCAGTCCTTAATTTCCCTGTATAAGTTCTATCCTATCCTATCAGTGATTCTTGAAGGAAATGCTTGAATCATAGTATATGATGGAAAATGCAGAATGTTGATTAATTATTTTTAATGAATAGACAGGACAAGGATAACTATAAAATAAGTTCTTCATGATACTTTGCATTAGAAACTGTATATCTCAGTATTTTCCCTTCTCATTGGAAATTTAAATTCTGCCAGCAATAAAGCATAAACATTCCCTCCCTTGTCATTTTTCTCTATTAACCCAATATCTGGGTCAGTCCAATTAGTCCCACCTCTTGCTGATCAGTCCGAGACTGCATGCAGGTCTAGCATGTACACATAACAGGATCTTTACCGTAGTGCACAACTGGGATATAATTCAGTTGGAAACAAGTCAGTTTAGCTGTTTTTCTGAGTTAGATTACTCCTTATGTGACATTGAGGTCATGATTATCATTTGTGTGTATCATGTCTGGCGAATACTCTGATCCTGAGTTATGAAGCCTAGACAACATGTAACTACCCCTAAATATGGATCTCAGTTTCTAAGAGTTAAAGCATCTAGCTTATACAGAATGATTCTCAAGGTAGGAACATGTACCAACCATTACAATATGAACCTTTCAGAAAGATCGCGACTTCAAGCTGATTCATACTGCAGTTTTTGCAGTTTGTATTGTCTTGAAACATGTTTTTCCTAATAGTTCACTGAATGTTTATTATTTGTACAGTGTTTGTACAATGTAACCTATCATACTGTATCTTCATTACATGTAGACTTAAAGGCCTTTGCTTCACTTTTTAGCGCATGAAATCCAGTACCTCAAATTATTAGAATATGTAATGTTGAGTTTGAGTAAATGAATATCATTTTATTAAATTATATCAACATTATAACAAATTATGAATATATATATATATATATATATATATATATATATATATATATATATATATATATATATATATATATATATATCACAGTTTAACGTTTTGAATTGAATTATGAATTATAAAGAACCTCTGTACACACAGTACTAATAAACTTGTAATTAATTAATTAATAATTAGGCATGTGTGTATTAATTTGCAAAGGAATTAATGATATAAATCAAATGTTAATGTTTTAATTCTGATTTTGTCATTACTGAAATTATCATTCTTTCATCATTCTTCATTATCATTATTCATTCTGGTTTGTAATGATTGTTTTGTCGTGTGTTATATATACCTAGTCCACCATTTTCCTTTTCAGTAGTGTTTGTACCCCATTACATATTATTTGTTGTTATGTATCATTTTTTGCTTGTTTCAGTTAAAGTTCATTTAAAGTAAAACAAAAATCCAAAAATAAATTTTAAATATTTGTTTATTTGTTAATATTATTTTTTTTAAATAAATGTTTATTAAATGTGTCATTCTTTCAAAGTAAAAATTGTAAATGTAAATTCATGTTAAATAAACAAGATCTAAATGTTGGACAAAATATCTGTGCTTAAATATCCTATTATTTTTTTGCCATAATCCTATGTGTTTACATGCAAAGTTGTCAGATTAGATTTTTCTGTGAATGAAACCAAAAAAGTCCACACCTTTATCTTTGGTACATTTTACTTCAAATTTATTGTTTGAATAGGTGTTTCATTTAGTTTTCAAACAAATACTTTCAAACATATGAATAAAAGGCATACACACATATCAGAGCAGTACATTTATAACAGATTTTAAGATATTTACAGTTTGCTTTAAATACTTTTGATACAGTACTTGATTTTCCATAACATTTAACCACCCTTTTGGCCCTCAGCCCTGTGAGCAGAATCACACCTTGTGTTCTCAGCTTTACAAGTCAGGAATTCCTTGACACACCGGCACAAAACACATATGGTTACAAACCGCAGAACCTACACATTCTAACAGGAAAATCATACTTTTATAAAATTTATATTCTATATAATAAAGCAGTTTTTATTACCTGAGTTGTTGGTCATGTTGGCTCTGAACAAAGAATTTCAAATTTGTGACAAGCAGTTTCAGAGATTGGTATGGATCCAGAGGCAAATCATCAAAAATCCTGAATTTTATACATTTTGTCACTGTAATAAGCTATATTATAAAATGTCATGTTCTTTCTCAACTTATAGACACCCATCTGCAACCCTTTTGTTCAGAAATGTAATTTATTTTTCAATTCCAGTCTCCACATTTAAAAATATGTAAAAAAAAATAATTTGGCAATTTTTGATAACAACTTGGTCACTTTCCTCAAGATATTGAAGTTCTGATAGTATGGACACATGTACAAGTAATTACATAGTTAAGAAGCCAAAGGCCTTCCATAAAAGACCATCATCATATGCCATTTGATTGGCTCATGTAATTACTGTTATTACGAAAAAGAGAGGCAATGACAAAGGGTTAAGAAATGGCTAGTGTTATGTAGTGTTAAGGCACTACATATAACTTTCTTCTAAAAAAATCTGTAATCAATTTTCACATTAAGTTTAATTAATAAATTTATGAGATCTAAAGCTTTTACAGTGGGTGTATTCAAAAATAGACTGAAAACAAACCATTGTAATTCTTATAGCATATGCAATTACATGTTCATTGGATGTAAAAACAAAAACCTTCTCCTAATTTTTATGATTAATTTTCCTCTTTTTTCCTTAACTATGTGGAATAATTGCAGTAATCCAGTTCAGATCATTTATACTTGTCTCCTACACAGTTTCACTTTTTAATTTATTATGTTTTTAAATTACAACTCAGGCGGAATTGATTCTTATATTTCCTAAGAAAAGTGGTCTTGGTTGATAATTATTATGGTCTTAAATTAGAATAAAAGAGTACAGAGAAGGAATTCATGTTCACACATAAATATACACACACTCATAAAAATACAGCACATGTCAGAAAACACACAGATAAAAGAAAACCCAAGGAGTATTCATATTAGCAAATAATGTGTAATAAATGTCTTCATATTCAATGTTATTTCATCTGAAAAACACAAGAAAGATGACACACAGGTGAACTCTTGTACTGTATTGATATCAAGCCTGTCTGTGCATATAATAGTTGATATTTTATGTTGATATCTCTACCTTGGAGGCTGAGAAAGTGTTGTAGATGATAGTGATGAGAAAGAGGAAGATAAAGGACCAGGCGATTGACCATAAGCTCGTGAAGTCATCCTCATCTGCAATGTCTTTGTCACAGTTTGCGTGCAGTCCTGGATCTGGTCCTGAAAGAAAAAAAGTATTATAGAGATACAGCAATGAAAATAATAATAATAATAATAATAATAATAATAATAATAATAATAATAATAATAATAATAATAATTGCAGTTTAATTCTAAAATGGATTTAAAGTATCACACTTTAACTGCAGCAAAATTATAGTTTAAACTCAGTTCCTTTGTGTAATATTGGTTGGTAATTCTAGTTAATTATAGTCAATCACAGAACACTGAACATTCCATGTGTGTCTTTAGCATGTAACAATGTAACCTCCGTGAAATTACACAATCTGAGATAAAACTGTGAATCTATCCTTTAAATGACAGCTCATAAAGAAAAATGTGACACAGACATTAGTTAACATTTCATGATGACTCTGATAGCATTCTTTTAATTATTTTAAATAATCTGTTATCTTTTATCTGTTATCTAAAATTCACATTGTTTGCTGTGACAAATTTACTGATATGTTGATAGCACTTATAACTGATAATCCCAGTTTGACTTATCTCAAAATAAGAGCAGTGACCAAAAGAGTAAGCAAACAAACTAAATTCATGACAGTTCTCCAAATGAAAGATGAACTATGTGATCTCATATACAATTATGCTGATTATTGCTTCAAGTATTGCAATAAATAATATAAAATGCATTAATAAAAACAAGCTCATATATTTGAAAAATGATTTCGGCTCCAGTGTCCCCACTCAATAATAGGAACAATGTGAAATTTTTAAATCTAATTAATCTAAAATGCCACATATAAGCACAGAGAACATGAGAACATAATTAACAATATCAGTGAAGACATCAGACAAGAGAACACAGCCACAGCACAATCAAGACAAGTAACAAACATACAGAGGCCAAGATATAAAATACGTGGACTGGTTATATATATGTTTTTTTGGTTTTTTTTGACTGATTTTTGCTGATGTGCAACATCATAGTACAAACAGAAAGCACACATGAAGTGAACACAGATACAGAACAGCAATGATGCTTCTCAGGCCATTCAGGTGAACTAAAAGAGGAAGCATCTCAATCAGACATACACAGCTACACCAGAGATGCTTCTGATCATCTAGGTCTGGAGGACTCAGCAACAATCTAGCACCAGGACATTCAGGACCGTAGGCGAGTTTCTCTGGGATGTTGTTGATGCTGTTGGCATGCTGTAGTTCTTCCGTTGCCATCTATGACTGCACAAGTGAGCGTTCAGTGTTGTCAATCCCTTTCAGACACAGTTAAGTGGCAGGGTAGTCTTTTACGTTGATGTGGACCGTTTGCTGCCTTCCATATAGGGCTTGTTGTTCCACTGTCACATGATGTAAACATATGCCATATTAGAACATGACCTCACACAACAGGAGACCATCTCTGAGGCTTTGACCTCCTTCTCAGGTTTGTAGAAGAGAATAGAAGGTTTGCCTAAATAATACAAGAGCAATAGAAAATGAATAGATGCACAAAAGAATATTTATGTATTTCATAGGAATGGCACTTTCAGTTAACTAGCGAGAATATTGGACTTTGAGGCAGCAGACTTACCTCCCATTCTTCACCTTAATATTTACTACAGAATGATTTTGTCCCCCTTTAGTAGAGCATTTCACTTCTGACCCCGAAAACCATTCCAGACAGTTCGGGTCAGGGTGCTGTTCTTAATAAATGGTGGTGTTGTCTGTTTGCCATCAACGGTTTATAAATTGCCACGATGCTTCTCCTCCAAATATCATAACCACATTTGCTTGTTTCACTTCTGGGTCATTATCACCATTTATGACCCCACAGCTGATTATTGCTTTTATGCAAAAAATATCCATAACATGATCGATTGATCTTTGTGAAACGTGCCTACATAAACAAAGAAAAAGTACTAATACCCAAAGCAATGACTGCTCATGGGTAAATCTCCAAAATGACAAAGTAACATCTAGAATTTCCTTTGTGGAATGGGCCATTTTGGTGGCACTCAGACCACAGATGGCCAACAGGTAATGATCCAAAATCATCTCCAAAAATATGTATGTATATGACTAAATCATTCCTTTAAGAATTCCATACATTGTGCAAAATTTGCAGACACTCATTTCAAATATTACAATTCCCAATGAACTCCTGTCCACTGGTGACATTGTTGTGTCAAATGCACCTCTGCATTCCAATGTCCATGAATAAGCAGCTGCTACACTGGTTACACAGGTTGAGGTTCAAGTAAGGGTTTTGTTTAGGTTTATGGTTAAGGTTAAGGTTAGGGTTAGAGTAAGAGTTAGGCTTAGTTGGGTTAAGTTTACAGTTGGGTTAGGGTAAGGGTTAGATTTAGGTTAATTTTTAAGGTTAGGGTTAGAGTAAGGTACATATATCATGATACTCGCTAGATTCTCCTTTACCTTTACATTGACCTTTAACTTTACCTGGTGTTGGTTTGGTGCCAATTGTTTAGTTTTGGTGCTGGTTTGGTGCTGGCTTTGGTGTTGGTTTTGGTGTTAGTTTTTGGTGTTGGTTTTTGTGTTGGTTTTTGTGTTGGTTTTGGTGTTGGTTTTGAGGTGTTGGTGGTGGCTTTGGTTTTGGTGTTGGTTTTGGTGTTGGTTTTTGTGTTGGTTTTGGTGTTGGTTTTGGTGTTGGTGGTGGCTTTGGTTTTGGTGTTGTTCTTGGTGGTGGCGCTTTCCCTGTAACAAGTCATAACAAAGTTTGGCAGAATTTGTCCAGATTGCATGTTCTTATAGTTAGCCAAGTGTGAAGTTAGGTACAACAAATAATGTTTTTTTCAGCTACATCATAGAGAAACCTATTTTGGTTCCATATAGAACCAATTTTGTAAGGATATGTGAGAACAAAAACGTTAAACTAGTAAGAACCAATGTTTCATGACTTTGCATCAAATGAGGGCTTTATTTTATTTAAATCTCTAAATAAATCTTACAAACATGCTCGATTATGACAGTGGTTTCCAACCCTGGTCCTGGAGAACACCCTGCCCTGCAGATGTTAGTGTTTACTCTGCTTCCAATATATCTGATCCAGCCAGGTAATGTATTATCAGGATGTTCGTGAGGTGATGTTCATGTGGTAGATTAGAAAACCACTTAAATATACTGGGAAGGAGGGTCCTCTGGTTCAAGGTTGGAAACCATAAGCTTTGCAGACCCAAAGTGGATCTTCTGAAAACTACAACTGAAAACGTCTATTATTATAATATGTATTATTATTACTGTTGTTGTTGTTTTACAGTGTATGTGACTATATTATTTGGGCAGTGGTGCTGTACTGAACTACCTTGCAGTTTTGTAGTTTCCTGACCCGGCAGGATGCGTCACAGCACATGTCAAGGAGTTGTCAGTCCAATCATATTAAGCAATGCGCACCAGCTCACTATGCATGTACTTTCCATTCTGCGTCTTGACAGCGGGAACTGCACCTCATCACTCTTTCTGCCTGAACCAGAGTCCACGAGAGCTTGAGAGGTTGGGAAAGAAACCGCAGCTGATGCAGCCGAAAGTCAGAAATCACCTTCTGTGGAGACCACACACTGGGAGAAAGGTGATGGGGACAACAGGTTTACTCACGAATCTAATAGAGAGAGAGAGAGAGAGAGAGGAGAGAGAGAGAGAGAGAGAGAACCATAAACAAATTCCTCACAAAATGCACAAATTCACCTTAAACACTTCTATAAGGAGTATTTACACATGAAAATTGTAGAGACTGAAAAAGCTTCTGAACTTTTGGAGATTGATGTAGAAATGTTTCTTGGTCTCAGTAATTTCAGAGCATTTCTATTGGTTGTAAGGGTGCAAATAAAAAATAAAAAGGAAAATCTGAGTGTGTGACTGAAGATATCGTGAAGCATATATTTGGCACACATTATTGTTCTTATGAAGATGATGATTATGATTATGATTATTTTTATTATAGTTGTATTTGTTAATAATAGTACATAAAATATAATTTAATAGACAACATAATGATGCAACTAAATACAAATAGATTTCATCATAAATTCACATTTACACACAATGCTTTTATTGTAAAAAAGTCAAATGTCAATAAATCAAATCTACATGTTTAAATAGAAATATTTGATATTTTCTTTTTCTTTCTTTTTTTTTTTACATATTTACAAACCACATTTCCCTGTGTAAGCACTCTTCCCAATCACACACCAACTGAATCTATAAAATGTATAATGCAAATCGTCTTTCAAATACATTTCCATTATATCAAGTCCAGGCTTTTATGTTCATTACATCCAGTACAGGTACACAGTGCTTAGTCGTTCACTCCAGAACCAAGGTCTGACATGGAGCAGCAATACAATAGGACAACATAAAGTGCAAACACTACAAATAATACAATAAATACAGTAAACAAGAGACAGTTTGACAAACAGGACAGGACAGTGCAGTACTGAACGGTATAATGAAACGAAGTGTTCATGGTGAGAATTAGGTGCGGAGATATGTGTGCTGTGGCACATATGGTACCTTATTCACCATAATTCACCTATTCATCATACCGGTCAGTCTATCCAAGCTTGTCTTGTTTTACTAACTGTTATCATTATTGTAGTATTTGCACTATATAATACTCTGAACCTTTAGAGATATGACAATCTGACAATATGACATGACATTTTTATGATTTTTTTGATTATTATTAACTTTACTAACTGATTCACATATATTATTAAAAGACATTTTGATGACAATCTAAAATTTAATACCTTAGATAACAAAGTGCTGAGCAATGGATGCTATGATGCCTGCATGCAAATAAATTATTCTCAAAATTAATCATTTTAACATTTTTATTCCTGTTATTTAACATGAATAATTATCACCAGATAATAAATAAATATCAAATAGATAAAATAATTAAACATCCACTCATTGTTTTAATAGAGGCTATTATTACTTCTAATATAACTTATATGACCACACTGAATAAAAGGTACATCAACACATTTTTTGTGAAAACTATGGAACTTTAACACAATTTGTTGATTTTACAATTATATAACATTTTAATCATGTAAATTTAAAGATGACCAATAAATGTAGTCACAAAGCCACAAATCTGCACAAATCTTTGACTTTTCTATATTCTAAACATATTTAAATCCTTCACGAAAGTCAAATCTAAATGATTTCACCAAATGACTATAAATAAATAAATATATATATATATATATATATATATAATATATATATATATATATATATATATATATATATATATATATATATATATTCACAGCATTTGTCTACTGAAAGCAATTGCCACAATTAAATTATTTTTTTGCTGTAGAACAATTATGCTTTCATCTGATAACAACATCTGATAATGACCAACTACTAATATATCTACTGATGTATCTCAGAGAGCTAGAATTTTGTGAAAAAGTTTATATATTAATTAAAAGATACGAAAAAAAATCATACATTTATATTCATTACATGTGTTTCAAGCCTTTTGGCTTTTATGTTGGTACTGGTTGAATAGTAATTCAAATTGAAATGTTACTTTATACTTGAAGGAAATTATGATAATTTTTTTCACAATATACTAATTTCTCAAGATGCACTAGTACTACTTAAGTGCTACTTAATTTACAGTTAAGGTTATCTTGTTGCTGAGTTAATAACCTCTATTCGCCTCTAGAAATTTGATTGATATGGCTTATTAATAAATGATCCAGACTGAATGTAAAAGCCTATAATGTAGGCTTATATATAAAAATCTAAATTATATGGCTAAAATATAAATAAATACTTAATAACAATTAAAAATAATAGTTGGACTTTGACAAGCCTGAAGGTCAATAAGCAATTTTTTTCTCCTCATTTTTTTTATCCATACTAAAAGCAAATTCTAAGAAATAACATCAAAACAAGGATTTTCATACAGCTGTTTGTTTCTTACCTGAAGTGACAGTGACCATTGTCCCTTTTCCCCAGTAGTCAAAAGAACCATCACAGTGATAGACTACTACTCTTACATACTGTAAAGATATCGCTACCCTTATAGATTAAAGGAAAAATCTGATCATTGTTGACGAATGATCCAGACAATCCTGGTCTTAGTGATATTAAATCTTAAAAATGCTAGATATAAAGTTATACTAATTTAAAGACTGTTCAATGTTGATAAGTATTAATGCAGTTAAGTGACTGAAATATTCAATTACATTTTTTAAAGGAATGCTTTAAACCTCTAACCAGAATCACAAACTTTTTGCTTGTTTTTAATGTAATTATTTCTTACCTGAAGTCACGGTCACCATTGTTCCTTTCCCCCAGTAGTCAAAAGCATAATCACAGTGAGAAACTATCCCCCACTGCCCCACAATATACTGACACCCAAGAGTTCCTAACATTTCTATATTACTGTACATTTACTGTTGGCAAAATAATGCAGTTCTGAAATTTCTGATAGATATTATCTTACCTGAAGTTACGGTCACCAATGTTCCTTTCCCCCAGTAGTCAAAGTAGTCATCACTGTGAATAAACTGACTAATTTGCTGTACAAAAAACCCTACATACTATATACTGATACAACCAGTTGTAGTGTAATCTAAGACTGTGTTATCTATAAAGCCATGGCTTAGAATTTTTGCTCAAAATATTGTAATTTGAAGATCATAGCTTATATTGTTTGGTGCTTGTTTGTAATCTATTTTTTAGATGCTTTTTTTAAGTTTCTAATCAGTGTGCACTGCTCAGGTAACAGGTCACATGCAACACTTCCAAATGTTCAATACAATTGCTAAAGTGAAGAATTTGTTTCAAATTCCAACAAACCAAAGAACACAGCAAATAATAAACGAAAGGTACTTACCAGAAGAAACTGTCACTTGGGTCCCTTTCCCCCAGTAGTAAAAGTAACACCATGGTTGATACTCCAGAGCAACCAATTTAAAACTGTGCACCAATGTGGTAAGTGGTGTTGAAGTAGCGTTCAGCCAAACAACTGAAATCATGTGTTGTTGATGTGTGTTGTTTTATAAGGGAAAAGACATTTTCATTCTCTGGAGACACACTTCTGCAGACTTAAATGAACCATAAAATTGTTGTTAATTTTATGTAAATAGAATATTAAATGGCATTTGACAAAAGTCTGATATAACCTTTAGAACTGTAAATTACCTTTGGAAGATTTTTTCATAGTGTTGTGTATTTTTATTTGCCAAAACCTTAAAAAGTATTTATAGGAGTTAATATAGGAGTCACACATGCAAGATATTTTTTGTTTATTTCTATTTTCAGGAGACCGTTGTCTACTCATATTTGTCTTCATTTGAGATTTAAATGTTCACAAACTATAGATATATCATGAATTTAACCGTGTTTTGATCAAACAATTGTCTATGATGTTTTTTTTTTTTATAAAGACTAAATAATCTGTCTCTGAAATCCTGAACACAGAGCAGTAAACATATACTGGAAAGCTTCATTTAAACTTGAATTAAATCGCTTTAATTCAGTTGTTGATTAATGTATTCTAGTTGTTTTCAAAGCTGGATTGCTATTAGTAATTATTAGATTAGTATTGTGGTTTGTTGTGATATGTGTATCATGTCTGTATGTTACTCTCCTCCTCGAGTCATGAAGCCTAGAAAATGGCATGTAACTGTCCAGGGAGAAAGTTCTGCACATGTAATACCCTGAGGAATTAGGTGTAATCTGAGTAGTGTTAAGAGTCTTGCCCAAGAACTCTTACTGGTATAGCACAGCATAGTTGCCCAGACTGGGAATCGAAAACCAGTCTCCCATATGGTGGTGTCACAGCAACCAACAACCAGTGATATGGCATCACATGGTACAGAGATGAGTGGAAAAAGAAGCTGGTGTTCTTGCTGTTGAGCAACACATCCACACAGACAAATGGCTGCACTGTGAACATAGCTATTCACATATCTACCTGTTCACTAGAGTGCACACCAGTGGTTCTGACCAGCATGTTTTTCACTGTGCACATCATACAGATGTGAGTAATAGCTAACTAGGTCTTTACAACTTTCCAGCATGTTGATGCTGCTGAACCTTGAGTGTCTGCAATGCTCCCTAGCATTTTTGCAGGACACTCACAGGTGTATTTAACAAGTAAGTATATTTCCAGCCTCAGAACACAAGGTAATAAAAGAGGAAAATAAATTTGAGAGTGTGGAGAGTATGAGAGAGGCAAACACTTCACAGAGCCGCTACATCACACACTGAAGGTGTCAAAATAAAAGCCATTTTTTCACTTGTATCACTTTTTTTTTCTTTAATCTATAAGAAACACATAACTCACATATTCAAAACTCCATATTCACAGTCCTCAATGGTTGGTCTCATCCTTAGCCAAAAGGATACTGTACTAAGGTTCTAAATTATATGTCAGATCACACTCAACCAAATTTCTATAGGCAAGTTCTAAAATATTTTACTCACAGAGAAACCATTGTTACCTAAGTAACGCATATTGTGTTATCATTAATTAATGCATACTGAACTACTTACATAAGTTGTGCATCTCCATTCATTAGTGCATTACTTAGTATCTGGGTGTTACATGTAAAGACGAACATTCTTTTTTTTTTTTTTTTTTTTACTTTTTACTTTTTTTTTTTAATTTTAACTTTTTTTTTTACTTTTAAATTTTCTCATGAAAGTCAAACTAGTTTCATTGCTTTCTGATAGTAGATGCTGTACTTTGATATCAGCTGTGGCCAAATCAAATCAAATCAAGTCAAATTTTATTGCCACATCTCATTACACAGGTGTAAGGGTGAGTCATTAACGTAAGTGCATGCCATTAATCATGCATAAAAAACACAGTAAAATAAATAAAAAATATGGATAAATCATAAAGATATACCTATATGTAATACTGAGTATTTACACATTAACTTACACTATGCTGCTGACCCTTTCCACAGTGGTCACATTGATGGAGACAAGGGTGTGCTTCTTGGTCTTGCTGAAATTTAGAGAGAGGTTTTATTTCTTAGCACATGCCCCAAAGTTCCATCTGGGCTGGTGGCTTTGCGGGTGTTGACATGCTTGAAGGATGTGTGCACTTCAGTTACAGAGACAGAGGATGGGTTGGACATGGTTATCTCCATGTTCTCACTGTGATTTGCTTTGAAAAGATCACACAAGTAGTTTATCAACAAGGAGAGAGAAATCGCAAATTCTGTACCCATCTATACAAAATAAAATAATTAAATAATAGTAATAATAAAAGGGGCGGCACGGTGGTGCAGTGGATAGCGCTGTTGCCTCACAGCAAGAAGGACCTGGGTTCGATCCCCGGGTGGGGTGACCTGGGAAGTTTCTGTGTGGAGTTTGCATGTTCTCCCCGTGTTCGCGTGGGTTTCCTCCGGGTACTCCGGTTTCCCCCACAGTCCAAAGACATGTATGATAGGTGAATCGGTGACTCTAAAGTGGCCCTTAGTGTGTGGATGTGTGTGTGCATGTATGCGCCCTACGATGGATTAGCGCCCTGTCTAGGGTTGTTTCCTGCCCTTGCGCTCAGAGTTGCCGGCTGGGCACCGGCTTACCCGTGACCCTATTCAGGAATAAGCGGTTTGGAAAATGAATGAATGAATGAATGAATGAGTAATAATAAAAATAGTAAACAGTAAAATAAAGGATAAGCAGAATAAACACTTTGAATAAACAGAATTCTGTGGAAATATATACTTGGCCAATGGATATGATAATAAATATAAACATACTGTGTGTTGTAGTTCAAAAATATTTAGCACCTGAGAGTTATTGCACAGATAAGCAAAATTAACAAATTGCACAAGTTAACCATAGTCATCAGAGAGTCCAGCTCAGCTCCCACAATGAGCCTTATGGATCAGTTTGTTGAAGCTGTCAAGAGCCAGAGCTACCTGTAGGTCCCATGATGCAGTTTACTGTTGGAGACATTTTTCCACAACTAATTGTTCTACTCTTGGGTTCATGTAAGATGACCTGACCTGGCCATGTTGGCAGTTCTTTTATGTGTAAATGATTTTAGCAAACATGGAATGGCTGATTTCAAATAGTTCTGACATCATTCAATGTCTTATTGGAAATTATAGCAAAAGAAAGTACAGATCAAAATAAATCCTTCATTTTTAGGTTGTTCTCAAAAAGGTCAGGGGATGGTGGTGGCTACATCATGATTTGTTCAACTTTTGTGCCCAGAGCAGCCAAGATCAATCACATTTTTGCAGGAAATAATAGCAAGAAAGCAATTACATTACATAAAACATGATTTTTCTTTTCATAGAAATGATCGGCTAAGGAAGATACAAATTGTGCAGAGGTCATTTTGACACCCTTAGGGACCCTCAAGAGAGCTTCCATCTAACTTATATAACTAATATTCCAGTACAAATCATCACTTTGCTGGTGTCATAGTTTTGTTGGAGCAAACTGCCCTTTCATCTCCTATGCAGAACTCCATCCATAATAGACCGACCAGTCTGAGCCTCTGGATAGTCCAGCATTGAAAGGTTTTTGAGGCTCAAGAGACACCAGTAACTTCATGTTTTTTCTTAAACTGATATTTAAGAAAAAACATTCATTTGTCTGACAGAAATTTTCCATTACATGCCTTTATCTGAGCAAAAACATCTGTGCTTGGAATCACATATCAATCCTTTCACAGTTTGATCATATTTTCAAGGGGTTGAAAAAAAACAGATTTTCACCTTTTTTCTGACTCCTCGTATTGTACAGAAACTGTGCCTGCTTAATACTGTAGAAGAAACTTTTTTAATTTTTAAGTTTTACTTTCATTAAGGTCACCTGACAAACTAATTAACAAACATGTAATGACACAAATCTGAACACAAATATTTTTTTTTGTCTGGTAAAATAGTTCATAGACATCAAGGTGGTTAATTTCATGTTCTTTAAATGAGAGTGTGAGTCAGAATTCAAAAAGCTCATACAGTTGTCTTTTCAGGAGTGTTCCTTTTTGCGTTTGGGGACAGAATACACTTGCTTCCTGTTCTAGGTGGTCTTATCACAGCTGCAGTTTTTGGTAACTTCTTACTGCCTTAAAAGTACAAACTTGACTTTCTCCTGAGGAAAGATATTTTATAGCCATTGTTGGGTTTAAGAAAACAATTTTCTTTTTTTACACATAAACATTGAAATATTTTCTTCCATTGTACTTGACATAGGAATGAGCTTATGATGACAAAAATACTGGCTAAGATGGCTTCAGTTACTTTACAGCTGTTGTTGTGGGGGAAATGGGAGACTCTACATTTTCACAAGGAAACACCTGCATTACTTACTGTACATTGTGTACTGGGTAATTTACACGTTGGAAAGATTCCTTTTTGCGATTCTGGTCTATGTGGACAAGACAACTTCTCGAAGACAACAATTTCTGAAGATTGTTTATGTTCATTTCCACAACACAAGTCTCTCATTTTAGCACAGTGGTGTCAGTATATATACACTCATCAAAAAAAATTGCACCCAGTAGGAGTCAACTACCAAGAATGAATGGTATGATTGGTATGATTGGTGGGTACATTTGACATCATGAGACATGTGAATGGCACAAGTTTCTTAATCGATCATGCACATGAAATTAACCAGGATTGGACTTTTCGATATACATGACTATATAAGGTCATATATAGTATGGAATATATCATCTAATATCTAACTTCCAAATATTTCAGTACAAATCATTACTTTGCCACCTTGCGGGTGTCATCGTTTTGATGGAACAGACTGGCCTTTCATCGCCTATGCAGAACTCCATCCATAGGCCATCCAGTATCATGACATTCATTGGAATTTCTGAATTTCAGTAAATAGGAAAAGGCACACACCAGCAACATGAATGAGAACTGATGAATTGACAGTAACACAACAGCCATTGTTTGGATGTGGCTAATTCCAATATTTAAACTCTGTCTCTGCTCAATAAGAGAAATTATAGTGTAGAAAGTTCAGTGTAGTGTAGTTTAAATGTACAATATCATGGTCATGTTCATGTACAGTAAAATAGTTTTAAGAATTTTGTGTTTTTATTTTATGGGTAATAGCTGTTGAAAATCAGGAATGCAGTCTCTGAAATTATTAGATTATTTTATAAGATCAATCACAAAAGAATGTGCATACAGAAGTAAATTCAGTTATACAGTCACATATACCTAATATTTTAATATTTTGGGTTTCTGGTTTTCATGAGCTATAAGCCATGATATAATGAATATAAAGTATTACAGTTTTTGTTATTCACCTTTTTTGAATGAAATTGTGATCACAAATGAGCTTTTGAAATGATTTTCTATTATTATTATTATTATCCATCCATCCATTTTCTGAACCGCTTATTCCTGAATAGGGTCACGGGTGAGCCGGTGCCCAGCCGGCAACTCTGAGCGCAATGGCGGGAAACAACCCTAGACAGGGTGCTAATCCATCGTAGGGCTCACACACACACATCCACACACTAAGGGCCACTTTAGAGTCACCAATTCACCTATCATACATGTGTTTGGACTGTGGGGGAAACCGGAGTACCCGGAGGAAACCCACACGAACACGGGGAGAACATGCAAACTCCACACAGAAACTTTCCGGGTCGCCCCACCCGGGGATCAAACCCAGGTCCTTCTTGCTGTGAGGTAACAGCACTAACCACTGCGCCACCCTATTATTATTATTATTATTATTATTATTATTATTATTATTATTATTATTATTATTATTATTATTATTATTGTTGTTGTTGTTGTTGTTGTTGTTGTTGTTGTTGTTGTTGTTGTTATTATTGTTGTTATTGTACTAGTATATAAATCTGAAATAGTTCTAAGATAACTCATTGATAGTAATTCAGTCTCAACAGCAAGTTTTTGTAATGGCTTCAATCACTGTGTCCAGTCACCCCAGCCCAAGTAGTATACACAGTGATACAAGCAGGGACCAAAAAAAACTCAATGCACCAAAAGGAAATTTGTCTCTGAGCACCTGAACCTTCTAATAACATATCCATTAGAATTTGCAGGCATGGTTTCTACACAATATAGAGGATGGTATTGCATAGCGTATAACACCACTGCCCTGTATAATAGACTGCAATACTGATTAGATCTCTAATATAAAGCTATCCTATATTATTAAATTATTCTTTAAATGCTCAACATTACTGCTTCTGGAACATGATCCAATTGTTCTGCAAACTTGCTACAAAATACAGAATGTGGAAATGACCCATTTAGACTGATAAAAACTCTTAAGAATAAAGTTGCTTCAAAGGGTTCATCAATTCCCTTTCATCAATTCCCTGGATAAAATACGTTTGATATCTATTTATATAAGTAACAGAATTTATGCTAAAGTGCCAATCAATTCAGAATTTTGGTTGTGTTAATCAAATATATTTTATGATTGTATATACGATTGTATTATATTCTTAATTCTTAATTCTTAATATTTAATATAAAATATGATAGTTTATCTGTTGTAATTTAATTATGAACACAAACAAACCTTTATTTTTCCAAATGCACTAGTAACACAACATTGTTATTTATGTTATTTTTATTTCTGTGGCTTCACTAAAAGAACTGTTTAGGGCATTTTTAAGAGTGTACAGGAACTCTGAGGTGGGCTGGAGTACATGAGAAAGTACTCACACAATAATATCTAATACTTAAATATTGTTCTTTATTCATACTATGAATATCTATCCCTGTGTCCAAATACAGTTTTATTTGTGATGTGGTGATGTGGTAGTATTTTTGTCACTGTATGACACGTCATGTCAAAAAATAGTGAGGCACAAAGTAATTCAGTTTCTTTGAGTGTGTTTTCCTTTTAGAACATTATAATGTGCATTTTACAAAAGTGATCAAATTTAAGATTGATGGAGTTCTATTTGGAGAGTTTTACCATTTATTGTTTATTTAATTGGATTCCTTTGTAAATTTGTTTTCTTTTTCTATTCTATTTTCTTTACAGTACAACACAGCACATTAAAAGCAAAATATACTGACTGAGTATTTATATCACAAGCAAATGTGGGCAGATAAATAATCACACAAACAAAAACTATCTGCCAGTAATAAAGTTTTACATGGTCTGGAAATGTTTGACAGTAGGATTCTTGAGTAGAGAAAAAACTGAAAATTGTGGAAAGAGGTAAACCACTGAAGCTCTTCTCTTGGGATCTTGGGATGTCCGGCATAGATAAATGTGACCTGATACAGTGTGCACTAACAGATCTCCCCCTGACCCACACCTTCTGGGTGACGCATGTCACTTCATGTGCTGATGCCTCCAACCTGGGGTTTTTGTCAACCTGTAAACCAGTGTGGTCGTAGTAACCACAGCCACATAGTGCTGCTCTAAAACCACAGTCAGTCGTCCTTTACCCTCATTCTGGTTTAAAGTGCAGTACAACGGTAAATCCATAGAATTCACCATTTGAATTTAAATCAAATATTTGTTTATATTTATTTTGATTTTACTCATTGTTTCAAAGCTTTTCACTGCTTATTGGAGGGATTATTGAAGAATGAAAATGATGACTTCCTGGTCCTTCTGCAGAACTGTGTTTATCCAAGAAGAAAGCTACTCAGTTTATTGCAACAACACAGCAACTCATTAGCCTCTTGATGATGTTCTGGCACTATTAAAATGATAAAATTAATAACTGTTCCAATGAACAGGTAATATTAAGAAGGACTTTAGTAAAATGTATGCATGTAATGTAATTTTTGCATATTGATTTTCAATATGCTATTATATCAGTTTACTGAGATCAAAGTATATAAAAATAAGTGAACAAATCCTAATATGTAAAAGAATTTCACATATTCCCATAAAGAAATCATGTACACTTTAGAGAACATGGACAAATCATGTTCTCTAAAGTGTACATGATTTCTTTATGGGTTATTATTATTTTTTTCATTTACCATTATTTTTACCTTCAGCTGCCTAAGTAGCTATCTACATTTTTCTCATTCTTTGCTCAAATTGTCAATAAAAGTTTATATAGTTTTTATTCAAGTTTTTATATTTATATTACATTTTTATATTTTATTTTATTTGGATCAATACCAAAATTCTTTCATTTTCAGCTCAAAACACTCTGGATGATCAATTTCCTGAAAATAACAATATAAATATGAAAATACATTTTGTACAAATACATACAAGCACATTTTAAACTTTTTGGTGAATTAAAATACATAAAGCTACAAAATCATGTGCAAAATTGGAGTGTCTGTATGAGAACACATTGCTCTTTTACTGAAAGCCCTGTGCTGTTTATAAATTTGATATACATTCAAATCTAACCTAATTCAATAATTATTATTTACAGTTCATAGCTTGGAAATGAAGAATGACACCCTGAAAACATAGAGATAACCTGAATTTAAAGATGTTTGTAAATAACTATTTTCTTTGCTTTCATTTTAACAGTTTATTCATGTATTTAAATAAATAAATGGTTACACTGACGGTAAATGTACATATAGCCTTTTAAATCAAGTGCTACCATTTGTGTTTTAAGGGGTACCAGACAAATTTCTTCTTTTCCAGTTGTATGTAAAAATATGTTTGGATTTAATATTTGAAATATAGTCAAGCATAAGTAAATCACAGGCTAAGTAAACCAGTTCTTCAATCACATTCATTTTATTAGTTATATTTAAGAATAATAAAATGTTCTGACACAAGTAAAAAAAACAGTAAATCAGTAATGTATAGTAATGCATCTAAAAAAATGATTTTTTATTTGAGTTCTACACCAGGTTGAGTTTGCTCAGGGTTTCATCTGAAAAACAAATTAATATTGTTTTAATATTTACTCTTCAAATCAACAAAGTCCAATAAGTTAAAAAGTCATAAAATGTCAACATCACACACAACCATATTTCTACCTTGGAGAGACTGAGGACAGTGCTGTACATCAGAGTGAAGAGGAAGAAGAAGATGAAGGACAAGGTAGTGGACCACATGGTTTTGAAGTCATCCTCGTCTAAAATGTCCTCATCACAGTTTACATAGAATCCTGGATCTACCACACACACACAGAGAGAGAGAGAGAGAGAGAGAGAGAGAGAGAGAGAGATTTATGGAAGTAATATTATTTCTAATAATCTTGCTCTTAAATTTGAGTGGTGTCAAAAGTAGTTTTATTTTGTGTTGTGTATTATTTTAAGGGCTAAAACTTTGTATCTCCAAAATAGGAACTTTAGAGGAGAAGGAAAAATGCCTTAACATTAAATAGAATGTAAAAAAATAATTGCAAGAAATTTTTTGGAGCATTTCTATTGGTCCAGTCATCATAAATTTTTAACACAGTATGAAAGACAACAACTACAATCACATTATGTCAAGAGATATGATGTTTGTTGATCTATGTGCTAAAGTGAATGAATGAATGAATGAATGAATGACAAGTTATCGACAAGGACAAGGCCCAAAAGTGCAGAACAAAGACCAGGAAGCACATAGAAACATGTAACTTTGTTATTTGTTATTGTTATATTTTCTTAGCCTGTTCAGTACCTTAATATTCTGTAGACAATTATGTATTTATAGACAAAACAAGATCAATATTCATGATTGGTCAAATGCAATTATGCTGATTTATTAATAGTTTCAAAAACTGCAAGGGTAATGTGAATATGAAATTGACTGCATTTCATTTAGGTCTAAGGCCTTTAAAGACCTAAACTTCCTTTCATAATCGCAAGCATACAAACTTAACAAGAGCAGGTCACAAACAACAACAGCAAAAGCATAAGACAGAAGATAACATCCAATACAATGACACACAGCAACATGGACAGGCTAGGACATATCAGGTTTTTTTTTATCTTTTCATTTTGAATCACAGCAAGGTGTTTACATGAACAGTAACAGCTGAAGTTTAGGTTCTATTAGACTGATATTAAATTTAGACCATGGCCCGTACAGCATCATAATGTCAAGAAAAAGCACAGATCCACTTAACACAGGGATACACAGAGGAGACGTCAGGACAAGAAGCATCTCAGACCATTCAGCCAGACACAGCAGCCAGAAATGCTTCCTGACCATCTCAGTCAGACATTCTATTCTAAACATACAGGACAGACAGGACATGACATTTCTTTACTCTTAGATGTTGTTACTAATTCCGGAGAGGAGTCATTCTTCTTGTCGGCGTGTTTGACTGCACAAGTGATCAAGCCATTGTTGTACTCTTCCCTAGACACAGTTAAAATGCTGAACACATATATGGAGTTGCCATGGTTGATTGGAGCTGTGGTAGTGCCTTCTATAAATGATTCTTTGTTCTTTTGCCACATGACATACACATCTCCGAGACGAGAGCTGTTGACCTGACACACCAGAGAGATTTCAGCAGTGTTCTGGGCAGATTCCAGAGGTGTGAGGATCTGAACAGTTTTCTTTTCATCTGGGAGAAACAAATAAATAAATACAAAAATACTTTCAGTTAAATGAGTTAAATATAATTTTAGATAAGATAAGATAAACCCTTATTGGTCTTGCAGTTACTGTTAAACTGTTAAAGACAATTTAATGGGAAATTTAAGAAAAGACACTTACCTCCATGTTTAACAGTAACTATTTTAGAGATTGTGTCTTGGTTCGTTAAGGTGGAGCACTCAACTTTTGCACCTGAAAACCACTCTGACTCATCAAGGGTCAGTGTGCTAGTCTTGATATATAGTTGGTCTGCCTCTTTCACTTGACCGTCTGTAATTTTTGTCTTCTCTATTTGGTTACCTCCAACCTTCCATGTTATTTGTGTTCCTTCAATCTCCTTCTTGTTTTCTCCAGTTACAACACATTGTATTTTTGCCTGTTTATATATAAACAGGTCTTTTGCCAGAGGTCCGTGGAGTTCCACAGTGAAATTATCTAGAGAATACAAACAGTTAATATATATAAATGTGTGCACCACATCTTATAGCACAGCACAAACACACGTAGGTAGTGTAGGTAGGTAGATGGTGTAGATTGTAAATGTATAAATAAATACATTAAAAGGTTAACAACACAGGAACAAAGGATAAGAAATAAACACTCTAGTGAGCAAGCCAACGGGCAACAGTGTCAAGGAAAATCTCCCTCAGACATGGAGGAAGAAACCTTCGGAGGAACAAGATTCAGAAGAGGGGGATGGGGGGTATCCTCCTCTGGTCAAACTACTTATGCATAGTTATTTAGGGCACACTGAAGCCCACACGTCTGTTCTATACTCTGATGTACTTGTGTGAAGTTCACTGGTGGACATAGTAACAGTAGCAAGTAATTTGGGTCTATGTAAATTTCTGCATAGTTGCTGATAGTGGGTGGGCAACTAGTCCAGGTCCAGTAGCCAGAAGGTGGGATGCCAAACACTTTTGGAGGTATAGTTAATTTGCCAAGGTTTGGAAAATCCAAATGATCACCTTCTTTTTGCCAGATGAGACAAAATTTCCAAGAATACTGTGCAAACTGTTACGCTTAATGGTGGTGCATGGATTGCTTTGTTTTTTAAACAAAAATGTATGTCATGCACTCATTTTGCTGACTACCTACTTCAAGCAGAAGCCACTTGAACTCCTGTGCAATAGTCCTTTGAGCCAGCATTTTTGATGTAAATTGACTTTCAAAGACCAGCCACCAAAATAAGTGGTCATCAGGTTATTTATAATGTAATTACTTTAACCGTGTTATCATTAAAGAAAGAACAAAAAAACAACAACAACTCATTTACCTGGAAAAGATCGTGATTTTGTGAATTTGCGGTTCTCATGCATTACTTCACAACTGTATGTTGACTTCTTGTCCCATGCCGATTTTTTGACTTTCAGAAGACTGCCGGCTGTAAAATGCATGGCCGGAGCATTGCGTTGGGCTGCCCAGTTCTGACCAGAGACTGTATTACCATCTTCTTTCAATGTTACAGTAAAGCTTTTTGGGAAGAAATCTTCGATCACACACATGATGGATTCACCATCAGACACTTTCACCAGATTAACAGTTGGTTGTTTGTCCTCTGTAAAATATCACACAGTTTAAATTGACCATCACAACCAATACCTAAATCAGCAGTACAAAATAGCCTATGAAATGTTATTGATACACATAAAATCAGTTTTTACCTGGTATGTTAAGTGTGCCATTGCCTACTTTGCATGCAAAACGTTCACCATTGTTCCAATCATCCCTTTTCACGTTGATTAAACTAACTTTGGCATAAGCTTCATCTCTTTGAAAAGCAGGAAATTGAACAAAACCAGTCAGAGACCTTTTATCACCAACAAACCACTGGAAAGGTGAGTCTTGTTGAAGCCCCATGGATATGCAGCCAAGTTGGAAATTACTGCCACTGGAGCACTCCATGACAGGGTAGATAGACAGGGGCATTTCCTTTCCTGGAATACAACACATTTATACACTGAATTCACAAAACACTGCTAAAGTCGTGCTAATTAAAATTGATAAAGTAATTGGCTACAAAGCATTTTGAGGTTAGAATTTCCCAATTGCATGTTGTCAGCAGGTTTTAAACAACGGAGAGCTGAACTCCTGCTGGGAGTTAGACATACTCTAGCCATTAGACATACGCTAGATGTGTGACATTACACAAAATGTACAAGTTGTGTTCAAAAAGTATCTGACCTTTATGCATTAAAATTACTCATATTCAGATACAACAATCTTACAATAATCTCCATCAAGTTAGACCCCTTGGGCTACCACACATGTCTTTTTTGTTGTGGTTGGAAGCAGTGATGGAGTACTTGTTTTGAGACGGCCCTAGGCTGGTCTGTCACATTCTGCATGTCTTCTCTGAACCAAAATCTGCTCTCTTTCAGGGGCATTTTCAACGAAGGAAAAAGTCAGAAGTCACGCAGAGCCATGTTGGGAGAGCAAGAAGCCTGATGAAGCACAGGCAACTCTATCAAATATGATGATTCATGATTATCATGATGAAGCTGCGCATTGCACGCTGCTCACAGGTCTGGCCGTTTGCATCACATTCCTGAAAGGAATAAGATTTCGGTCCAGGGAGGACATCATGCACAATGCGATGGACCAGCCTTGGGCCATCTCAAAATAGATGCTCCAGCACTGTTTCCTACAGTGGCAAAACTGCCGGGAAGTGTAAGTGTTCTGGCACTTTTTAACTTAAATCACTGAGCATCACAGAGTGTAATTATAGCACAGAATGCACTGTAATGAGAGCCAATTTACACCAGGTTCAAGCTGACACTCATTGTCACTTTTGTTTAGCCTACCACCCTTTCTGAACCTCGCTGTCTTTGACCTTAAAAAAGACCAGGCTATTAATGTTGGGATATCAGAACTAACACCTATAATAATAATAATAATAATAATAATAATAATAATAATAATAATAATAATAATAATAATAATAATAACAACAATAATAACAATAATAATAACAATAATAATAATAATAATAATAATAATAATAATAATAATAATAATAAATCAATTACCGTATGATGAATATATATATATATATATATATATATATATATATATATATATATATATATATATATATATATATATATTGGGTTTTGGTCTTGACTCAGACTTTGCCCCAGTGGACTATAACACAAGTCAGGAGTGATCAAATTGAAGAGGAGGAACAGAGACTAAACTTCTAAGTATATTTAAATTGTTTAATTTGCAGCTCCACATGAATTGTTGACCAGAGGCAGAACTAAAATGTGAGTGAACAAAGCTGAATTTACTCAGAAAATGCTCCGTAATTTATATACTCTTTATATTTTTAACTTTGAACTGTAATTAACCCCCCCTCCATGTATTTTGTTCTAAATTTCAATCTTCTCTTCTGAATGCAGAGATTTGTTAGTGTAAAATCAATAAAAAAGATGTTAACAAAAAGAAAATACTCTGTAATAACTTTGTAATAACTTAAATTTGGTTTAATCACACACCACATCTAGAGTGAAAAGGCACGTTCTCTAAGAAACAGTGATTATTAAATTGAATTTTGCATTCCAGCCTAATATTACCTTAAATCTTCAATAAAGTTTCCCAAAAAAATTGTGATTTTAAGAATTTCAAAGAATTACAGACATTTAAAATTATTCCACCATATCAAATTCACATCATCTTTCAAATGCAGTATTGAAGCTTAAGGGTTAGTAAATAATTTTAAATCTGAAATATTTATGTCTATTGAGGAAATAAAGAGATTTATTTTGGTTTATATTAAATATGTTGGATTAAGGTTCATTCTTAAGCACTCCACTGGCACTTTATCGTGAATACAACACAGTTCCTACCTTGTGTTAAGGTTCTCTCACTTTATTGATTAACAGACATAAGTAGAGTAAATGTGGTTTTAAAGCACTCTTAACAACTTTAATACATATAATACATAGGGTGTTTTTCCCTTAACAGCAAATAATTTTATTTAATTTAATTCTGCAGATTAAATAAATCATTGAAATATTGTAAAACAATATTAATCAGTAATCAGTAACAACCTGTCTTTTAAATATCATTATAAAAAATATATTGTGCTATTACTTACTATTTAAACTATCACTATTTCATTTTGTTTTCTTTCTTTCTTTCTTTCTTTCTTTCTTTCTTTCTTTCTTTCTTTCTTTCTTTCTTTCTTTATTAATTCATATTTTTAAATTTTTTTCTGATAAATGTTAAGTTTTGTTCTGGTTTTACTTTATGTTATACTTCAATTTCAGTTTAAATTTTGATTGCCTCTATCATATTCTATTATTAATATTTTATTATCTTAACTATTGATTTTTGACATTTCATTTTGAAATATAAATTTCATGTAATACTGCTTGTAAATAACTTTGAATTTTGATTTGATTATTTTTTAGTATATACCACATGTCTGATTGATTGATTAATATATTAACTATAATTTAACTATATTGTAATGTGTAATAAGTCCAATGATCTTGTTATTCCAAAGGCTTGATAAATGCTTATGGTCTTTTAATTCAGAAAATATCTGGCTTCCTTGATCATGATAGCATGCATACAGCTCTATCATGTCCAATATTTTGTCTCTTTTAGTTTTAACTGAAAAAACCTAAAACTTACTCAGTCAGGTTTAAAACAACCCATCAAGATTAATTTGACAGATGGAATTTTAATTCGGACTTACCTAAAACGGTGACTTGGGTTCCCTTTCCCCAGTAGTCAAAAGCATCACTGTGATCCTTCTGTCACTACTAGCTGTACAAAAACCTCCATAGTAGATAAGTTCACTGTCCAAAGGTTATGCCACATGCAGACCTTCATTTTCAAAATAAGTAAGTAAGTAAGGAAGTAAGTAATTAAATAATGTTGAAATGCTTTGCTACTGGAGAACAGAAAATAACCTGTTCATTCCTCTGGTCTAGATAACACTGATGCCAATAACTGACATGATGCCACTAAGTGATATGGTTTTCGCTTGTGCCACCCCCGTAATCACAGTGGTATAATGAAGGACAAAAACTCTGCTGTTTATGATTTCAATATTATGGTGGCTGAACATATACTGTTCATCTTTGATGAGTCATTTTTATTGTCATTTTCTTTTTTATTGTTTTAAACTGAATCACCATTGATGTGCTTATTAGTGCTTTATTGTTGTTCATATCATTTATATTTTTAACTATAATGTTACTATAAGCTCCATTATGGGGCTTGGACATAATTCAGTCCAAAAATAAAATTTGTACATATACTTGTGTTTGCTAGGGCTTTTTTTTTACTCCTGTCTATGACATTACCTATGACTTTTTTCAACAATTTATTACTTTCAGATAATTATCTTAGGATAATTATAATTATCTTGAGATACTCATACTGAGAATTTGAGAAACTATACATTTAGATTGAGGAGGATAGTGAATAGTGTATTGTTGCCATCTACAGGGTATGGTGGATAATGCTCATAAATTTTCCCTATATCTTTTCTTGAGATAATTATGACAAGATAATTATTTAAATAAGAATCTCAACCTAGTTATCTCATGGAAAATATCAATTCAAGCCTTACGTTTATCTTAAAAAAATGACATTTAATTAATGTAAGGCTTAATGTATTCTTTGGCCATTCAGAATGTAATAAACCACTTTTGCACGTCACACTTTTGCACCACTTTCAAGTCACATTTTGTTGAGCCTCTGTGAGGTTTTTGTACAGTGGTTTTTCACTGTGCACCCCAGCCATACACCATGTTCAACACTTCTGCAAAAACTTCATGGGTTAATTTAGCTGTGGATTTCCGCTTAAGTACTGAACCACTCCCTGTTCACAGACAGTCTTAAGTACAGTTAATCAGTTAATTAAATCAGTATACCACAATTTCAATATTTTTGCTGAGTCAGGGGTGAATTTAGTGATGTTTAGTGATGTTTAGTGATGTGTTCTGGGAGCACATTTTAAAAACTCATTCACTTTCAGGTATTCCTTGTGTATTCAGCTTGACACTTGAAAGCCAGAACCCTTACATGACAAACTATAGAAGCACCAATAATGAGAATACTGCACTTAGTGGTGGTCCTTGGTGCAGGCGAACAGCTGAGGACCTCAAACTGGTTTGTGGAGGTAAAAACTGTCTGTAGAGGTGGACATTTAGGTTTTTGCTGTTGTTTATTTTTTAAAAGAAAGTTTTATCTCTCTCCTACTGTTGTAGTAGTGTCTGTTTAGGAATGGTCCTGCCCTTCAGCAAAAAGAACCAATTAGTGTGCTTGTAAAGGCACAAGCGTGACACTGATGGTGAAACCTATGTGATGTGGAGCTCACGTTTTTGGGTTATAGAGCAAAACAATGCAAAGTTTTCTTTGTTTTCTTTGTGTGTGTGTGTGTCTGTGTGTGTGTGTGTGTGTGTGTGTGTGTGTGTGTTCTCAGAGAAAAGAGTTGCAGTCTTGAGGTAAAATTATGTTAAAATGTATTGGGGTTTTGTGTGTGTTTTTCAGGGAGCTGGTCTCATTAGGTGCTCAGCTCACCCCTAAAGTTCTTAAGTAAGAATTGTCCCTGGGCCTAGCGTAGACAGCAACAGTCACTGGAACTTGACTTCTTCCTGGATATCTTCAAAGGTCATATACTCCTTTAAATTTGTAATATTTTTGTAATCAGCTTTGTGATGATCAATATCATTGTCATTATCAGGAAAATCTGAAATTGAGCTATTAGAAATGACAATAATTAAAGATATCTGATATTCTGAGCATTCTACACAACATTGGTGTTCAAAACAATTAGCTCTTCACACTGTAGTTTATTACTTTATTACCTTGTTTTTACTGGTCTACTGTGCCATGACATAGCAACAGAGTAGGCCTACATTGCCATTCCTGGAAATAATACCATAATAAAAATGTAAATATATTACATGTAAAATGATATATTGCAAGACTTTTTATTTACTGTTAAATATTCACAATTATATATTAATAATTGGAGGAAAAATATTTGACACTTGAAATATGTCACTTCATATGGAACAAATAAAACGTACCCTTGGCTCAATGCACTTGCCTACTTTTGCATACAGCTACAACCCAGACACCCAAGACATTTCTTTGCTTGGTCATCTCATAATCACACTTGCTTGTGCCATTCCTGCAACACATGTTATCGCAATACTGCCTTGCATGTTTTAGCAAACACAAAATTACTTGTCTAGTACATGTGCTTTGAGCAATGCCGTAGAAGTGATTTCCGCACAGAACAATGATTGTAAATGAGATGTGTGCGTCTTAAATACCTTTTAAAGGCTCCACAGAACCTTCATTTAATGATAATGTTCTTTACCAGTATACAGGAGAAGGTGCTCCCCAAACTTCTTCATTCTCACACATATCTATTACACTGAAGTCATTCAGTTGTATCACTCAAAGAACCATTAGAAGCATCTAATTTTTTAGTTTTGGCAGCTGGTTTTAATGGTATGGATATTGTAAAAGAATTGGAAGCTTATGGAAAGTCAGTTTTGCATGGAATTGATCTTGCAAATTCTTCTCATCTACCTCCTGAAACACTATATGGACAAAATTATTGGGACACATGCTCATTCGATGTTTCCCCTGAAATCAAAGGTATTAAAAGAAAATCCAGCTTTCATTGGTGTAACTGTCTCTACTGTCTAGATAAAACATTTATCCAGATTTTGGAGCATTGCTGAGATTTGATTTCATTCGTTTCATTAGTGAGCTCAGGCTGTTTGATGACCACCACCTCATCTCATACCCAACTCCTCAAATCATCCCAAAAGTATTGGATAGGGCACCATTATTCAAGAGAACACTGCTCTCAAGAGTTCCACTGCTTCACAGCTCAGTGCTGGGGGTCTTTATACCCCTCTAGCCAATGCCTGACATTAGGCATGGTGCCAGTAAATACAGTATGGTGACTTACTTTCCAGATATGGCATCTGGAAAGTATTCACAACATTTTATGTTAAAGTCTTATTCTAAAATGGATTAAATTCATTTTAGGTCAAACGTTTACACTCAATACCCTACATTGAGAAAGTGAGAAAGATTTTCTTTGCAAATTTCCATCCATCCATCCATTTTCTATACTGCTTATTCCTGAATAGGGTCACAGGAGAGCCAGTACCCAGCCGGCAACTCTGAGCACAAGGGCAGGAAACAACCCTAGACAGGGGACTAGTCCATCGTAGGGCTCACACACACACACATACACACACTAAGGGCCACTTTAGAGTCACCAATTCATCTACCGCACACGTCTTTGGAATGTGGGGTAAACCGGAGTACCCGGAGGAAACCCATGCGAACACCCAGGTCGCCCCACCCAGGGATCGAACCCAGGTCCATCTTGCTGTAAGGCAACAGCGCTTCTTTGCAAATTTATTAAAAATAAAAAAACTAAAACAACGTACACAAGTATACACATCATTTGCCATGATACTCAAAATTGAGTTCAGATGCATCTGGTTTCCATTAATCATCCTTCAGATGTTTCTGCAGATTGATTGGACACCTGTGGTGAATTCAGTTGATTTGGAAAGGCACACACATGTTTATATATGGTCCCATCAAAGACAAAGTGCATATGAGAGCACAAACCAAGCCATGAAGTCTAAGGAATTATCTGTATACCTCCAAGACAGGATTGTAATGGGATCTCAGGAATGGTACACATGAATGGTACACATGCTGCACTGAACATTTCAAAGAGTACAATGGCCTCTATAGTCTGTAAATGGAAGTCTGGAACCTCCAGGACTCTTTCTAGAGCATGGTACAAGGGCCTTGGTAAAGGAGGTGACCCAATGGTCACTCTGACAGAGCGCCAGTGTTGCCAAGCGGTGAACAGAGACATATTTTATGATAACCTCTCCAGAGCAGTCTGGACCACAGACTCAGCTGAAGGTTTATCTTCTAACAGGACAAAAATCCTTAGCACACAGCCAAGATAAAGATATTTTTAATATATTTTCAAAAATGTCAAACTTTTCTCACTTTGTCATCGTGGGGTATTGTGTGCAGAATTTTGTGGGAAAAATAAATAAAAAATATTATAATAAAGCTGTAACAGGCTTTAAATTTAAATTAGCCAATTAGAAATTGGACATATAATGGAAGTTATACTTCCTGCTGAATAAAAGAATACATTGTACACTTGATGTAGTATTTACCATTATCCATAAAACAATCTTCCAGAAGTCATGTTAGTGTAAATATTCAGTAATTTTCCTTTGCTGTACAAAGCAGATAGAGCACAATGACTCCACCCATGCACAGGTTTTTGGGGGAGGAGGCTACTGCGATGTTTCATGCTGTCTCTGTACCGCACACAGTAATACACAGCTGTTTCTTCAGTTTGCAGGCTTTATTTCTGTTGGTGCCATCTGTGGAGATGCTAAATATACCTTTAGTTGAATCTTTGAGGCTTCCTAAGGAGTCTCCAAACCATTTAATTCCTTTTCTTGGTGGATGTCCAGCTCTCGTCACTCACCGAGTATCCAGACACTTGACAGGTAATGGTGAATGAATGGCTCACTGGGGTTCAGTCTGTTTAAGTTTAACTACTCCTGTAGCATCTGTAGAAATACAGAATAGAATAGAATAGAATAGAACAGAATAGAATAGAATATGTTCTGAAGGTAATGAACAAGGATGCGGGGCAGTAAAGTTTTAAGATATTACTTTTTTCAAGCTCTCATTACATATAATATGATGTATTTTAAAATTGATTTAAATGTTCAAATGAATAATAATTAAGAACATGTATACTACTGTACAATACTTAAATAGTAATATAACTAATGTTTGTTAGAACACTGTGTTAAAATATTGCAGCATGTTCAGCAAACCAACAAAGAACTTTATATACGTTAAATATGTGATGTTTTCACATATTTTCACATATTTTACATATTTTCATATTTATTTACTTGTTCAAATTAAGAATTTTATAATAACTTTATTTAATGTTATATAGCCACTCTAATCACATCAACATTTGGTCTGTTTTATTTATGTTTTGTCATATTTTGATTTAAAATGTGCATAAATGCAGTAAATAGGACTCATTTTATGTGTGTATTTGAAAGCAGATTGGTGTTAAAATAATTAATTAATTAATTAAAATTGAATTAAAAACAGTGAAATCGAAATATTAAGTAGTCACTGCAAACCTTTGAACAGTTTATTCAGATTTTACAATTCAGTGGCAAATTTGGTGTAATTCAGTTCATAACATCTGCTGGTAAATTCAAGAGAACATTAGTACAAAAGATTAAACTGTGTCATATAATCTACATTCTGATTGGTAAGTCCATATTTCGGACTTTTACAAAATAAGAAATAAAGAAATAAATAAGAAAACAGTGTGAAAAAGAGTAAGAAAAAATGCCCCTGGGGTTCTGCTTCTCTGTTAGGAGATGTTTACAGTTCAGACACATTTGGCTCAGTGCTCTGTGTTTAAAGAGGTTTTTATTCCGGTCTGTAGCTTTACTGTGCCAGTGTGAGTCTCGGGCACAATAATAAACAGCCGTGTCTTCAGCTTTCAGGCTCTTCACCTGCAGGTACAGCATGTTCTTACTGGTGTCTTTAGTGATGGAGAACTGGCCCTGCAGAGACTGGGCAAAGCTAGTGCCTGTACCATAATCAATATAGCCAATCCATTCCAGTCCTTTCCCAGGTTTCTGACGGATCCAGTGCATGTTGTGGCTGCCCATGGAGAAACCAGACACAGAGCAGGACAGAGTGACTGTATTCCCAGGTTTCTCCACCACTGACTCAGAGGAGGTCAGTGATTGTCCATTAGTATCTGAAAATGAGATTTAGAGTATTAATAATATATTTAATTCTCAGAATCCTCAGAAATAACAATTTAATACATGTGGAACTTACATGAAATTATCAGAATTAATATACAATAAATAAGATTCATCTTCCTGCTGAAGAGCTGAATCATAGCGTGAGAGTGTTCTAGATAATTGTCTGATGGATGACTCATAAGTTGGACAGCCAAGATTTTGGTTTAAGTACCAGAATCGATTTGCATAGGGAGTGTCCACAGCTTTGGCCACAAGTCCTACAAACATTTCTGTAAATGACTCCATTGAAGAATCACTTTTAATTTTCTGATGAACAATGTGTGAAGAAACTTTTAAGGGTTTAAAGAACGTTTGCTAGCTGCAAAGATTCCACTTTGGAGGGTCTGTTCAGTTCTTGCTGCTGTGCTTTTTCTTCATATATGTCCATATGTATGTGGACACCCTTTCTAATTAATACATTCTTTATTTGTTGGAACAGATGTGCATATGCAGACACAGCTTGTCTAGCCCCCGTAGAGAAGAACTGTCAATAGGATTGGACTCTCTGGAGCAGATAAACAAACAATAAACTATTGTCACCATGTCTAATGCCAGGCATGGGCTAGAGGGGAATAAAGCTGTGTTTTCTGGACTGATGGTACTCAATTCAGCACACTGAGTTGGGGATCAGGTGGAGTGGAGTTCATCAAAATCCTGACCTCACCAACTCTTGTTCCTGTCACTGAATGCAATCTAGTTGAAAGTTGTCCCTGGACAGTAGAAACAGTTGTTCCAACAAAAGCAGGATAAACTTTTTTTAATACCCTTGATTTCAGAAGAAACAATGAATGATCCGGTGTCCCAATTGGTAATGGTCCCAATGTCCCAATCCATATGGTTATTCAGTTTGCTCATATTTGCCCAAGACCTAAAGTGACGTATAAGAAGGAAATAACACTCGTTTTCGGCTGCGGTGGAATTTGACTGAATGGATAGAGGCCTGACATGATTTCTTTTGTCTTTTGTCCATATAGTGTGTATATATCTATCATGGTATTTATTAACATTTTTAATATAAGAACTGAAAATGGTTCTTCTAAGATACTGACACATGTCTATTTCTGATTAGATCATATATCTTGACTTTCATTTTTACATAATTAGATTGGGTAGCTACTAAAGCATTTCCATGGGGCTCTTTTATTTTTAAGGGAATATTTTAACCTCATTAGTATTTGGAAAAATATTTCCACCAAAGTTTATTAATGTTTCATTAATGATTTATTTAAATCAGTCATAATGTAAAATACACAATGACTGACACCTTATATCTGTATGATTGATGTAGGTGTATCCGTTAATATTTGTTCATCTGCTTCATCAGCTCCAGTCACTGTGGGGCCTCGAGCACAGTAATAAACAGCAGAGTCCTCTGTTCTCAGACTCTTGGTGTCTAAGAACTGTGTGCTTGAGGGACATCTTCAGTCGAGCAGTGGTCTTTCATGGAATCTGCATATGTGGGTTCATCATCTGTACCGAGTTCCTAAATCCAATCCATTCAGAGCTTTGCGGGTTTCTGCCTTATCCAGTGCATGAGGTAGCTGGTCATATCAAATCAAAATCTTACAGGAAATCTTGACGCTTTCTCCGGTTTCTTCACCTGGTGGGGCGATCCATCTTGATCTCCTCACATGTCACACCTTAAAAAAGAGAGACAAAATAACAACCAATTAATAAACCTAATGAATACAAAAATATTTTCTCTGAAATCAGTAAAGAAAATAATTCTCAGTCGACTAAAATACACAGCTTACTACAAATCTAACATCAGATTGACATACACATCACTACATAACATGTTCATAAATATTTACTTGTAAGGAAAATAAGATGAAACAGGTATTGTTGGAATCTCCATTATAAACATCAAGCTGCATCAGAAAAGTCTCTCAGACTAACTGCTGATGTTTCTAATCCAGCTCTTTGTTTCATGGTTGAATATAAAGGGATGATGGATCCACTGAATTTACATCTCTCCTCTAGGCTCATGACCATCCTCTTTAAATTAGAGAGGAGAATTATGGTCCATGTGCCTGAATCTATTTTTATCTTTATCTTTCAGACTATCTTTCAGTGAGTTGTATCACTTTATCTTTGTATCTTTGTATCACTTTATCTGGCTGTGATGGAATTTGACTGAATGGATAGAGGCCTGACATCATTTCGTTTGGCCATATAGTGTGTATATATATCATGGTATTTATTAACATTTTTAATATAAGAACTGAAAGTGGTTCTTCTAAGATACTGACTTGCTTACATCTGTTCCTGATAAAGATCACATATTGCCTGCTTGTAGAAATATTAGGAATTATTATTATAATTTTACCAAGTGCTAAGTATGAATTATTGGCGTTGATAAGATCAACACGCTTGTCTTTTATTTTTAGATATAGATTGAGTTGTTATTAATGCATTTCCAAGGAGTTCTTTCAATTTTTAAGAGAATATTTTCACCTCGTTAGCATTTGGAAAGTTAATTTTCATCAAATTTATTGAGTCATGTTTCATTAATGATTCATTTAAATCCAGTCATAATGTAAAATACACAATGACTGTTATATATCTGTATGATTGATGTAGGTGTATCAGTCGGTTACTGTTTGTTCATCTGCTTCATCAGCTCCAGTCACTGTGGCTCTCGAACACAGTAATGAACAGCAGAGTCCTCTGTTCTCAGACTCTTGGCCACTAAGAACTGTGTGCTTGAGGGAACATCCTCAGTCAGTCTGAAGTGGTCTTTCATGGAATCTGCATATGTGAGTTCATCACCTGAAGCCGAGTTCATCAATCCAATTCATTCCAGAGCTTTGCTGGGTTTCTGCCTTATCCAGTGCATGAGGTAGCTGGTGTATCACACTGTAAGAAATCTTAGAGGGGATCTTGACACATTCTCCAAGTTTCTTCACCCGAGATGGAGACTGATCCATCTTGATCTCACACCTTAAAAAACAGACAAAATAACAACCAATTAGAAAAACTAATGAATACAAAAGAACAGTTTCTCTGAAATCATTAAACATGACACTTCTCAGTCTATTAAAATACACAACTTAATATAAATATAATATCAGATTATTACATCACTTTACATAACATGTCCATAAATTATATACTTTGTAAGAACAGAATATGAAACACATGATGTTTAGATTCTCCATTATAAACATATAAACATTAAGCTGCATCTGAAAAGTCTCTCACAGTATCACTGATGTTTCAATTTGTTCATGGTTGATTATAAAGGGTTGATGGGCCATAATTTACATATCCCACTCCTCTATAGGTTCATGATCATCCTCTTTAAATTAGAGAAGTAAATTAGAGAATTATGGTCCATGTTGCTGAATCTAATTTTTATCTTTATCTTTCAGACCCTATTTGATCACTTTGTCTTGTATAAGAATATTTCTTTTGTAGATATTTGATTTTTCTGTAGCTCAGTGAATGGGTGTGTGTGGATGTGTGTTTGGTCACTTTGCATAGTCTGCCCTCTACAGGCTTCAAAATGTACATTACAGTACAATATATGTAATGTTATTAATGTTGTTAGAACAATGTGTATTCAAATATATAGCATATTCAGCAAACCAACAAAGAACTTATTCAGTTACATGTGTAATTATCTTCTACATATGTTTAATATTTATTGCTACTTTAAATTAGAATTTATAATAACTTTTATTGCATGTTATATAGCCATTCTGAACACATCTAGAGTTGGTCTTAGTAGTAATTCTAAACTTTTTAGACAGTATAATCAGATTTTACAATTCAGTGCCAAATTTGGTGTAATTCAGTTCAAAATGTCTGCTGAGTAAAATCAGGAGGTATTTAGACACCAAATATATAATAATAAAATAAATGGCTGGTTTTATAAAAATAATATTAGCTTAATAATAATAATAATAATAATAATAACTAATAATAATAATAATAATAATAATAATAATAAATAAATAAATAAATAAGAAAACAGTGTCAAATGCAGAGTGAGCCAATGCCCTGAGTTCTGCTTCTCTGTTAGGAGATGTTTACAGTTCAGCCACATTTGTCTCAGTGCTCTGTGTTTAAAGAGGTTTTTATTCAGGTCTGTAGCTTTACTGTGTCAGTGTGAGTCTCGGGCACAATAATAAACAGCCGTGTCTTCAACTTTCAGGCTCTTCACCTGCAGGTACAGCATGTTCTTACTGGTGCTCTTTGGTGATGGAAGCTGGCCCTGCAGGGAACTGGGCAAAGCTGATGCCTATTCACCACCATCAATGCGACCAATCCATTCCAGTCCTTTCCCAGGTTTCTGACGGATCCAGTGCATGTAGTAGCTGCCCATGGAGAAACCAGACACTGAGCAGGACAGAGTGACTGGTGCAGGTTTTCTCACCACTGACTCAGAGGTCAGTATTGTCCATTAGTATCTGCAAGAATTGAAGTATTAATATTATAATTAATTTACTCTCCATATTACTCTGAAAACAGAAGATCCTCATAAAAAAGAGTTTAATAAATTGGAACACATGAAGTAGGACAATTAATATACAATATAAATTCATCTTCCTGCTGTAGCGCTGAATCGCCAGCGTGAGTGTTCTAGATAATGTGAAATTGTTGTCTGATGGCGACTCTTAGAAAGTTGGACAGCCAGGATTTTGGCTTATGTACCAAATCGATTTGCATAGGGTAATCACCTTTGGAGGCACAAGTCCTACAAACATTTCTGTAAATGACTCCATTGAAGATCACTTTTAATTTTCTGAAGAACAATGCAGAGAACCTTTAAAGGTTTAAATAATGTTGCTAGATCAAAGATTCCACTTTGGAAGTCTGTTCAGCTCTACGCTGCAACGATATTTTCTACACTATATGTCCAGATGTTGTGGACACCTTCTAATTAATACATTCTTTATTTGTTGACACAGATGTGCAAATGCACACACAGCTTGTCTAGCCCCTGTAGTGAAGAACTGTCAATAGGATTGGATTCTGGAGCGAACAAGACATGCTGCCTAATTTAATCACCATGGAACTAGGTAACTGTTCCACAGAACTAATGCTATTGTTGGGTATTTTTTATCTCTGTTGTTTATGTTAAGCTCTACTGTAAACTTGTCAGTATGTGTGGCGGTGTGTGTAGTTTATTTGATATATTTTGTCTTCTATAGACTTCAAATTGTAAAAAAATTGTTCAGGACTGGGTTTTCTTAAAGAGTTTCAGCACAAGAATGATTTGTACTTAACTATACTAGTTATGTACATTTTAACATTAAAATGCTTAGGAGTTTAGGTATGAATTGCCATCCAGGCACCAGAAATCTGGATCCAATCTTTGTTCTTATAGTTCACAAGATCTAAGATCACAAGAAATACTTTCTTAAAAATGACATTTTTTCCTCTTTTTCTTGTGAAGTAGAAATGACTAAACTTTGAATGCTGTAGTCTAGGCTTCCAGTGCATGTTCTGTCCACATGTATACAATCAACCTGCATGCAGGCTCCGACTAATCAATGAGAGGTGGCAGGGATGATGGCCCCACTGGACCAGATATTGGCTTATATGGGAAAATGAGAAGGCAGGGGCAATTTGCTCTCTTTCTTTGCTCACACACTGTTCAGATTTCAGGAAAAGAAGGCCTGAGAAGACCTAATACTGATACATACATAACAAAAATAATAAAGGACATTCAGATTTATTTTATTTTATTTTATTTTATTTCAACCACTCTCAAGTATTATAATACAACTTATTATGAATACTCTTGTGAATCTAAGCATTACAATTCAGCTATTCAGCTGAGAAATTTTGTGGATGATCAATTTCCAACAGGATTTCTGAGACATAATGTGTTTAACAAAATAAAAAAAAAAATAATAAAAAAAAAAAAAAAAAAAAATATATATATATATATATATTATAAATGTAACAACTATTATTGTTATAGAGCTGTATTTGAATAAGGGGTGTCCACAGCTTTGGGTAGATTGCTACAAAGCTGCAGCAGGTCTATATGAAGTTTAATCTTCTGAAATGTTTCTGTCTGACATTTAGAACCTTAGACCAATTCTGTGCAATGTTTTCAGAGTTGGAAACGTATTTATCAAAACATTGTCAAATTCTTTTTACATCTTAAATGAAGACTAGGGAAGACTAGGATGATAATAACAATATTGACAACAATATCTGGCATGTGTGACTGTCTCCCTTTTTTCTTATTCAGCTCCTATTTAATTAAAACAATCAAAAAGTGATTCAGTTTAGATCTTTTAAATCCTGATCATGTTTTCATACATTACTGCCACTGTGTTCAGTAGATGGCACTGTTTCACTATATACATTTTGCTCAATAGAAGTATGACTGAGTATGACTTCTGCCTTTGACGGCTGTTCTTATGCAACATGATTTTCAGCCATTCTGACTACAGTGCTCATACATTTTCCATCCATCCATCCAAGCCAGGCCAGGCCAGAGGGTGGTGTGCACAGCCCAGCATATCACTTATGAAGGACTCCACCCACCCAAGCCACTGCCTGTGGAGGTACAAAAGCATGGAGACCAGAACCAGCCATTTCAGAGACAGCTTCTTCCCCCAGGCCACCAGACTGCTAAACAGTCAGTAGAACATGTCCCAGTCAACAGCTAATCACAACTCATCTTACCTGTCTCATCATACCATTACACCTTTACACCACATAAACACTTCTGCACTTTACTCACTAATGGAGCAGCAACTAGCTGCTGATTTGTGGATTTGATTTGATTTTGAATTGATACAACCTTTTAAAAATAGCTCTGCATAAAACAAAAAATGGTAACACATGACCACAAACCTTCTAAAAGTATACTTGATTATAGTAACAAAGTACAATTTATATTGTTTTTCTCCACTACTGTATTTATATAAAATTGGTTCCAATGTTTCTTCAGTTGTGAGCCTAATGCAAATGTACCTTTTTTCTAATAAAGCTTATCTCTGGAGTTACAGATTCTGACAAGCTCAACAGTCTCAACACAGACCATGTTCCAGGCCTGTTTTCTGGTGCTGCTCACAGCTGCATCCTTCTCTCTATTTCGTAAGCTACTCTGTGTGTAATGTTATGCATTTATTACTCATTGCTCTCTTTCCTCTGTAGCAGGTGTCTGTGGGCAGATTGATCTTGTTCAGCCTGGTCACCTGGTCGTACAGTTTGGTTAGACCTTAATGGCCGAAAAGATGGATGCAACGTCAGTCTTGACTGATAACAGCTCCTGTACATTCTGGATCTGACATCCAGCTGGAAAAGCAATGGCATGAATTGGCTATATCTGAAGTGGTGGAAGCACATATTACACAGACTCACTGAAACAAAGGTTCAGCATCACTCAAGACACCTCTAGCAGCACAGTGACTCTACAAGGCCAGAACATGGAAGATGGAAGATGCAGTGTTTATTACTGTGTGCGATACAGTAACACTGTGCTTTATAGACGTGGAGTAGCTGGACAAAAACCTACCTGATGAATCTTCAGCATTAGAAGGTAATGCTATTTAAACACACACACACACACACACACACGCACGCACACACACACACACACACACACACACACACACACACACACACACAC